>JAQNBH010000010.1:26546831-26949921 GCA_028752905.1 Cladorhizidae sp. MBARI D1340-BT2
TGTTCTTTCACTTTGGTTTCCAGTCTCCTGATGGTCTCCCTTATGTAGTATTTCCCACACAACACATGAGTGCATATTTGGATAAAAAATAGGTGAAAATATACTTCTATAGAACATATAATCTTGGCATTTTTAATTTCACAGCAACCTGCCTATGAATGCCTAGAAGTCAACTTTGACTCCCACAGTTGTAGAGTTAGCTGATCCTCTTCAACTACTGCTCACCCATTGTGTTAAGTTTGGCTGGCATTAGATATTCATGTTGTGAGCTTCTAAAAATTATGGATGGAGAAAATCTACAAAGGAATTCGTAAAAGCCAGAGGAGTATCAGGAGTTCGACTGCTGCAACTGAGTGCTTCAATGTCCAAACGTATATTGACATTGTGTAAATTTGGGTCTATGATTAACAAAAATTAATAAAGAAGGAAAAAAGTTCATTTGGCAACCCAACTTTTCAAACTTCTGCAATGAATTGTTCTATATCTGCTTCTCCTCCCCCTTCCTCCCCCCCCCCCCACACACACCCACACCCACACACTCACACACACACCTTTCCCTCCCTAACCCACCCTCAGAAAAACATTGACTATGCCCAACCTCCCATCCTTACAAGGGCAATTTCTTCCTTCTTGGCAGCTGGCAATGTGGTTGAGGACATACTTCATGTCCTTGCAGTGAGGGACTAAGCAATGCCTGTCCTGTTGCCTTCTCTTGCACTTCTGCGCATGTAGAAACAGGTCCTGTTGTTGCTTCAGCTTCTCAGGGTCGGAAGTACCCATGCCCCCAGGGTTCTGGGACTTTCCCCTGATGGAAGAGGTCTGTAAGTTATCCGAGTATCCAAAGAGACCACTGCTTCCTACTCCTCCACCCGTACTTGTACTGTTAGTCATCCCGACTTCTCCTATTTCTCCTCTTCCGGAGACAGTAGGGGTGATTCCTGAGATTGTGGGACTGTTCCCTACTTCCAGAGAGACAGAAGGATCGGAAGGTGGCTGAGGGAAAGTAGATGTTTCGTTGGGGTTGTTGCTACCAGGAACGATGACATTAATACCTAAGCAAGCAAGAGAGAGAGAGAGATTATTATAAGCAATACCACCCTCTACAATTGTTGTTTGGGGCTGTCTATTATTTCCAAGGTAAAAATGCAAATTATTACTTTTCTTATTATCAAAATTAAACCAAACAGCAATACTTCCCAGTAAGCAAGGCTTTTAGTCAGGTAATGGTAAAGTGCAGTACTTGTCGCCATCGTATTGGGGAGAGTGGGTCGAGGATTGGCACTATGTATCATCAAGTTGGCATGAGACTGCATGTGACCTATGGCCTCTCCCAGAGGTGGAGTCATATTCACCATTCCTTGAGGCTCCTGCTGCGGAGGCATCCCAGCTCCCGGACCCCCATCATAGAGTGCATCCAAGTGTGTCCGGCAGCCACTGGATGGGAGTGGTTCTGGTGCTGGTGCGTACTGTTGTGCTCCTACCATGAGCATTTGCCTCATCCTGTGAGGGGGACTCACCACCTGATAATGGCCCAGGGGCCCATCCTCATGTCATGCAGTCTCATTCTGCCTCCCATTGGCATCTGGTTTTGTGGAACAATCATCCCCTGAGGAGAGTGGCTGGGCATCTCGACTCGCATGGGACCAGCCATCCCATGAGCAACTTCTATCCACATGCCATGTTGCTGATCTGTGCAATGGCCGCCATTCTCGGCCCACTGGGGGCCCATTGTTGGCTACCATGTGTCAGGAAGCCCCTTGCCCTGCCAAGATTGCCCCACCTCCTCCTCCTCCCATTGAGAAAGAAAGATACGTAACAAAGGGATGGAGGAAGTGGTTCTGCAGGGGCTGGTGGTGCATGGAGTTAGCAAAAGACGTCATGGGGCGGGATACATTTTGAGTGTAGACTGTGAGGCCATGTTGAGCGTGGGAGTCAAGATAGTAAGGGTGAGTTTCTCAGAGGTACTAATCGAAGGAGGAGGAGGCTGAGGACTGAGAACTGAGCCTTGATGCTAGGTTAGAATAATACTGTTCGGAACTGAGTTTCTTGGCTGCTAAATAGGTTGAGGGGTGGTATTGGTGGAGCTTTGCTGCTGCTGTTGTAGAGGGAGTGTGACCTGCTGTTTGCTAGAGTTAATGTTGTTGATAATGAGGTTGTTGCCGGTAGCATTAGTAGTGTTAATTGCAGCAGCAGTAGAGTTCCCTGACGAGGGACCAGGAACAAGAGATGTTCAGGTCCTCTGAAATGAGGTATTCTGACTTGTCAGTGAAATCGTTCAATAAATATAATAGACCTACATCATATATACCATCCACCCCCCCCTCCCTCCCCCTCCCCTTCAATAGAAAAAGAAAGAAAAAGATCCACAGCTCCATCAAGTCTACATGATGGTATATACGACTACACACAAATTACAGAACGAGGCATATATACATGTAATTCTAAGTAAAACTTTCTCACAGCTAGCTGCTGGAGCTAAATCACAGTAAAAAATATATAATAATGTCGAAACTACGTGGCCTAAAACGTTCTCACCTGGATTCCTCTCAATTCTTCGTTTTTTCATAGGTGGCAAACGTAACCTACCCAGATTTGACCACACCCCTTTCCCCCACGCGCACGCGTAACATACAAATGTATCATGGCCCCAGAACCCCATAAGCTGAAGCCTAGGGGGCTGTCACGACAAATTTGTTCCCCCCATATTTGGTTCCCCCCGGAACTTTTCTTTAAAAAATATGTTCCGCCTGGAACTTTTTACTTGAAAAAAAAGTTCCCTCTTGAAAAATAAAGGGCTAGGGTAAGGGCTAGGGCTAGGGCTAGGGCTAGGGCTAGGGCTGGGTGCAAGGGCTAGGGCTAGGGCTAGGGTGGGAACAAAATTTTCAATAAGGGGGGAACAACTATTGGGGGGGAACAAATTAAACCCACCAAAAACAGGGGCCCATCATGCACAACCTTTTTTACTCCCGTACCTGAAAAGTAAACGTGAGATTGGTGCGCTAGGTGTGTTTATCAGTGGGCAATATTTAGTTTCTCCTCGTGTCCGAAGAACTGGAGGCTTGATAGAGTTCTAGGTGCTACTCCTCTCTAGGATTACTTACTGGTACTTCATTACTCAAATCTCAAAAGGTTATCAAGTATATGAGCTGATAATAATTAAAAAAGATAAAGCGAACTCTTGTTACCGAGGTGAGGGACTAACTTTACTTCAGCTAACCTAGTAGTTTCTTTTATAACTGTTAGATCAAGCTAAATTGTGTAGGAATAGTAAATAGTTTAGCTAGCGCATCTAAAATAGTGTAGGAATAGTAAATAATTTAGCTAGCGTAGCTAAATAGCTAACGGACCCAAGTAGCTAACCAGCTAGCGCACCCATATAGCTAGCTGGCTAAAGCACCCAAGTAGATAGCAAGCTAGCGCACCCATATAGCTAGTTAGCAGTTAAATAGCTATCTAGCTTAGCTAAATAGCCTTTTCTTTCCTGAGAACACTGTGCTAGTTTTGTTATATAGTCCTTGCTCACATTCAGTTGTTCACTTATTAATATATTTTACATATAGGATTGCAGCGACATCTGTGATGAAGCAACATCTGTCATGTAATCATAACCATGAGACTAGGATGAAGGTATACTTATATAGATTCAGTTTTATACGTCCTCTGTGAGTGGTAGGTCTGGAAGCTGACGGCTAGCCACGGTACATCTATACAGGGTGAGGTGTCTGCTGCTATCGTGCCGTTGCAGAAAGCACAGTCACACCTCTGACTTCCTCACACTAGGTAATGGTCTCCCTTGCCATTCAGCCTGTTGGGGTACTTTTTTTCTTCTTCTTTTTTAACATGCTCCATAGCCACTGGCTAATGCAAAGAGCACACAATACATACAACACATGAAATACATTATGAATGTTATGAAATTGTTTGTATGTAATGTTTAAATGAGCTAAGAGAACGGGATTCCTTAATATTGTTCGGAAGAGCATTCCACTTACAAATGACGAAGGGAAAAAAGATTCATTAAAAGACTGAGTACGAGGGAAAATGAAAGTAAGGTTGAGGTGGTGGTATGATCTAATGTTGTAAGGTGGAGGAGGCTGATGTGCAGGCAGTGAGGTTGGAAAGTCTGCAAAAGCTTAAAGAGAAGTATGAGTTTAGAGTTGAGACGACGAGAGGAGAGTGTAGGGAGTTTTAGATTAGAACGTAAGAGGGAATAGTCAGAGGACCAGTCTTTAGAACAAATTTTGCATGCCAAAAAATTGTATTTTTGGATAGACATGGAGAGGTGTGCAGAATGTGGGTCCCATAGAAAAGAACAGTATTCAAGGTGAGGTCTTATTAGAGAGGTGTATAGATGCAGAAGAGAAGAGGAGTCAGAGTGATGATAAAATTGTCGGTATAAGAGGCCTGTTGGGGTTCAACTTCTGCCTAGTCCCAATATGGTAGGTATTGCTGCCACCATAGCCTAACAGCTAGGAGTAAGTCGCCTAGTCTACCCAGAGAAATTTAGCAACTTCTTACCCTCTAACAGCTAAAATATAGTGTTCAGCTAAGATTATCACTGTGACAGGGAGAACAAACACTAACAATGGTACTCTCTATATGGCATCAACTAAAATCTTGTAAAGGCTAAGATGCTCAAACAGAGCAAATCATTACAGTAATGGCTTCAATGGTGATATTTCAGAACTGCTATTCAATTACCTTCGTGAAGGATTTAAGATGAGCTACAAGTGTTTTTGGAGTTGAAATACAGCATGTTAAGGACATACCAAGGTGACAATGATATATTGTTGTTTTTGTGCAGCCATTTTGAAATGAGGAGTCAAACCATGTGTGCTACCCCCCCCCCCCCCCAATTATATTTAAGACACATAAGCCTGTATAAATTCAGGTGTGAACCACATCAATTAACAGTAATTAACCATCGTTAGCTAATTAGAACTAACGGATATAAGCTACCTCTAGCTACAGGTTATGGCCAGGCTTGGCCATGTCAGGCCAGGCTTGGCCATGTCAGGCGGCCCCTGACATCTCCCCTCACTAAAGGTGGAACCGGCTGGAGGTCGTTGTTCCACCCGCATCTGGGCATGTAAGTCAGCAGGGCTTGCTCCCAGCTGCAGGCACTGCGCCTCTTCCTGTCGAGCATCCTTACCCAGCAAGTTGTTCGCCTCTGGCCATGATTGTCGAGATAACCCATCAGCGTTTTGATGGAGAACGCCCGGACGGTAGACCACCTTATACTTGTACGCTTGGAGTGCCAGTGCCCATCGCATCAATCAACCATTGAGTCTATGAGAATGCTTCAGGGCTGCCAGTGCAGTGTGGTCAGTCACCACGGTAAACTCTCGTCCCAGCAGGTGGATGGCAAAGTGGTCAATTGCCTTGACAACTGCCAGACATTCCAGTTCAGTCACGCTGTAGTTCCGCTCGGCCGGTGTCAGTCTCTTTGAAAAGTATGCTACCGGTAGATCCTCTTCGTCCCTGACAACTGATAGCACGGCTCCGATCCCTCCCAGCAAAGCGTCCGTGTGGAGGGCCAGGGCGTCAGCATCCCTCGGCAATGTGAGGGTGTGTGCATCACAAAGAACACATATAAGATGATTAAATGCCCCAATATGCTTCCCAGTCCACCCTACAAGGTTGGGAGCCCCCTTCTTCAGGGCATCATACAAAGGCCCTGCCATCTGGGCGAACCCGGGAATAAACCTCCGGAAATACCAAGAATGCCCTTAACGCTTTCTTGTCTACAGGCCTAGCAAAATCTCTAAGGGCCTTCACCCTTGCCTCAGGTATGCTCACCAGTCCATTCCCTTCCTCATGTCCTAGGTATTCAAGAGACTGAGCCCCCCAGACACACTTGTCGGGTTTAGCAGTTAGCCCTGCCTCCCTAAGTGCCTCCAAGACACCTCTGAGGTGCTCTATGTGCTCCTCCCATGAGCTGGAATAGACTAAAACGTCATCAATGTAAGTCGAGCTAAACTCAGCTTGCTGATCTAGGGCCTGATCCATGCACCGTTGGAAAGTGACTGGTTCATTTGTTAACCCAAAGGGCATGCGTGTGAATGCAAATTTCCATGGTGAACAGAAAGCAGTCTTCTCCTGGCTTCCAGTCTGCAGGAGCACCTGGTAGAACCCTTTGTTCATGTCGAGTTTCGACAACCAGGTAGCCTCTGCGACATCATCCAAGAGGTCTTGCACTACAGGCATCTGGTAGGGATCGGCCTTGGTCGCATGGTTAAGCTTCCTATAGTCTATGCATAGCCTGATTAACCCTGTGAGCTTCCTAACTGGCACCATAGGTGAGGACCAAGGGCTTCTGGTAGGCACTAAGATACCTTGCCTGACCAGAGACTGGATCTCAGCCTTCAGATCGGCTCTCCAACCTGGCGCAATTCTGTAGGGAGCAGTACGGATGGGCTGGACTTGACCCATGTCTATCACATGTTCAGTCCCACTAACCTTCCCGGTGACTACATCTGAAAATTGTTACAAGAGCTTTTGTAGCTCAATCTTCTGACCAGACGTTAGAACAGGTGTACCCATTCTCACCTTACCAATTGGGTCAGGGGAGTCGCCACTCTCATCAGCAACCACTACCCGAAAGAGGCTGGCTGTAGGGGTCTTCCATTCCTTAAGCCTATTTATATGGACTACCTCGGTGTGGGACCTCTTATCAGGTACAGCTAACTTATAGTTTGTGTCAGATAGCTTGGCAATCACCTCATAGGGGCCCGCCCAAATACTGTGCAGCTTCCCAGTAAGACCCGGTGTATGGCATAATACCATGTCTCCAGGCTCCAGGTGCCTCTCCTGGGCTCTCTCATCATAGGCAGCTTTGGTCTTAGCTTTAAACTCTTCTTCATTTTCCCGGGCAGCCTCCTGCAGGATAGTGAGAGTCCTTCTTAAGTCATTGACCCAGTCAACTGTGTTAGAGAAACTAACCTCCCCTCTCACCCATCCTTCTTTCATGGCTTCCAAAGGTCCCCTTAAATTCCTACCATGTACAAGCTCATACGGGGAAAATCCTGTAGCTGCATGGGGTGTCGCTCTGTAAGCTAATAGACAGAACTTTAAGAGTCTAGCCCAATCTTCCTGATCCTCTCCTACCTTCCTAAGCATACTCTTGAGGCAGCTATGCCACCTCTCGAGTATCCCATTGGTTTGTGGGTGGTAGGCAGTGGTACGTAACTTGTGTATGTTGAGAAGTCTACACAGTTCTTTGTTCACCCTTCCCATGAACACAGATCCCTGGTCCGATAATAGCTCCTGAGGAATACCAGTGTGGGCTATTACCTCCATTAGACCCTCAGCTACTGTGATGGCATCAACCTTCTTGAGGGGAATGGCATAAGGGTACCTAGTACCAAGGCACATAACTGTCAGGATATAACGGTACCCACTCTTAGTCCTAGGTAAGGGATCCACCAGATCACAGGCTAACCGTTGGTATGGGACGCCTATGATTGGGGTGGTCACTAATGGTGCCCTGGGTCACTAATGGTGCCCTGGGCTGCAGCTGCCTGCTCGACCTTTGACACTCAGGGCATGTGCCGCAGTATGACCTGGCGTCCTTCCGTAACCCTGGCCAAGTGAAATGCTGGGATAAGGAACTGACCATCTTATTGTGGGGAAAATGTCCCCCAGCTAGGCCCCGGTGGCCTACATCAAGAACTTCCCTACGCCTACAGATAGGAACGACAACTCTTGTCCACTCCCTCCCTGGGTCTGCTAGCTTTGTGTGTACCAACACTCCCTCATCCAACATATAGCCATCTATACTCCTCTTTCCCTTCCTCCTCAACTCGGTCAGACTCCCATCTTCTGACTGCTGCTTGATAAACTCCTTAACATCCTCTGTCCCTTTCCCGAGTGTGGGGAGGGGCAAGGCAATCTCAGTTATATCACCTCTCTCTAATCCATGAAGACTATCTGCCTCTACCACCGAAGAGACTTCTTCCACCTCAACCTCATCCACCTCAACCTCATCCAACAATCTATCAGCCTCCACATCAACTTCAGAATTGACATCAGCATCAATAGCCCTTCCCTCCTCTTGAGGAATGGTAATGGAGCATCCCTTCCCTACATCCAGAGGCTCAGCTATGCTACTGCTTAGCAGCCCAACACTAGGGATGGGGACTTGGACATCAGTTGGGGGGACAGGTGAACTTAGAGCCTTCCTAGCTTCCCTGGGCCTACCTCGCCTCTTAGTCTTGAGCTTAGGAGTGGCTAACTCCATCTCCTTGGGCTCGGTCCCATCCCTTGCATCGGCTAGTCTGTTCTCCTCAGACTCCCTATCTAATGCCTGGCTTCCAGCCCTAGTAATGGCATGGATGGGAACAGGGATATCACCCTGATCAAGTACATCACCCTGATCAAGTACATCACCCTGATCAAGTACATCACCCTGATCAAGTACATCACCCTGATCAAGTACATCACCCTGATCAAGTACATCACCCTGATCAAGTACATCACCCTGATCAAGTACATCACCCTGATCAAGTACATCACCCTGATCAAGTACATCACCCTGATCAAGTACGGGACGTTGGTTAACCCAAACCTTTACTGCTGGGTGATCCATACCCAGTAATATAAGTGGAGCATCTTTCCTAGCCACAAAAACCTCCATGGACTTCGCAAACCCGTCCACTTTGATGTTTACTGTGGCTGTGGGCATATCAACAGTGCCAAAGTGGGATAGCCTTGCTCTCTCATTACCCGTATATTGATCTGGGTCAACTTCCCACAATTATAGCATGCACCTCCTCTAGCCTGCCCAGCCTGAGAACTGGTACCCTGCAGGGTTTCCCTTCGGCCCTCTCCCAGCTTACCCCCAGCTGACCCGGCCCCGCCCTTACTTTTAGGAGGCTCACCTTCCCTGAAGGGTGTCCGGTTGGCATCTTTGGTGGCAGTCCATCCTTCTCCGTGACGTCTAGGTTGGCTGTAGAGGGTATGGGCGTCTGGTCTCAGCTTGTGCATCCTGCCATGCTCCCATGTCGGCTTTGATTCCCACATAGCTTGTAGTTCCTCAACCATCTGGAAGGAGTCCTTTGGGTCACTATGCCGCAGGTTGTAGATTGCGTCGGGAGAGTAATAAGCAGATAGACATCCCTGAAACAGTTCAGCTGTGAAATCTGCTTTGGTTTTCAGGTTCTCTCCTAACCTGGTGATGGCTCTGAGGATAGGCTGAAGGTGTTCCCGTGGACTAGTATTGTTGCCAGGATGGTTACTCCATAGCGTCTTCCTTGCCTGCTTGATGGTGCAACCCATCCGTTCCAGAAACGAGGTTTTGAAGGACAGGTAGAGGGTCTCCTCAGTTACTGCCAGCTCCTGGAAGAAGGACAATGCCTTACCCGTCAGCAACTTCCTCAGGGCAGACAGCCAGTCCTTTTGGTCGAAAGATCCATCTGTCATGGCCGCCTCGAATGTCTCTAGGTATGCTTCGGGGTCTGTTGAGTCATCCAACTTCTGCAAATTGTGAAGTATGTCGGACCTCTTCCTGGCAAGCTGTTCCGCCTTGAACAATGCTTCCTTACGTTCCCCAGCTCTAGCTTGTTCCTCAATTGCAGTGTTGCCTCTTCGAGTGCTGAGTTCCTCAAACCTCTCCATCCTGATTTGTCTCTCTCTCCAAAATCTTTTGTCATCATTTGAAAAGGCTATCAAGGCAGTCATAGCTTGCGCCAACATTGCCATAGGATCCTGGGAAGTAGTTTGCGTTGGAGAAGGTGGGTTTCCCTCCATAGATTCAGAGAAGAGGTCGTCATCTAGGCATGGGCGCATGTCCATCGGCAAGTCTTCCCCTCCTAGTCGGGCTGAAGGTTGGGAAGCAGCAGCCATCTCCCCTGCGCTTGGCTCCTCTTGCTGTCCAGATCTAGTGTTGTAGGGTCTTGGCTGGTTCATGGCTGTGAAATAGCGGTTGATATGATGATGGCTGATTGAAATTCTTGAGCACCGCTGCCACCATGTGTTGGGGTTCAACTTCTGCCTAGTCCCAATATGGTAGGTATTGCTGCCACCAGAGCCTAACAGCTAGGAGTAAGTCGCCTAGCCTACCCAGAGAAATTTAGGGTATAAAGTTAGACTAAGTTTTATTACTCAAAGCAACAACAGTAGACTGAAACAGTTTGGCTGGCAGGGTTTTTTATAACCACTCCCAGCCTCACACAGTAAGTGACATATGGCTAACACCTTACAATGCACAGACCAAAGACAAAATACAGATGACAGGGGGAGACACATAAGCCTGTATAAATTCAGGTGTGAACCACATCAATTAACAGTAATTAACCATCGTTAGCTAATTAGAACTAACAGATATAAGCTACCTCTAGCTACAGGTTATGGCCAGGCTTGGCCATGTCAGGTGGCCCCTGACAAGGCCTAAGAGACGACGAGACTTACTACAAATGAAGGATATGTGTTTAGACCAGGATAGTGTGGTAGATAAGAGAACACCCAGATACTTGAACTCGGAGACTAAATCAAGAGAGGAACCAAGTAGGTAGAGCGAGGGCAAAGTTTTGAAGATAGGAGAGACTTTGTAAGTTATAAACATCCATTTCGATTTTGAAGAATTTAATGTAAGAAAGTTCCAAGAGGAGACAGTATCAAGATTTTGTTGAAATAGGGAGAAATCAGAAAGGGAGTTAACAGGTTGGAATATCATCAGCATACAGAATAATCTTGCAGGAAGAAGACAGAGGGACTTTACATACTCCATTAATATAAATGATAAAGAGAAGGGGCCCATGGATTGAACCTTGAGGGACACCAGAAGAAACTGGAAGAGGGGAGGAGGTGGACCCAGAAATGACCACCTGTTGAGAGCGGCATGAAAGATAAGAATGGAGCCATTTGAGGCGCCAAGGGGGACATTGGAGAGTTGAGAGAAGGTGTAGAAGGGGTGCATGAGGGACAGAATCAAAGGCTTTTTTTAGGTCAAGGAAGCAGGCACACACAGCTTTATTATGTTGAAGAAGCGTATGGAAAGAATGGACAGCAAAGAGGAGGGCAGATGAAGTAGAGCGGTGAGGGAGAAAACCAAACTGAGACGGAGAGATGAGATTGGAATCAAGACAGAAGTTGTAAAGAAGACGGTGCACACGTTTTTTAAGTAATTTACTTACAATAGAGAGAAGAGAGATAGGTCTGTAGTTTGAGGGAGAGCTGAGATTTGAAGTGGACTTTGGAATGGGAACAATGTTGGATAATTTCCAATCATTGGGGACATAACCAGCACGTAGAGAAAGATTAAATATGTGGGTGAGGGGAGAAGAAATGTTGAGAGCAGTCGCTTTCAACATGCGAGAAGAGATAAGATCAGGTCCAGAGGCAGTGACAGATGGTAGTCGATTAATCAGGTAAAGCACTTGATCCTCAGAACATATAAAGTCAGAGGGACATAAGGTATTAGTGGACAGAGAAGAATAGGGAGTAAGTGGAGGAGTAGAAAAATTGAAACATTCACAGAAGATTTTATTTAAAATATCCCAGCTTTTTGTTCATTAGAGGAGAATAAGAATCCATTATAAGACGGGGTGGGAACTGTTGACGAGTCTTTCCTCAGAGAACGAACATAAGACCAAAATGATTTGGGGGAGGATGAGAGAGATCGGAAAAAGGAGAGTTTGTTGAGGCGAAGAGTAAGGGATATTTTATTTCTTAATGTACGATATGCAAGGAAGAGTGAAGGAGAGTTGTACTTTTTGGCCAGAGCATATAGGTGCCGTCTTAATTTCATTTTACATATTAGATCACGATTGACCCAAGGAGGATGAGAAGGTGGGAAGACAAGTTTAGAGGGAACACAGGAGTTTATCACTTGCAAGAAATTTACTTTAAAGATCCTCCACGAAGTGTCAATGTCCGGTGAGAGAATGCGATTCCAATCGATGGAATCTAGAAGTTGATTGGCCATATCAAAGTCATCCCGGTGGTATAACCAAACCCTCCGCCTAGAAGAATTACAGTACTTGGAGGGGGAGGCAAAGACAGAAACAGATGTGAGTATGGCGTTATGATCAGAAGAAGAGACAAGTGGTAAAATACAGCAGTTAGTAGGACAGTCAGAGGGTACAAGAACAAGATCAATAATAGTAGTGTGTGAGTAATGAGTAGGAGATGTGGCCAACTGATTCAGAGGGGGGGAAATGGCATAGAGTAGTGAGGTCATTGGAAAGAATTGATGCACGAGAAGGATCAGTATTAAAATCACCAGAGGTAATTAAGTTTTTAAGATCTTTTGGTGGAAAAGAGCTAAGGAGAAGCATATATCATTAGGAGAAGAAGAGGGGCGATAGAAGGAACCAATGGTGGCTACTTGACTGTGTGTGCTGACAGAGATAAGGAGAAGTTCTAGTTTAGAATTTAAATTTATAGGAAGAGAACAAGCGTGAAGGGAAGAATGGACATATATGGCAACACCAGCACCCCGACGACTTCTATCAAGACGGAAAATATTAAAACTAGGAAGAGAGATTTCTGAGTCAGAGGAGAGCCAAGTTTCAGAAATACAAATGATGTCAGGAGAATGAATTGTACAAAGAACTGAAAGCTCGTCTATTTTAGGGAGGAGACTACGTGCATTGAAAGATAATATTTTTATGTGTGAGAAGGATGGTAGTTGGGGGAGAGTAGGAGGTGTGGTGCAAGGAGAGTTGTAAGTAGACCCAGGAGTGCAAGGGTGAGCTGAGGCTGAGAAGCGAGATGTTGAGGGCTGACATGAGGGAGGTGGTTGGGGTAGTATGAGAGGGGATGAGGTCTTGGAGGCCGAGTAACTTGGGTCTTTGGTTTAAACCAGGCGGCTGATGGAGAAACCCTTGGGTTGGCTGAGGATGTATAGGACTGTGTAGAAAGGATGGGTTGAAGTGAGGGGCATCTTGGTGTTGAGGATGTTGAGTGTAGGTAGGAGTAGGTAGCAGAGGGGGCTTGTGCAGATGGAGGCCAGATAGCTGAGGGAGGTTTGGAGGCTTTGGGGAGGGGCGGCGGTTGGATAAAAAAGAATTATTTGGTACATTATGATTGTTATTAGTTGAACGGGTGGAGTGAGTTGACCTGGTGTCCTGAGATCTTTGGCCATGCATAGCAGGAGAGACAGAAATAGATGAGGAGAAAGATGTGTCAACACTTACAGTTTGGGTGTGTGTTTCTGAATGTGATGTAGGATTTACACTTGGTTGAGACGAGTTTGGTGGGCCGCCAGTTGGGCATGGTTTAGTAGGGGGGTCATCTTTGGTAAAGGAGGCAGCTTTGCTAGCGAGATCAATAAGGAGTGGATCATTAGATGACTTGGCAGCATTTCTCAATTGTCGAATTTCAGCTTTGAGTGACTCCACTGAGCTAATGAGTGACACTAATAGTTGTTGGTGTTCAGAAAGGATGCACGAGGGGCACTTGAATGGAGTGTTGTTTGATGACAACTGCTTGTAATCTTCCTTATGGACTCCTGCACACCAACGATGCAACCATTTCTGACAGCAGTCTTCACAGAAAAAGTGCTTCCTGACCTTCCCTCTTTTCATTGGCATCGAGAATTACGTTGCAACAAAGAGGACACTCATGTAAAGAAGAAGCAGATATCACGTATGGAGTGCCAGGACCAGGGTTGGTTTCTACGTCTCCAGACAAAAGAAGTAGTAGGCAGCCAACATTGGCCAAACTAGTTGAGGATGAACGGGAGTAACGGCGACGGCAGATACGAACTTTGTATAAGAAACCTGAGCAAGTTGGTGAGAGTGATGGCTTACAGGAAACAGATACCAATGGTAGAGTAGTTCCAAAGGATGTGGGACGGAGGTCTGGCTCTGAAAAGAGCCGGTAAGAGGATTTTAACTTCAGAAGAAGAAAAAGGAGGAACAGGAGGAGAGTCAAAGAAGAGCGTTTCCTAGCAGTTGCCGCCATGCGTTCGGTAAGGGATGCATCTTCTCAGCCAGGTTGGACCCACTTCGGCAACCTATGCTCAGCATGTGCATTGGTCCTGCCAATGGTAAACTTTAGCGTGGTGGGTCCAAAGAATAGCGGAAAACAATCTTCTGCATTTGGCAGAATGGAGGAACATTAGGTCCTGGTTGAAGGATGAATGGGGTACTCTGTGGAGCAATGTCATCTAGAATTTGAAATGAAATAATTATATATAAAGTTTGCTTGATATAAAAACATTTGTCTGTGTAGTAGCTAATAATATTAGTTGTTATTATTCTTATTGCAGGAATATCATACCTTCCCCAGCAGTTGTCCAGATATATTGGCTAGCATCCACACGGCTGGTTCCACTTACATCTGATCTTCCTCTCCTCTGCTATCCTCTTCATGCAGCTCTTCCCTTCCTCTCCTGTCCTCTACCTGCAGCTCTTCCCCTATTACCACTACCTCCCATTGATATCTGCTGACTTAGACCTCTCACTGTATCTCTCCACTTGCTCCAACATCCATACATGCTCTTGGTCTCTTCAAAGTTGCTACTCATATCTATTTCTCATCACTACAACTATTTGAGTCACAGTATATATACAATCAACAATGCTATTATCATCAGATAACATCTCTAGTAGAGTCTTGGTATCATAACCACAAGCCATTCATAGTAACAACCACGAACAGCGTAACTAGACCATTGTCACGATGCCACTTTAATTTGACCTCGACGGTTATTTTATTTTACTGAGGTTAGTTACCCCGTTCAAGGGTGACGATTACTACTGTCGCGAATACGTGACAATGGTCTTATAGATACGCCTGCGCGTGTCACGAATTCGTGACAATGTCCGCTGAGTGTTGTACTAGATTATTAAAAAAAGAAATTATGGTTCAATTTATGTGAAGCACAGTCAGGGATGGTCCGACGGGTGGGCCCTCACCCCCCTCCCCAATCTTAAATTTTCAGTTGGTCAAAAATGATGTAAACATTTACAATGGAATGTACTGAGGCAATGCTCTTGTGAAAATGGCGCCAGACTCGCAGTCTCAGGCGGCCGCGGTATGAACACGTGAAGATCCTGTCAGGCAGTCAGCTTAGCTGGGTGTGACCACTGCCGTACATGCGTTTCGCGTGGGGGGGTGGGGGGGGGGGGGGGGGGGGGGCCAAAGAAGCTCGAAGCAGGGGCCCTGCCTTGGTTAATACGGCACTGCCCAGAACACAAGGAGTCCTGGTTCTAGGAAGTACCCAGAGAAGGGGCTTGGCTAGGACTTGTGAGACAGTAAACAAGTAATGACAGCAACAATAATAAATAGTGAATATATATATGTATAGTTAAAGCAATGGTCGAGAAGACATCCAGTCTCGCACGAAACAGTTGGCTAGAGGCCGAAATTGCCACTTGCAGCAGCATCTAGCAGTTCGGATGCTTGTGGTTCGATTATTGGCTTGTGCTCACCTACAACAAGAAGTGCTGCGCCATATTACTCCCAGTAGGTAAGCTATGCAGTATCTGTGGTAGGGCTGGTAGGGGCCACACAGAACTTAATTGATAACTACGGTTTATTATAGATTTAAAAAATGTGCTTGAATCCATAATAATAATAAATCAAAAATATTTGAAGAGGATAAAATAACAATAAATAAATATTAATAATTTAATCTTCAAAATGCTGAGTCCCTCCAGTGCAGTGATAAATAAAATAAATAATAATGTTAGTAAACGAGGTAAGATGACTTGTTCTGTAATAAACACTGACAGACATATTAAGCGGGGAATAATGTCAAAATGCAAACTCACTTTTTTTAACAACTATTTTAAATGGTATATCTGCTCATATAGAAGTCATATTCCAAGTTTCAGAACATTTGAAGATTCTATGATGCAGTTACGACAGCTTTTGCACTCACTATTTTCATTAGAAACCCAGCAAGTGTGAAGAAGAATCGCGTCGCATTAGATTAGAAGAATTTCCATGTATTTCCACAAATTTCTCCCTGATTTCTCACCCAAACTCCATAATTTATATATCACCAGAATGCTTATTGTGTGCTCTTTAACCTAAATTATTTTATTTTCACTGTTATGAGAATGTGTTGGGTATAGACCAGCATATATATCTGCATGAGGTTTGTATGGGATTTTTCCCCACTCTCCTGTGGTGCATTATCATACCAATCAAATAGTTTAGGTGAAACTACTACATGTACTCTTACCATAAACCACCTAGCAGCCACTTAGCATTATTAATGGTTTTTAATTTGTGGACTGGCTGACACTTTGGCATAAAAAATATCTATGACAAAAGTTAAATACATCATTAAATAGCTTATCTTCTAAGCTACATTTTGGTACAAAAATTATGTTGATAAGAGGGTAGTGGGTGGAAGTTATGATTGTTATTGTCGAGGTGTATTTGTTTGACATTATTCCCCCCTTAAGTTAATCTTCTATATAATTATGTTGAATGAGTTGTACTGCTTGGTTATGGTGGAGTGTGGAGGGCAAAGCCATAAATCAGTCCCTTCCTCTGCCAACACTTCGCAAAATTCACCCACACACATAACATCACCTGATTATTCACACCCTCCACCTCCTTCCCAAGCAACAATGCCTCCTTCCTTTCGCCCACCATCTCAAACTCCTCCAACCATATTCCAGCTGCCTCAATTCCATCCAGCTCATTCATTAACATTTTCCGTTACCTTCCAAATTCATCAGTCTATTAGAAAGTGCCCCACATCTTCCACTTCCTTCCTGTCACACAATACGCATCTATCGTTAATACAGAGCCTACATCACTTCTTTTCCTGTCCTCAACCTAAACGTCAACCTCACTTCCTCATATCCCTGTAATGACCTTGTATACCTTTCTGCTACATCACATTTTGCCAACCTATACCACTTCAAACTGCTCATACTCCCGACATCCTCCTCACATTTCTCTTCTTCATCTTCACCTTCCATTGCCTCACTAACCCTAGCTCAGCATCCAGAAGTATTTTTAATTACAAATTAGTACATCAAAAATAACTGATTAACAAACAAACATAAATAAATAAATTAATAAAAAGCTAACGACAAGTTATTAATTCGAAAATTCAAAACTGTAGTATATAAAAATTAGTATGTTTTAGGCTCTATTTGCCTTTTTTTCCGGATTTGGACAATGGTAATGGGTGATTATTAATTTAATTATTCTGTTGTGCCTTGAGGTGGGCCATTACTAGGCCCTGGCGGATTATGCTCGAATTTCTGCCCATTTTTCTCTTTTATGCTCCTAATATTCACCTATTTTTCTTTTCATTCTACCTATTTTTCTTTCCTTTTATGAAATTATGCTCCTAATATTCACTTATTTTTCTTTTCAATATACCTCTTTTTCTCAATTATGCTTTGACAAACAATTGTTAGTTACATCATTTAAAAAGAGAATATAGGCAATCAAGGATTCAAGATTCGAGACATTTTAACAGTTACAATTATCTATAGACTATAGTTGTACTGTAACATAACAGAAAGTTGTAAGTAATCCTCCAAAGAAGTTTCTTGCTTCGTAGAAAAGGTATTACTCAAAATTGAGAATGCACGTTCAGCTGCAGCTGACGAAGGCTGCACCAATAAGACTAATCTACACGTGTGAGTCCAGTTAAGCAATCTACCATTCTCCTCATGGCACTTCCACCACTCGATGGGGTCTACGCTATCCGAAACATCCTCAGGTGCTGCAAGATATTCAGGTAACTCAGACTTTAAGCCATTAATCACTTCTGTGTTCAAGAATGGGAAGACACTAAGTGAATCAATATCAACAGCAGTTGGCTTGAGTTCATTTACGTGCGAGTCCAGTTAGGCAATCTACCATTCTCCTCATGGCACTTCCACCACTCAATGGGGTCTACGCTATCCGAAACATCCTCAGGTGCTGCAAGATATTCAGGTAACTCGGACTTTAAGCCATTAATCACTTCTGTGTTCAAGAATGGGAAGACACTAAGTGAATCAATATCAACAGCAGTTGGCTTGAGTTCATTCACTTTTGAAGGTGAAAAGTAACGTGCTGCCTTAAAGGGAGGCTTGCAGGAAAAGAATTTTTTTTGGTTGCTGTTATCTGCTCAGTAGGATGTGCTGAGTATGTATAAAAAATTTAGCTTCTAAAAACAAACCCTTGTTGAGCTAGAGAGCCTTCTTTGGCCTCATTTTGAGATCCAACAGGTCACTTCCTGTTCGGGGGCGTGGCCTCGCGATGATGTCACCAGGAGCTGCTGCACTGGAAACAGAGGACTCTGTCTCTGTAGCTAGTTCTAGCATCCTGCACCTCTCATTTTCTTCTTCAGCAATTGAAAGTTCATATGAAATATCAGATACAGGCCTAGCTGAAGAGCAGGAAGCAAGTGGAACAGTAGAGCCTTATCTCTATGAACCTTCAGAAGATGAGGATAGTAGTGTAGGCACTGTTGAAAGTGATGATTCATTGCAACACAGACTAGAGAACACTGACTGGTAAGGATTTATTGGCTAGCTCTAGCTAGATTTACTGAATTTACTCCACAGGTGAAACTGGTCATTGCCAGGTGATGCCTACTGGTCTTGAGTTTTGCTGCCATTGACAAGATAATGTCCAAGATGCAGGAGGGTGAAAATGTGGTCAACTGTATCATAGATCATGAGGGATTTGGTCCAGTGTGCCTCAATACATGGGTCCTTCAAGCAGCCTATTTCACTTATCGGCAGCAGTATGGTGTTCATCACATTCCCTTACATGAGTCAGTACTAGTAGCTATGTTGTCAAATTAACCAACACATCAAATACTATTTTTATTGTTATAGGCACTACAGATTTATTTCATATTGCCAATTAACTAGCTGGTGTTGGAGGTGGCTTGGAAGAAGAGTCAGGGTTGTTCTTCCAAGCTGTGCAGTTACAAAGATTAGACAAACATTTCCATCACAAAACTACAGTGGATTCAAGTACCCTGATATTTGACTTAGGTTGTGAATGGATTGATTTAGTAATAGAGCTATGGTAATATTCAATTGTTGTTGTACAAGTTAAAGCGACTTCTGTGGTTCTGCACTGCTTCCTTTTTATCAGGCTTTTCATAATCACTGCAAAGAGGTTTAGGCATATCCTCTGCATGAGCATCTTTGCTTCCAACTCCACTCTGATAAACTAACAGAGTTTCATGGATGAGGTCATCTACGTATCCTGTAATGAGAAGACACTCATATACATTACAGAAGTCGCTTTAACTTGTACAGTAATAATTGAATATTACCATAGCTCTTGGAAGAACAACCCTGACTCTTCTTCCAAGCCACCCCCAACAATATGAAATAAATCTGTAGCGCCTATAACAATAAAAATAGTATTTGATGTGTTGGTTAATTTGACAACATAGCTACTTACTCATGTAAGGGAATGTGATGAACATCACCAGTGCCATGCTGCTGCCGATAAAGGCTGCACATCACTGGCACAGCCTATGGATGTGTCCATAAAGAGAAAATGAAAGAGTTGTGGATGGAATGGCGTAGGACTTGCAACAGTAGAACATCCCATGGCAATCTCAAGCAGCCCTCAAGACAAGCCATTGATTGGGTCTCTGCTGCCTGGGAGTCAATTCCAGGAAATTTGATAGATACGCTGCTTGAAGGACCCATGTATTGAGGCACACTGGACCAAATCCCTCATGATCTATGATACAGCTGACCACATTTTCACCCTCCTGCATCTTGGACATTGTCTTGTCAATTACATGGCAGCAAATACACTCAAGACCAGCTGGCAATGACCACAGTTACACCTGTGGAGTAAATTCAGTAAATCTAGCTAGAGCTAGCCAATAAATCCTTACCAGTCAGTGTTCTCTAGTCTGTGTTGCAATGAATCATCACTTTCAACAGTACCTACACTACTATCCTCATCTTCTGAAGGTTCATAGAGATAAGGCTCTACTGTTCCACTTGCTTCCTGCCTTCAGCTAGGCCTGTATCTGATAGTTCAGATGAACTTTCAATTGCAGAAAATGAGAGGTGCAGGATGCTAGAACTAGCTACAGAGACAGAGTCCTCTGTTTCCAGTGCCAGCCATCAAAATCAGTCTCCTGGTGACATCATCCCGAGGCCACGCCCCCAAACAGGAAGTGACCTGTGGGATGTCAAAATGAGCTCTCTAGCTCAACAAGGGTTTGTTTTTAGAAGCTAATTTTTTTTATACATACTCAGCACATCCTATTGAGCAGATAACAGCAGCAACAACAACAAAAAAAAATGGTGCAAGCTTCCCTTTAAAGGCAAGTACAATAGGCCTGAGATCTCTCAAACTTCTCCTTGAAGTACAAGTAGGCAGGAACACAACAAGCTTTGGCGTAAGCTATTAGTTGGCACTCACATGTAGAATTTCCTCCTGACAGATGCTTAGAGACTGCAGCCACATTTGGATAGTATTGTGACGAGACATGAGAATACTTAATCGCTGATAGGCAACTAACACTAATGGCCCATCACCTTCCAATGAGTATGTTGCCTTGACGAACGGTTCCATTGCATCTACTGTTATAGCGAGCTCCATTTTCATTTCCTACATGCTGCTTGATCGTCAATGATTTCCAGTAGTTTTCCAGTTGTACATGGAGGTAAATCACTGCCATGCAGAAAATCAGGCACATCTCCAAACATGTCATGCAATTTGTGCAAATTTACTCCACCATCTGGTTGCTGAATAGGTTGGAGTGGACAATCCGATCTGTGTCTTCCATGCAAGCCTTGACTTCGGACTGTGAGCGAACACGCTCATCCAAGCCTTTATGAACACATCTAAGATAGGTGTCTTTATTCTTTCTCCAACATGATCCAGAGTGTGCGAAAAACAGCCGATATCCATTATCTTATTATAGATCACAGATATGGTCCTCATTGCCACATCATTCACTGATGCACGGTCCCTCATTGCTGCTATAATCAAATTAGAAGCAATTGACAGCTCGGTTGACAAAGCAGTTATTAGTTGCCTAGCACATTCTTCTCCGGTGCTAAAAGCATCAGCCGACAAACACGCTGCTTGATAGCCCACTCTTTATCTATGTAACGTAGAACAATCACAAAGGCCTCACACACATGGGTCGTTCCATCAAAAATGATTGCTACATGTCTCCCGCAAATATCTTGTTTCAGTTTACTGATTTCATCATGCAAGATGAATGGTATCAGACGACGAAGGTGTGATGAATCAGATAAGGTAAATGCATTTTCTTCAAGTAGGTCCCTAAAGGCGTCTAACTTGCTGAGAGGAACACCTGCTTTTAGTTGAGCAGTCACTACATTCACTCTGTATATACGGGTAGAATCGGGTAATGTTTCACCTGATGGATGAACTTCTTTATCAAATTGCCGGAGTGACCTCATTAAGCCTAATTGACGCTTTTCTTTCGATACCAAACATTCCTTGCCACTCACATGCTTCAGAAACATGATGTGAAACTCTAAGGAACTTTTCTTTACAGAGAGTTGTTCCCGGCAGCCTGAACAAAACAGTTTGCCATTGCTCACTGTCAAAAGTTCATTTTTGTAAGCCTTTCACTCTTTCAGCTGGAGAAACTGACTTAGGATCATTGTTTGTACAGCCTCTTCCTCTCTTCTTTCCTACAGGAGGAAGGTTGATGCCAATCTTCCTTTTTCTGGCTAATGCTGATGGCTGAAGAGGTTTAAGCAGATCTACAAGATTGGTGGACTGGCAACTCTGTGTAGTCTCAGCTGGTACTTTCATTGATGTCACACACATTGTCAGTGTCTCCATCTAGTCCTGCCTCTATTGTCTCAGCTATATACTTCAGCTACAAATAGCTAGCTACAAACTCAACTGTTCAGTGCACAATGACTTGGCCATGTGGTCTGTACACAATAAAGTAATTAACTGCCAAGCAGACTAACCCTTTACCAGTAGACAATACTTGACTGTTGTGAAATGACCACACTGTGGTTATTTCACAACTAAGAATCTTACCCACCCATATCCTGAATGCGTTTTAATTAAGATGCTTGACTTGGCTTGAGAGGTGTGGATAAGCTGTTACTGTGATGCATTCAGTCACTCTTATGTCTAATCTAAGAAATCATTTCAATTTTTCCTGAAAGTCTGCCTATTTTTCCTTAAAGCTTGCCTATTTTTCCAGCATTATTCTCAATTCTCTGAACCACCTATTTCCCCCAAAATTATGCTAGCATAATCCGCCAGGGCCTAGCCATTACTAACAATAAATGACTGACTATTAAAGAAAAAAACACGAATTAACTTATCTTCCTCAATAATCTTCCTCAATCAACAGCAAACTCCCCACAGTACAACAAGAAGTGCACAATATCTTTGGCCACACCTAGCTACATCTTCCATAACTATCAGATTAAGGCATGAAATTTGCAGTTGATTATCAGTATTTATTATTTTTTTATTTTATTTTTTACAAATTTCCTATAGAACTAGACTTCCTGCATCTATGCAATCATTGATGCAATAATTCATAATTGTGTTTCTCACTCTTTGCTAAGAGTTAGTGACAATTGCATGCTCCTGTGAGATGTTAAGATTACATGAGATGTCAGCTCTGTCCATCAGTTTTCTCTCCATAATTAGTCACTATATATATTATATAGCTTTCCTGTTGCCCTTGCAACTCTGTAAGACTATGTCAAGTAGGGTGGGTATGATGCTGATCCAGGACCCTCGTTCATTTCTGCTTCATCTGCTGGTTACATATTCTAATTTCACTTGATCTCTTCACTCTCTAATACTAAATGTGAATAATATTTTTGCTGGAATAGTTAGCTATATGGCATGCGATCGCATCCGTCACATTACTCCCATTTCGTCAAGTGTTTGGTATAATAGGAAAAAACCCCAATATGTATTATCCATTATTCTCAGTGGTAAATAACCATATCTTGCATAATGTGTATCACAATTCAAGACATTGACTAGTTGATTGACTTGTCTAATTATTCTACAGGCCTTTGTCCTTTGATAAGTAGTATTCTTTCATATAGGTTAGGTTCCATCTGGGACCTTTGGGAAAGGTAGTAATTTTTTTATCTGGAAAACCCTGCTAGATGGTGTCGCATCTTGTTCTGATCAAAGGATTGCATAAAACTGTTGCAATTGCAATAGAAATCATTGCCTCCAGCCTGTCTCTGTATTTCTGGTTTCTCAATGATAAGGTAGGTTCCAGTGTAATGCTCCATCCAGGCAAGGCCTTTCACTGTATCTAATTCTGCCAATGATAAGAACAGATATATTAAAGCATAAGACACATATGTATTAAGGTGTAATATCAAATATTACTATACATAACTCCATTCACCCAACTTGAAGAAAATATTTCAAACAATAAAATTAAAATAAGACACCGGATTTTAGTAGACATGGTTTAAACACAATGACTTATGGTTCTAGTAGGGAGGCTGTCATAATATTATAATAACACATACCCTTGGATGCTCATACATTTGAACTCAGTGGCTGCCAATATTCATGATCTTCACAAAATTCTCTACTAGATTTCCAGTAAGTGAGCCTCCACTGCTTTGTGCCAAATATTGAACTGGTTGAAGGCCACCCTTCTTTGGAAATTGTATATGAAGTAGGGCAAGTGCTTCATTAATGTGGATGTCCTCCAACCATGCTCCTGATTGGAAAGTTACGAGAAAGTCTCGGAGTAACTCTCTGCAGCTGTCCAGCTGTTTGCATGGTAGGCATTTGCCATTTACTCACAGTAGAGTCTTGGTCGCACCAGTCACAAAACAATCTGTTTTAATCTGTAAAGATTCCATTGAAATGCCCATCTTTTCTTATTGTTATTGGTCCTGGTCCACAGTGTGTGTAGGCAGTTGGACTGGCTGTAGAATGACAGTGCCTTGTTTCTCAGTATGGTCAAGAAGTGGTTTGTTGAGATGTAGGCTAGGAGTTGAAACCACACCAAGGTTTGCTGTGAACTGCTTCTTCCTTGCTGGACTCCTCTCTGCATTCATGGCCATATTCACAGTGGCTTCCTGGATACTAGTATATACCACAATCCAAGTTCACCATCCTGCAACATGCAGAGTCCCATAGGAGTGAAGTCAGTAATTTCGTAATGCACCAAACAGTCTTGTGCTAACCTGTCACCTTTCCTTGATACTTTTCATACGTCCTTCTTCAAGACATGGTCTCCTACAGCAGACAACAAATATTTTTAAACATATGCATATCTTCAAGCCTAAACTTATGCCTGCAATTTTGGAAGGACATAAAATCAATTGGAAATAACCAAAATGTCTTGTACTTTGAAACTAATTTTAACTCAACAATAATAATGATTAACTGCCCTCCTCTCTGTAGCTCACACAAGAGCCGTATTTAAATGGCACCCTAAATATCTTAATTTTGGTCATATAAATTATCACCCTAAGTATACTATTGTGAAAAAGTGAAGTGGGACATACAAGAATGGATATTGGAGTCCACCAATTTAGTCAGGTATAGGTTCTAGACACACATACGTAGTTATTACGACTATAATCTAAAATGTTCATCACCACAACCAGCATATTTAAAATTATATTATAAACCCTTGTAATGTTCTCATTCCATCCACAACCTGTTGATTGATAAATACCATGCACATACTTCCATGCACATACCTCCATGCACATACTTCCATGCTTCTTATTCTGCAACAAAAAATAAATAAAATGTCTCATGTTGAGACACATGGAACTTGTAGTTATGACCATGTGCGAACCCATGGACAGCTATAGTGTAGTGACAAGCCATGGACAGTTGCAGTGCAGTGACAAGCCATGGATAGTTGCAGTGCAACACAAGCCATGGAAGGCTGCAGTAACACAAGTCATGCACAGCTACAATTCAATGATAAACCATGAACAGTTGTAGGCTGCATGCAGTGACAAGCCATTGATAGTTACAGCACCACACCAGCCATGGACAGATGCAGTGCAGTGACTTGGATATAAGCTGGGACACTTATTAGGTCAGTAAACAACAAAATGGGCACTTAAAACTGAGCAACTACATGACAGCAAGTGGACAGAGCTTATAAAACCCTGATTGTTATTTCTTTGTCTACTGTTTCTGCACCTGTATGCATGACAGCTAGAGAATTAAGCCTCCCAACCTTCAGGACTTCTGTCAGAGCACACCCTGAACAGTATAGTTTGAAGTCATCATATATACACAGAGATTTGGTGACACTATGATGGAGAAAGATCAAGTGTGGAGAGACAGGATGGTGAGCTTTTGGTGGGCAGGTGGGTGAGCTTAATAAATACATCTCGACATCAATAGCTAAGTAGACAAGCTTTTGACCTTGATGGGCACCATTGATGTCATGGGAGTCAAGCAAGAGTGATGAAATCATAGTAGAAGCTCCAGGGAATAAGCCTGGGCCACCTTCGATTCAATGCAATGGATTGTGTGTACCATGACTTCATGCACTGGGTGCAGGTCTTTCTAAATCAGGTTTTGAAGCTGTAAATAAGTCTGATGATCCTTTTTACTGTCTTCAATGTGCCTGAACAAACTGAACTAGACTTTAGCCCACACAAACTAATTGTATCAAATCTATCTAGCCAGCCATGAAAATCAGGTAAGTCAATAACTGAATTGGAGGACCAGTGATACACAAGGTGGCAGGGACTTAGTAAGAGGAGATTGTTTATAAGAAATAAGCAGTGATACACAGAGGTGGCAGAGACTTAGTAAGAGGAGATTGTTTATATAAATAAGCAGTGATACACAGAAGTGGCAGAGACTTAGTAAGAGGAGATTGTTTATAAGAAATAAGCAGTGGTACACAGAGGTGGCAGAGACTTAGTAAGAGGAGATTGTTTATAATAAATAAGCAGTGATACACAGAAGTGGCAGAGACTTAGTAAGAGGAGATTGTTTATAATATTATAAGAACTAAGCATGTATTTTTACTTCATTAGAGAGATTGGGAGGCAAGTTAGGCAGTGATACAGTTTAGGTCTTTCTGAAAGAGACAAAAATCAGAATGGGAATTGATACGAAAAAGAAGGATATCTTCAGCATAAAGAATAATCTTCAATGAAGCAGAGAAGGGCACATTACATACACCATTGATAAAGAGGAGAGGACCTATTATAGATCCCTGAGGGACACAAGAAGATACAGGGGCAGGTGAAGAGGTGGTACCCGTGGAGATCACTTGTTGAGAGCATGCTTAAAGATAGGAGTGAAGCCAGTTATCGAGGTAAGGAGGGAAGTGAAGGAAGGAAAGAAGATAAATCACTTTGTGAGAAACAGAATCAAAGGCCTCTTTGAGATCTGGAAAACAAGCACCAACCAATTTATTAGTTTGAAGGAGAGAGTGTAAGGAATGGTTGGCCAAGAGAAGGGTTGATGAAGTGGACCGATGAGGAAGAAAATCAAATTGAGAAGAAAGATAATATTATGTTCAATACAAATTTGTGAAGGGGAGAGTGGGAATGCTATTAAAGCAGCTCACTAAATAGAGAAGGAAATGGTAGATGGATTATTTAAGAATGGAAACAATGAAGGAGTCTGGAAGACTTGAGACAAGTATAAGTTAAAGATATATTATGTAAGGGTAGCAACTATGAATAGGCAAGTAAATTTAAGCATTTCAGAGGAGATCAAATAAGCTGTGGAAGAAGATAAAAGAGAAATCAGTGAATAACATCAGATTCAGCACAGAGAGATCAGGAGGATAGGGTGGTTGGGAAGTCAGGAAAGGAATATGATAGGATACAATTGGAGGATATGAATTGAAGCATTTAGAGAAATCTTATTAAATATTTTCAGCCTTATCACGGCTAGAGGAGAACGTGTTGCCATTGGAACAAGAGTTGGTACACAAAATGGTCCTTTTCTTGTCGAACGAACAAAAAACCAAAACTTTTTTAAAGAAAAGGATGAGAGAGACTGGAAGAAGATGCGTTATTTCTAGTTGAAATGACTTTCCTAAGAGAGTGATAAGCCAGATAAAGAACAGGTAAATCAATTTTTTTATCATGTAAGAAAAGATTGTGACATTTTAAAATTATTTGTCATCAATCTAAGGGTAGCAAGTAGTGAGTAAGATAAACTTAGAGGAGTCACACAAGTTGATGACTTCTAAAAATCTATCTTTAAATGCTTTCAGGAGAAATCAAGGTCTGAAGAAAGGAGGGAAAGGAGGAAATAAGGTGGGCAGCTCTGTCCAAGTCTGCGACATGATACAACCAAAATTTAAACTTGGTACACTTTCTAGTAGGAAGGGGAGAAGGAAGGTGATTTCCTTTAAGATACTATTATGATCAGAGGAGGATACGGGTGGTAGAACCAAATAAGAATCTTGAACTAGAATGAAAGGTGTGTGTAGGAGAGAATATGAGTAGCTTGAGGGATAATAAATCAGAGAGTGCAGAAAGTTGGAAGATATTGAGGCAGAGATGAGTAGGACACATCAACATTGATGTTGAAGTCTCCAGTAAGGATCAGGGATAGCACATTGTGCGAAAGAGCGTTAAAAGTGTATTAAAGGAGGGATACATCATTTAAGGAAGAAGGAGGTCTAATAAAAAGCTCCAAGTAAATTCCTGTACCTGGATGATATTATGGAAATTCAAAGGAACAGCATGTAAAGAAGAGTGTAGCATAAGTCACCATTTATCGGCCGAGGTTTGTGCCTTGGCTCAAAACTTAGCTTTGGATCATTTTCAGAACTTGGTTCTAGGTTGTTATCAAAGACCGTAGCCTCTTTAATTAGTCTATAAACTTAACCCCAGTGATTTTTCTTTACTTAGTAGGGTAAGAAGTCCATAAAGCAGTTAGCTTAGTGGTAGTTCATCATTTATCATCCACGAGTTGGCTTGGCATACATTTTACAATAGCATAATATCGGCCACTAGAGCAAATTGTGCCATACCTAATTTCCGGTTCAAAAGGTGCTTCAAAACAAGCACCAGTGAAATCAGTGGGAGTAACTGTTCTTTACCGGCAATTTTCATTAAATTCTTATGTCTCAATTTACAGGAGTGATTTACATCAGCATAGAGGACACACTTTATTACTGATATCAAGATAATCTACACATTCCTTATGCCGTCAGCCTTGCGAATAGCACATTCCAGTGTCTATGTCATCATCATAACAGCTAAAGCAGATATAACACAGGTCAGTATGAATAGTCTCATCTATCTCATCTCGGGGGTTTCTTTTGCTTTGGTCAAATGCTGTGACTGGCCGCAGTGGGAACTGCTGATGCTCCTTCCACTGATTTCTGCTTCTCTGCATTCTTGGTTTCCCTCTCAGCAGCCTTGCAAGCCTTTTCAACTGCTTTGCATGTCTTTTCCTGATCCCTCCCATCTCCTGCAGCCTGAGATCCATCTCCACCACTACCAACATCTCTTTCTTCCAGGTCACTACCACCGTTTCTCTTATCTGAACCATGTTTTTTTAAATTTTATTATTTTAATGAGCTCAGTAGCAAAATCTATTTAGAGCCTTACATACATGATAACATGATAGGTAGAAAAAAGTATTGAAGTTATGTGAAGAATTGTTTAATAAATCATTTGAAGGAAGAGAGTGAGGATGAAAAGGTTGGCAGTGCGTTCGAAAGAGAGGGGACGAAGGAAGACTGCATGGATGCAATGCAGGAGAATGGGATTATGATATTCGATATGTATGGTGAAAAAACAGGAATGGAATAGGAGCTAATTGGATTGATTCTGGAGGAAAATGGATGTAATTATGTAAATTAGAAGGAGCTTGGCCCGAGCATGTCTATTTGAGAGTGTAAGAAGTTTAAGGGTGGAGAGGTTGGATGCATAGTCAGAAGTCCATTGGCGAGTACAGAGTCTGAGTGCAAAGTGCTGAATGTGTTCTAAGGATTTTGAATTATATACAAGAAGAGGGAGGAGGTGACCACACAGAGGAACAGTAGCTTAGATGAGGGAGAACTAATGTAGTGTAAAGTTTAATTAGCTTATGAGAGGATAAGTGATGGTAAAAGTTGCGATAAATTAATCCTTTTATTTTCCTTGATTTAGTGCTAATGTGCAGGTTCCAGGAGAGGTTACAGGTGAAAGTTACTCCGAATTATATATGTAAATCAAGTGATGAGATCAAGGGGAGTACTATTGAAGACTAATACAGTGGAGTATGAGGACGCGAGGGGTTTACGAGAGATCATGTACTTGCTCTTATTAGGGTTAATTATTAGGAGGTGGGAAGATAGCCTTGATGATATAATGTCAATGTCTGATTGCACTGAATCTAAGGAAGCTGTTGAAGAGAATGGATGAGAGAGGAGGGTGTCATCTGAAGAGGACCAAGAATAGATCCTTGAGGTACTCCAGAGATGCATGACATCAAGAAGAGAAAGCACCAGAAATAGCAACACTCCGTGGCCGGGCCGTAAGATAGGAAGTGAGCCAACAGAGGGAATATTAAGTGAAGACAGAGTGTTTAAGAATGGTCTATGCGGCACAGAGTCAAAACTTTCTTGATGTCTAGAAAGACTGCACAGAGAGACTTGGGAAGCACACCAGGATTGAGTTACGTTAAGTATTGTAGATAGATCTGGGCGAAATCCGAACTGAACATTTGATAAAACATCTTGTATGGTGATAAGTTTGTGTACATAGTAATAGCAATGTGTGTGCATGTGGTTATATGTGTGTGTGTATGTTATCTGAATTTAAAAAAAAAGTAATAGCAGTGAGTGTATGTGGGCATTTGCACGGTCTAAAGTTGCATTATTTTGAACATGCCTTATTACAATCAAATGCTGATGTGCATGATTGGCATGCGAGTGTGTGTGTGTGTGTGAGGAGTGAGGAACAGAGAACTTACAAAGGTCTCCTCCACTGCAAGTATCATCACTGCCTGCAGATCTGTTGTCATAGAGTTACACCGCATCTTGATTAAATGGAAATATTCCAGCCTTCTTAAATCCAGCATAGATGTTTGCAGGGATGATAGCATGTAGCCAAGCATTCTGAAACATGCTGCAGAAGTTCTTAGATATGACTTTGCCAGGATTATAAATAAGTGACAAGCCTGCCGCCAATGTTGTTTTAAAGGTCAAAAAAGACTGCAGTCTAGAAGTTGGCATTCGTGGGTGGCGTGAGGAGGAAATATAAGATAATAACTTTGTGATCTCTTGCAAATTGAATGCTGCTCAACTCAAAGTGAGAGCTGTGGCCTTCCAGCAGTAAAAGAAGTGGGTAATGTGATACAGCATTCACTAGGAAGTGCTCAGCCAAAAATAGAAGAGTTCTTGATCAACCCAACCTTTATCAATGACTCCATAATGGGAGCCACATATCTCATCCTTGGTCCAAAGTATAGCTATTCGATTGTTTGGCAGCAAAGATAATGAAAGGAGGAAGGCATTGGCCTATAGCACGCTATAACAGTAATTTGAGCTTTTTCCCCATAAGTACGATACCAAACCTTTTTCTGCCATTTTGCAGCAATGACTCTAGGGGGACGAGGTTCCAATGGGAATCCAGTCTCATCCATATTGTATATAATTTCAGAATAGTCATCAAATCCAAATTCATCATATATGCTTCTCAGAGTTCAAAGTAGGCATCAGTACTGACAGCATCCATTCTCACACCAGCAATAGCATCACCAGTGTGAAGCCAAAGAATGGAGTTTCTATTCAGAAACTTCTGCCACCACTCATTATAATGGAGCCTTTAAGTGTCCCCTTCTGCTTAACATACATTTCCACTAAAACATTTAACATTATGCTGAGTCTTGCCAAACCTTATCTTGGCAATGTCAACTAGGTGGCTAGATAGTTCAGCTTCTTCAACATTGCTCAAGTAAGGCTTAGGCCCAGGTTTGGAAACCATGCATTACCGCTCAAGCAGTCCTTCAACAGGAGCAGATCTAGACACTTGAATTGACAGTCTTCCAAGTTAATCATTTTATATCCTCCTCCCATATCAGTGTGCTAACAGGTGATTTCTTTGTTCATTTATAGGTCTAGCCCTAGCCCTAGCCCTAGCCCTAGCCCTGGTGCACCCAATTATAATCATGTTAATTCATTTGCTGTAGAGTGTTATATACTATATATATATATTTTAACTACCCTCACTGCAAATCTACTCAAACTGTCTTTAACTACCACTGTTTGAAACACATACTTACTCATCAGAATTTTAAATGAAAGCCCTGAATAACATATTATGGAATAATGAAAATGGAATAATGAAAATGGTAAACATTATAAGGATCTTAGACGATGTGGATGTTTACGTGCAAATACACTTCAACATCAACTATAATGAACGTGGAGTAAGGCCAATCTATTAAGTCTTTCTTCCCCCATTGATGAGCGAATGTATGTTTTCAGCCTCTTGAGTGCTGAAAAAGAATGCTCGCAGTCACATGTGCTGACAGCAAGTGTGCAAATGATCTTGAGCATCTTGGTGATGTTTGGAAATAAACTTTGTCCATAACCTCTGTTGGCCACATAAACGTGGAATCTTCATTTCTGTATCAAACTTTTCAGCCACTTCCTCAGCAGTGTCAAGCCACTTTCTGTGGTAGTAATAAAAAAACTTTAGCACGAACATCTTCAATTTTTTTAAATACAATTCTACATTTCTATATGCCTGATCAAGTTCAATTGACTTTCCCTGCAATTTGTTAGTAAGCCCTCTGGTACATGCTATAATCTCTTTGCAGACAATCAGGGACATAATGAAATCACTTTGAGTGATAGCATGAATAAGCCATTAGCTTTTGAAATACTTTCTGTATTAAAGGATTGGTCATTTCTTATGTGGTCAAAGCTCACTACAACTGCTTCTGTCAGGCAGTATATTGTGTTCAACGAGTCAAGTCTCTCGATCCACCTAAACACAATGACAATAATATTCTTGTGGAAATAAATCATTTTATCACCTTGTTCTGCACAAGTCAATCAACTTGTGGATCTTTGACGTGGACACAATCCAGCAATTTTGACATCAAGCACAGCCTGTCTCTTTGGAGAAAAGTTCAAACTTCTGTCACAGTGCCCAATGCCCATCATATTTCTCACCATCTGCAGTATAGATTTCTGTAAATTGAGAGGATTTTACAATATGTTGCTTTACCTGTATAGAACAAGCTTTCATCACACACAAGTTAAGTTTATGGCTTGTGCAGTGGACATACACAGCATAAGGATAGGATTGCTTAATCCTAGCAGCAGCTCCTCTTGTACTACCTGCCATATTACCAGCGCCATCATAGCACTGTCCTCTACATAAATATAGAATAATAATAACTGGGGGCAACATAGATACGCACTCTATCATACCTGCAATATGACATATCCAAACCTAACTTGGTGATTAATTCTGTCATTGTTCTTGCAATAGCTTCAACTGTAACACCATCCTTGCATGCAAGAAATCCTAAAAAATCTTCTCTAATTTCATTATAAACTTCACTAATAGCGAACAACAACAGTCAATTGTTCTATATTACTGCAATCGGTTGCCTCATCTCCCATTATAGTAGATATCTTGATATCTTTTACTATCAAATCTCGAATATATTCTCCACAGCAGTTAATAAGTTCATTTTGAATTGTTTTCGAATTATAGGTTGAAGCATTCTCTAGGACTCCAAAATCTTGTCAATTCAAAATTCCAGTAGCTTCAACAGTTACTTTCTTCATCAAAATACTGACTATCATCTTTATGACCACGCACTGACATATTTTGCCTCCCACAAAATATTACAGTTTAAAAAATAGAAGAGAGCTTACTTCTATTTTCTTGAATGGTTTTAGCTTGATCAAGTTGTTGCTGTACTGGTATAGATTTGTTCTCCATGCCAAAATTCTCCACCATCCATGCCATTTTATGAACTTCAGAATTAGACTGGTGTTTTTTAAATTTTCGAGTTGCTGAGGTCCATGTGTATATAGGTATGTTTAAGAGCCTATCCAATTTCAGACCCTTTTTACCAGTTTGTTTGAAATATTACACATGGGAGATAGTATGCACCATCCTTTAAAGCAGAGTATATACTAACCATGGATATTGTTGAAGCCATTCATAATTAAATGCTCTCTTCTTACCGTACTCCTCCTTCTTGGGAAATCAAAACTTTTTATCAGGTTTCCAGACATCTGTAAGGAATTTGTACACTTCTTCTTTATCATGGGAGTCCATGTTGTTAAATGTACCTATGTCTCGTACCTGCACCTGATTTGCTGAACTCAGTGATGTAACCTTCTCACTGTTTCCTTGAGAGACAAGCTCAAGTAGATTCTGATGCTCATGTGAAGTATTACAATCTGAATCATCAGGTAAATCACCATTTATTCTACAGCACCATTGATTACAAAATAACAGTGATAATTATCTAATTCCATAGATTGTAACTAGCACAATCTTCTAGCTATAGCTATGCAGTCAAGAGTTGCCAACTCTCACGCTTTTATGCTCTGGAGGCTCAGTCTCACGCCAAACCAAACAAATCTGGTGTGAGATTTGCCGACGTTAGTAGCAGTCATCATAAAAAAGTGACCACACCGACTGGTAGTGTAGTTTATTATAATATTTACAGTTGTTGGCATAACAATAAGATCTACTGAAAGCCATTATAGATTAGGAGAGTGGGAGACAAACATGCATTTACTACATGGACATAATAAGTGGAATTATCAGGATCAAAGGCAGAGAGAAATACAGACCATAAATGCTTATTTAGTTTCAGTTTAATAGTGGCCATAGTCTGTAGCACATCTATAGGTGGAATGATGTTCCAGAGCCTGTAAAATAAAAGTGCCTGGAAAGATTATTACACATCCTCGAGTGGTTGAGCTTTAGTGACTGTGATGATCGAGTGTTGGTGGAGGTGAAAGTTATGTGGCTGATATATTGAAGCTGGTAGTTCTATTTTTTATGCTTCTTATGAAAAACATAATGTCAGCAAGTTCAAAAAAATACGTCAGTGGAAAAATCTTTAGTTCAACAAGTCTAGACTTATAGTCCATGGTGTAATTATTTAGAACAAATTTTGAAGCACGTCTTTGGATTCTTTCCAATGTCACAATATCTTTGATGGAACTGAGGTCTCTCCAGAGAGGTGAACCATATAATAATTGAGATCTAACGAGAGCTAGATAAAGGGTCTTTTTGGTTTCCACAGAGTTGACATGCCTGAAGGTAGACCTAGGCACTTATATGCTTTACTTAAAATATGATCGTAGTGAAAATTCCAGCTCGGATCATTTGATAAGTTGATGATCATTACTGTTGTAAGGAAATGAGATTAGAGATGCTGATTTTGGTATGAATCGGAGAAGAGCACATTTACCTACATTAAAGGAGAGGTTGTTTTCAGAGCTCCAGTGGGAAAGAGAGGAAAGATCACTTTGAAGATATTGAGAACTGGTATATAGGACTATTAGTTTGATTTAATAATTTAGTGTCGTCTGCAAACAAGAAAACTGTTGAATGTTGCACTGAGAGAGGCATGTCATTTATATATAAAAGAGAATAATAAAGGACCAAGAATACTGCTTTGCGGCACGCCAGAGGTGACTGGTAATGGACCTGAAAGTTGATTGTTTATGTAGACATGTTGAGTACGGGATGATAAGTAAGTGTTAAACCACAACAACAAATTACCAATGATACCAGCACACTCAAGTTTGATTAGCAATTCCTAATGGGAGACAGAATCGAATGCCTTAGAAATGTCTAGGTAGATAGTGTCAACTTGTATCTTGTCTTCTAAGGAATTTCGTAACTGGTTGAGGGACATAAGTAACTGTTGACTAGTGGAGTGATGCTTACGGAAACCAAATTACGACTTAGTAATTGATGGGCTGATGAAATCAAATATCTTATTGAAGATAATGCATTCTAGTACCTTAGAGATGGAACAAAACAGTGAAATAGGTCTATAGTTGGTCGTTTGTGACCTATCTCCAGACTTGAAAGTTTGGAATAATGCGATGCGTCTTCCATTCAGATGGAAGGCTATAGAACTGTAAGCACAGGGAGAAAAGGTGATGGTTAGGGATCCATAGCACTATTGCACTGTGTTTCAGTATTTGTGGTCCAATTTTATCTGGACCTGAGGCTTTCAAAGGATTAAGTGGCACTGGAGCATTATATACCTCTTCCTCAAAGATAAAGATATCACTGAGAGACTTTGATGATGGAGAAGGATTAAGTGTAGTAGTAGGGGGTGAGCTATTGTGTAATATAGAGTGAAAGTAGATGTTCAACAACTCAGCTTTATCTTTATCTGATGTGGCTGAGGTGGAACCAAATTGCAAGGTATTAGGAAAGGAATCTTTAATAGACAATCTATTAGAGGGAATACTACTTACCATGATTCTAGCCTCCTTTGAGTTCAAGTTTTGTTTTCCTCAGCTTGGTAGAATAGGGCAAGAATTTCTTGACAGCATCTTCGGTGTCACATTATGGGTTTGTTTGTTTTGAAGCCTGATCTAAAAGAGATGAATTTGTTGCAGTATTTTCAGCAGGAGAGGCGAAAGGTATCCTGGAGTCGATCCAGATACCTGCCACAGTTAACAAGTGAACGATCTACAGCGAAATGCCCCACGGGGAACAAGCTACCATCTATATACTCGCACGCCAGATGTATCTACTATTTAAATAGCCGATTCACACGCTAGCAGTATCATAAAAGTTGGCAACCCTGCATGATAGAAAGTAAGCTATCATTCTGTACTTGTGTGTGTATTTTTTTAACCTTGAGCAGCTTTTTTTTCCTTTTTCCCCAAGCCAAAATTGAACAAGTTCTCCGAGTCTTCCTTTTGGCCATGTTATATTGTGGTGACCCTTTACCGATCAATTGAAAAGGTCAGAGGTCACCAAAAATTTGACATTCTTCTGTAACACTAAGGAAGATGCCTAGATCCGCCATAACTTCAATGTGGAATGAGGCGCTCCATGTAGATCTGCAGCTTTGTACAGAAAGGCCTTGAGTTCGTACATTATTTATATCAGCTGTTTGCTCTTGAGTCCTTTTGATTCTCATAGAACTGCACTTCCATGGAAGTAGAGCCCACAGGAGCATGTTTGAACTCCTTTTTCTTTGGCATCTTCCTAAAATGAATGCACATTCCTAATCAATATCTTATTGGGGTACTTATCCCTGGTTTGATTCCACAATACCACTCATTATCAACTACACTCACTTGCTATTTGCTTGGCACCCGAGAAAGGAAGACTTCGAGTTCAATGGGCATGCCGTAAAATGTATATGTAAGATTTTGTCCGTGAACTATTTTCTGATAATAGATGCGTGAAAGGCCGATAAATAGCAACACCGTATAGAGGCAATAAAGTTGAATATAGGAATCTCACTATTTAGCTACAATGTCTGGTGAGGGCTAAGTTTGGAAGAGAAAGAGGGGAAGGTGCTGTGTAGTGGGCCTAGAGGCGACCTATTTTGTTGGGGATAACCATTGTTGATGTCGGGTGATGTCAATCTCTTATATGAGGGGGAATCCTTGGGAAGGTAAGGGATTAATGGCAGTAGAGCTTTTTGTAATTTCTGCAACTTATTCCTTGAGTGCTCCTCTTCCTTGATGGTGTTCTGATTTTGAAAAGCTGCTCACCATTTCTGTTAACTGTATAGTTAAAATGGGCAGGTGCAGGTTGTAGTGTTATCGACCGAGAACGAGAACGGCCAAAAACACCTGAATCTTTCACTCAATCCTGTTGGAGGTCTACAAATTCTGGTTAAATTACTAGAATGTAGAAGACTTTATTATATTACAGTCCTAGGTTAACACTTAGCAGAACATTGTCATGAATTCATCACAGGTATAATTTTCATGGTATGACCAGTCACATAGTGACAGCTGCTTTATTTTGCCCTCAACTGTTTTCCCACCATTAGTTGCTCTCTTTGTGGTTATTATTATTATTATGATTATTATGAATTTTACAGTACATTTGTGAGAATGTGAGTGATATATACGATGAAGATGTTGAGTCTGTTAATTGTACCGTTGGCATAACAATAAGATCTACTGAAAGCCATTATAGATTAGGAGAGTGGGGGACAAACATGCATTTACTACATGGACATATATACAGGGCTGTAGCCGCCAGATTTGAAGTGGTCAGGTTGATAGCTGAAACTGGAATTATCTAATATGCAGTATGATGCACCTCTAATAAATATGTTTTCTACAGGAGTTTGGTCTATGGCTGGAATGGTCACCAGGAAGAGAAGGGATGTCTACCAGATTCGACTCAGTGGTGGTGCAATTCAACTTCATTGCTGGGAACGGCAAACCATTATGCATACACTGCATATCTAAACTATTTTAAGGACTATATAGAGCCTCCCTGTTCTGGCCAACAATCTCCAACCCAACACTGTATTTATTAAATCTTGTGGTTGTTGTTGAAAATAAAATATATGGGGAAAAAGTACTAGTAGCTATATACATATATATATATATATACACACAGTTAATATATAGAAAACAACATAATTAGAAAACAATAATTAAGTTAAGGAAACATGTTTCTTCTGGTTTCATTTTTTCCCATTTCCTATAGCCTTCAAGTCAAGATTATCACACTTGTCCTGGTGGTAGTGCAGAACCATAAGATGGATCAGCCTTTCCTGAGACATTGTGGTCCTCAAATATGATTTGATACGACGAAGGGCACTGAACGACCTCTCCGAAGTAGCATTTGTTGCTGGTAAGATCAGCAGTAACTGAAAGAGCTTACATACTGTTTTTATGAGCAATCTTTGTGGTGTAGAAAGGGTCAACAGTGCAGTCTTGATGTTACCAACCGATGTAACCTCGTCCTCCATAACTGAATGATACAGCTCACCGAGGGTTAATAGCTCTGCTACCAATTCCTCTTTATCAAAGTCATCATAGAAGAAAGTGCAAACTACATCTTGCTCCTCATTGTAACAGTCCCCTCGACATGCCTTCAAAAGAAGCTGCTCTAAATTAGAGTAAATCTTGAAACCTTTCTGATCAAATCTGCTGTGTATACTGGTCACAGCAAGGTCAAGAGCCTCAAAATATACTTTGCGGTAGTCTTCTTTTGGAGATTCTGCAAAGTGAGCAGGAGCTCGAAATGCCTTGGCACCTTTCATCTCCTAGCCAACCTAGGCTCCTCAATATCCAACTCATCCCTTGGCTTTTCAACCTTCCCCCAGACCAAATTAAAGCTGTCCTCTGTCCGCAAACCTTCCAGAGTCTTCACTGTTAGCATTGCTATTTGGTGACCTTCAACACTAGAGAGAGTGGGTTGCTGTAAGGTCTGACTAAGCTTGCAGTGTGTTTCAGACAAAATCAGACCAAAAAAGAACTTAAAACCCTGCATCTGACTCCATACACCATGTATCCTGGCTTTCATCTCGGTATCACATGTTGCACACACTGCTCTCTCCCAAAGCAGCATGATGTTGTCATAGTTTGAAAGTATGCTGGCCAGAGACTCTGCACGGACAGTCCATCTTGTTGGACACAAGGTTCTCACCCCAGGAGCATCACTACCAATCTCTTCCTTTATTTCACCATTGTTTTGGAGAGAACTTGATTAGCTTCACCACTTCAAAGCATGTGTCCAGGCAATCCTTCATTACTGGTGACCGTTTCATGGTGTCGCTTACACCAAGGTTGAGTGCGTGTCCAAAGCAGTGAGTGAACACAGCTCGGGGCTCTTTTTCCTGAATTCTAACTGCTACACTAGCCTTTGCTCCAGCCATAGTGCTACATCCATCATAGCACTGGCCACGAAGCTTTGCCAGTGGAATTTGGAATCGTAGAAAAAGGCATCCATCATTACTTGAACAATGCTCTGTGCATCAATTGCAGATAAACAATACATTCCCAGAAACTCCTCAGAAACCAAGAAATCCTCACTAACCCATCACAACTAGAGTCAGCTGTTCCTTGTTTGACCTGTCAGTGGCCTCATCAAACATCACAGCGGAGCTGTGAGTATCTTCAAGGATCCTGCGTAACAAGTGATGAGCCATGATTTTGAGCATCTCATTCTGATTTTCTGGAGCAGTCAGTGTGCTTATTGGCACTCCTATCTAGCCACTTCAGCACTTGAGAATTGTCTTCTGTCCTCAAACGAAGCAACTGCATCAAGTTTGCCGATGCATCACTGCCATCACCTCGCAGGGCCAGTCCTTGCCACGCAAGAAAACGGACACTGGACAAAAGTAGCTGTAGCATGCCCCTTGCTTGCTCCTTCTGCTCTTTGTGTGCTCTACTCAGTAACTCCCCAACATTTTCAGTTGTCGCTGGCAATGTTACAATAACTTCAACTGCCTCACAGTTTGCTTTGGATCGGAGATGGTTCCTGAAAGCAGCTGTTGCATCCTTCCAGTTGTTGTAACCCCTTGTGACCTGAGCATCAAAAGAAAACTAAGTAAATGCTAGCCATACACAATTATTTATTAACACACAATATAGCTACACACTGCTCAATGTAGCCATGTCTTCAATTTTAGCTAGATATTAATCTAGAAAGCTAGCTACATAAAAAATACTTACAAATGACTCAGAAATGCAGCAACTGTACTTCATTTTCTTTAGTTTTATAGCTGTGACACAAGTGTGACAGAACACCACATCTTGACCTTCGTCATAATGAAGAAAGGGCCAGCCGCTGAACCACTGGCTCTGGGCTGAGCGGAATACAGGTTTCGACTTCCCAAAGCTTCGCCTGGGAAATTCAAATCCCAAGGTGGGATGGTGGGGTGTTTCAGGAAGACTACACTTGGGAGTGAGCAATGAGCGATGATGGAACAAATGGTACTGGTCGTCACAGGTTTGAGTGATAGTTCCAAAAAGAGGTCAGGTTGAAACCTGACCGGTGGCTACGGCCATGACATAATAAGTAAGGTGCATGGATTATCGGGATCAAAAGGTAGAGAGAAAACAGACCATAAATGCTTATTTAGTTTCAGTTTAATAGTGGCCATGTCTGTCTGTTGCACATCTAGATGTTCCAGAGCCTGGGTAGTCGAGTAAAATAAAGGTGCCTGGAAAGATTATTACACATCCTGGAGTGGTTGAGCTTTAGTGACTGTGATGATCGAGTGTTGGTGGAGGTGAAAGTTATGTGGCTGATATATTGAAGCTGGTAGTTGTATTTTTTATGCTCCTTATGAAAACATAAGGACAGCTATGAATGGTTTGTGGTTATGAAACCCTATTATAGATGTTATCTGATATGGAGACGATAATGGGATAGTTTATACTGAAGTTCGCCGGGAAGGTGGGGTCACAGAATCCTATGGAGGTCACATGACCGTCCTACGGGTAATTATGGCACTGCGAGTAATATGGCACACGCATGATCATTTTTTCCTTCCTGGTGCGCTAACTTGTGTGAATGAGTTTTCAGTTGGTAGTGCTATTAAGATCCTAGGAATGGTAGAGACGCTTCTAGAAGTATAAAACACAAGTGTTACTTTCTTTTTTCAGTCTACTTCGTAGCGAGAGATCGAGGGAAAGGTGAGCCTATGGCTAGTTCGCTTCCAGTGTCAGTATTGTTGCCTGAAGGGCCACCTATGAAAAAACAAAGAAATGAGAGGAATTCAGGTGAGTAACAGTTTTAGGCTGAGTTAGTGTACTGTGTACGTAGTTTCGACATTAAAAAATATTTTAAACTGCTTTGGCTATTGATTCATAAAGCAAGCTAGCTGTGTGAAAGTTTTACTTAGAATTATGCCTCGTTCTGTGGTTTGTGTGATAGTCTGTCTGCCATCATGTAAACTTCGGGTTCTGCAGGAGCTGTTGATCTTTTTTTTTTATCAAGGGGGGGGGGGGGGTTCAGCCCACCAGTAGTTTAAGCTTCAGTAGTTGAAGAGGGTCAGCTAACCCTACAACTGCGGGAGTCAAGGTTGACTGTTGGCATTCGTAGGCAGCTTGTATTGCTGTGCAATTTAAAATGGCAAGATTGCATGTTCTATAGAAGTATATTTGCACCTTTTTGGGGGGAGGGATTAGGGATTTTCATAAGTTTTGCTGTTCTAGCTTTAGTTGCATGTTCCACTTGGTGGGAGAATGCCACCATTACTTGCCGTGGTTTGAGTGCTCTATTCGCTGCTTGGTTTGGTGTGTCTGCTGGGTTTTTTAGATCCACATTGTGCGTCCTCGAGACAGCTCGTTGCTCATTGGAAGAACTGCACCCCTGCTGACTGCCATGTCTGTCTTTCTATCAAGCATCTCCTCCCACGTAAACCAGGAGGAGGAGGAGGTGGTGTGTCAGGAGGAGGAGCTGGGGGAAGTGGAGGAGGTCCCATTGCCCAACCTCGAGGTGAGTTCCATCCCGACGTTGCAGTGGGTCATAAATTGATATGCAATGCTCTGAGAAATGAGTTAGTCTAGTATATTTGGCAAACATTTACTACAAAACAAAGTGGATTGGATTTCAGGCATCTTTTTCATGGTAGAAATGTGGACAGTTCTAGTGTTGCGGTTTGGGATGTAAATTGTCATGGTTCTGGCCGACATGACGTCTTCACTGCAAACCAACTGATACGTGTAGATAAGGAACTGTGCAGGTTTATTCCCCTGCCATCTTTAAGGGGGGACGATCCTAAATTTAATTATTTTTTTAACCTGTGGTTACAACTTTAGAGCTCCGTAGATTCTGCAAACTTCATGGTATGGACTTGATATATAGCTCAAAAGATAGGTCTCTCTGTGTGCTCTCTTTTGATACTAAAAATGCTTCATTAGGTATAACTATAGGCAAGTTACTAGACCCTAAAGCGGAGGGACCTCAAAAATCTGAATCACCGCAACCTCCACAGAAACCACTCCGAGTTGCAAAGTGCATTGAAAATGGTACGAGTGGCTAGAGGAAGCTCATTTGAATAAGGCGTTAAAAATGTATTACCTGGTCAGACAACGCCCTCAATTTTGCACCACGTGTCTGACCAGGTAATAAATTTTTAACGCCTTATTCAAATGAGTGATTGGAGCTTCCTCTAGCCACTCGTACCATTTCAATTTTTTGGCACTTTGCAACTCGGAGTGGTTTCTGTGGAGGTTGCGGTGATTCAGATTTTTGAGGTCCCTCCGCTTTAGGGTCTAGTAACTTGCCTATAGTTATACCTAATGAAGCATTTTTAGTATCAAAAGAGAGCACACAGAGAGACCTATCTTTTGAGCTATATATCAAGTCCATACCATGAAGTTTGCAGAATCTACTGAGCTCTAAAGTTGTAACCACAGGTTTAAAAGAAAAATTAAATTTAGGATCGTCCCCCCTTAACCACTTAAGGACGGATTTTCCCCCCTATTTCAATGCCCCTGGACGGGATTATTTTGAGGTTTTTTTATTAATTTTTTTAACATTTTTTTAATGGCTTGAAACTGTGAAGATATGATCAAGGTTGACCAAAAAAGGATTTGAGTCATGAATTTGCGCATTTCACCCCAATTTAGAACCAAAAATGATGTTATTATTATAAAAAAGACATTATTTGCTGAATAATAATTATATAGTCTTATAACTTGTTGGTATGATTGTTAGATGACAAAGGAAGTTACATTATCTCCCAAAATTGCTTTCCTGTCATTTTCACATCCAATTCTAGTAGTCTTTGTTGACGTGGTAGTCCTTGAAACACGGTGCAGCACAAAGCGGAATGTTACATGTGTCACACTTATACTTGGTGTCTTTCCTTTTGCTATGTGAATAGCACACTACACAACGTTTGCAGGGCTCCTTCTTCTTCTCAGTTGGTGGAATTGCCACTGGGAAGTGCCTACCTCCAAGACGAGAGGAGCTTGGTAGGCTATGGGGACGGCCCCTGCTAGGATAAGTTGGGATATCATTCATTCCCGATTGAATAAGTTCCTTCAGCAAGTGCTTCCTGAATTCCAAGAACCTCTCTAAACCTCCAACCTCCTTGTACAAGTAGAATGAATTCAGGACAACTATATCCAAGAGGTAGAAGAAAAGCTTCTTGTACCACTTCACATATTTTCGAACAAAGCGGTATGTTGCCGCCATCTGGTCTGAAGCATCCACTCCTCCCATTACCCCATTATATGTCAGAACACACTGTGGCTTCAATCTGGGGTCGCCATTTCTCACCTTCTTTCTAGTTAAGCTCAGTAAGCTATTCACCTAGCTGATGCAACTGGACGAGTTCAACAAGTTATCAGTAGGAAATGTGTATAGCGAATGAATGTGTGCTAGTATGCATGCACGAGGTAAAGGAGTCGTGTGTGAGGTAAAGGGCCGTACGTAGCAATGTTTATACATGTAAGGGTGGTTATTGTCTATCTCCCCCCAAGTCCGTCTTAAGGGGGACTGATAGTTCTCTGTCCGTAGCGTACGACTGGTTTTGCTCCTCTCTTGCTGCGTCTCAGCGCGGCCGCTGGGTTGGGGTTCTTGGGGGGGTTGATGGCGGGCGTCAAGGCCAGGGTTTTCTGGGCGGTCTGGGTGGGGCGATGAGGCGGGGTTCCGGTGCCGGCGACGGAGGCGTATGATCGTCCGTCTGCCGGGGTAGCCAGCAGGGCGGGCTTGCGTCCGGTTGGCTTTGTTGATGTTGATGGTGGATGTACAGGTGTCCCCGGTGTAGTAGGGGGCAGTTTGGTCTGGGGTATCGGTTGAGGGGGCGGGAGCGGTGGGGGGGCGATCTGGGGTGGAGTAGATGGTGGTGGTATGGGAGGGGGGTATTCAATGGGGGGTGGAATATAGGTTGGTGGTATGGGAGGGGGGTATGCAATGGGAGGAGTGCCAGGCAGCGGACGGCTGAGCGGGTGAGTCGGCTGGGCTGGTTGAGTCTCCGTCTGACGACGTAGGAATCGTCTGTTCCTTGTGGTGAGGCGGCCCGATCCGTCCATCCTCACGGCATATTGGTGGTACTCGAGCACCTCCACGACCAATCCAGTTTTGTCCCACTTCGTTGGGTGGCGGCCTGTCTGATTTTGGATGAATACTCTGTCACCGCAACGAAGGGGGGAAAGGCTGTGGGTGTGTTCGTCCCAGCGTGCTCTGCCGAGGGTTTGGCGATGGGATCTGGCTTGTTGCCTCTGGTGGAGTTGTGATTCTGATGCATGGGTTTGTCGCAGCCGCGTGGGGAGGCCGGGTAGTGCATCACGGATGGGGCGACCAAATACGCATTCGGCGGGTGACATCCTTGTGTCTGGGTTCGGGCTGTTGCGGTAGACCAGGAGGGCCTTGTGGAATTTGGTGGTGAGTGTGCCTCCTGGTCCTGTGTTCCCCGAAATGAGCCTCTTCATGGATTTGACCGCGGTCTCTGCTCGGTTATTGGAGTGTGGGTTATAGGCAGAGGAGGTGCGGTGGTGGATGCCCCAAGAGGTGAGGAGCTCCCTGGTGGTATGAGCGGCAAATTCTGGGCCGAGGTTAGAGTGGTGGGGATGCCATAGGTGCTGAATGTCTCTCTCAGTATGGTGGCGAGGCCTGCTGCGCCGTTGGTGGCCGGTTTGGTGATTGGCCAGCCAGAGTACCGGTCTACCAGCACAAGGTATGCGGATCCTTCGTGGTGGAAGTAATCCGCACAGATGTGCTGGAAGGGGTACTCTGGCTCTTCTGGGGTGACTGACGGCATGGCAGGTTGAGAGGGGGCGTTGCCGTTGCATGCTGGGCACCTGTTCCTGGTTGCAGCGATGTCTGCGGGCATACCCGGCCAGTACAGGGAGGAGGTGGCTCTGGCAGTCATCCCGCTCGTGCCCTGGTGGGCTGCATGGAGGGTGGATAGGCAAGTTGGTCTCAGGGATGTGGGGATGATAAGTCGTTCCCCGTAGCATACCACACCGTCTACGATGGAGAGGTGTGGGAGGATTGAGAAGTAGTCCCTGATGGGGGCTGGGAGCATCTGCCTGTTGTCGGGTGTGCCTTGCTCGATATAAAACATCAGGTCCTGAAGGGTAGCGTCGGAGGCGGTGGCTGTCTGGAGGTGCTCCCAGCTGATGGGGATTGAAGAGATTGCCTTGCAGACGGCGGTGGAGAGGCCGGACTCGTCTATATGCGCAGAGGTGGTATTGGTGATGGCGCAGAGTGTGGAGGCAGGGCTGCCCGGACAGGCTGGGCTGGGGTTCGCAACATCATCGGGGAGGTGGAGCTGGGGAGGCGTCCGGGTTCCGGATGGGTGGCGTGAGAGGGCATCGCTGGTGAGGTTCTTAACGCCAGGAATGTACACCATCCGGAACCGGTACCGGAGGGTCTTCTCCTTGATGTTGCGGAGGCGTGGGTTAGGTATGTCCTCGAGGCAGCGATCCCCGAACAGTTTGAGGAGGGGCTTGTGGTCTACAGCTACCACTAGATCGCTGCACCCGAGGACGAAGTGCCGGGCTTTGTCTAAGGCATCCGCCACTGCCAGAGCCTCGCCCTCCACAGGGGCATAGCGGGACTCGGCAGGGTGGGTAAACCTGGAACCCACAAGGGTGATGCGCCAACCCTCCCGACAACAGAGGATCTCCCGGGATGGGCACTGGCAGTGCTTCTGGAATAGCCAGTACCCTATCCCGTCTTTGCTCCAGTCTGTTGCCAGGCAGGTTGGGCGGTTTCGGTCGAATATGGCCACCCCGTCGCGAATCTTCTCTACAATCTCCGACTTGGATGCCTGGAACGCGTGGTCCAGGGCTGGTGTCCAGAGGAATGGTGAGGTGGGCTTCAGGAGGGCCCTGAATGGCAACATGGTGGCGGTGAGGGAAAATGCATAGGCGACCTGGTTCACCAAGCCGAACCAGGCGCGGATGTCCGTGATGCTTGCTGGGGTGGGGAAGTCGGTGATAGAGTTGAGGAACCTCGGAGCTGGTCGTACTTCGGAGGGGGTGATGTCGAACCCGGCAAACTCCACTCTGTCCTGGGCAAAGCGGAATTTGCGCGGGTTCAGGGTGATGCCGTTCACGGCACAGATGTGGAGCCACTCAGTCGCCTGGTGGAATGCTCCCGTGATGTCGTCCGACCAAAGCAGAGCGTCGTCGATGCATTTGGTCTTCGACATCACGTTGGCGACGAGGGCATCGTACCTGGCCGTGTAGGCATCACCTGAGGCGATGTACCCCTGGGGGGCCGAGCAGTAGCGGTACCTTCCCCAGGGGGTGATGAAGGTGGTGTAATGGCGGTCAGCTTCTTTGAGGGCCACGGAGTGGTAGCCGTTCCAGGCGTCGAAGATGGTCTTTTTGGTGTTGCCTGGAACGGCTCTTGCCTGATGGAATGGGGATGGGCAGTGATGGGTCTCGCGCGTGGCGTGCTGGTTGAAGGTTGATGGTCCTCCTGAATGACCCGTCCTTCTTGGTGCAGATGACCATACGGTGGCACCAAGTGACGGGCGTACCCAGGGGGACCTTCTCCAGCACGCCGAGGCGGACGTCCCGGTCAAGGCCGGCCTTCACCTCGTCCTGCCAATGAATTGGGATATCAATGGGGTTGTGGCAGGGTTTGGGGATGGCGTTGGGGTCAATGTTGAGTGAGAGGGGGGGTCCTGACATCATGGGAAGGGGTTGATGCTCACAGACATTGAACGCACTTGCTGAGTATAAGTCCAGCAAGTGATGTTCAAGCCTGTGACGGTTGGCCTCAGTGCCAGGGAATGGCAGGGAGGTGGGTCTGACAGGGGGCGGGGCACGGGTGGGGCATGAGCAGGGTCTGGGTTGGTTATGGGAAGGTTTGCTCACCACAGGTGTCGAGGGGCTGTCCATAGTTCTGGTCTGCAGGTTCGCGACTTCAGGGGGTGGGGGCCGATTCGGGGTCGCCCATGCATCCGTGCCGTCTCTCGAAGGTGGCGTCTGCTTGCAGAGGGGAAACTCCGTGTGAATCAGTCCCAGATCGATGCAGCTGGCCAGGCTGAGATATAGTTTGGAGGCCAGGTCGCTGAAGTATACCATCTGCCGCGTTTCACGGCCTGAGTGGGGATATTCTGAGGAGAGCGGCACCCTTGATGGGGAGGGGGTTGCCACTGGCGGAGCTCATGAGGAGCGTGGCCGGGACCAGGTCGTGGTCAGTAAGGAGCAGTTCCTTCATGAGGGCTGGGCCTGCCAGACAGCTCTGGCACCCCGTGTCAGCTAGGGCTGTGGTGGCGATATTGTGCCTTTCTACCCTGAGGGTGTGGCCGTGGGCCCTGAAATCCTCTCGGTGGGACGAGACTCTCACCTCCATGTTGGGTTGGGGCGGGGAGCGGCGTTGGGTCCAGGTCATGGTGCTGGAGTCCCACGATTGGTGTGGTAGCGATCCCTCGGTCATGGTTGCCACTGTCTCGGAGATCGCGCTCTCTTGCTCCGCCGTCTCGACCAGCACATCTGTGCGTAGTGGTGTTGTCTACCACAGGAGGAGCAAGTGGAGCCAAAGGCGGGGCATTCGAGCCTTCGCACCGCTGTCCGTTCCCTCTCACCGTGGCCTTGGTGGCCACAGAAGCAACACACTGCCTTCGGGTTGATCTTGGGGCGGGTGGTGTTGCTGGGTTGCCCTCTGTTCTGTTGGGGCAGGTTCCGGGGGTGTGTGTGGGAGATGGGTGAGCGGCGTTGGGTCCAGGTCTGTGTTGTCCTTGGTGTGACTGGGTCTGGCTGTCTCTGTTGGCGTCGGTACGCGCTATTGATAGCATCCCCTTGGTCATGGTCGTCACCCAATGAGTCTGTCGAGGTGGGTGTGGTGATGGTGACCGCGGACCGCTTGCCTGCGGCCCTCACCTCGACAAACCTGATTGTCTCCTCGACAGTCATGTTTTGGTTTGTGTCTTTTAGGAGATCTTCCTGAATATCTGCATCTGCCAGGCCGATGCAGAGTTGATCGGCAACTCTTTGCTCCCCTTGGCTGTTGACGACTTCACAGCCAGAGCACTTTTGTGTGAACCTGCACACCTCAGATTGGCCTCGGAGGCGGGCAGCGAACGAGCGAATGGGTTCCCCCCGGTCCTGCACCATGCGGGAGAGGGCGACCCTGGCCACTTTCGGGTTCTCCTCCCGCACTGCAAGGGCCTTGATGGCAGCGAGGAGGTCTGTCTCCGAAAAATCTTCAATGGGTAAAGGGCCAACCGCATTGCGGGTGACGTCCCTTCTTAGCTTCGGCTCGAGGCACTCGAGCAGCTGGATGGCCACATCAGTGCCCGTTAGTCTTACTGCCATGGAGTATGCCCTCCATCTGGTGGCAAAGTAGTGCCAGGCTTCAGTGGTGCCCCCGGCCGTTATCTCTGGGCGCTTGACCGGGGTGGGCTTAGCCCGGGTCGCCTGGCTGTGGATCAGCATCTGTCCATTCAGCACGGCCGCAGTCACCACGGGGATCAACTCTGCTGGTGTCGAGAAGTCGCAGCCGGGGTATGGGCAGTCAACAGCCATTAGGCGAGTGGGCGGTAATTGGAAATATCGAACAACGGTCCCCCTCCTAACTTCTTCGGGCGGGGCTAGGTACTACCAATCACTAGCGAAGATTCGCTATACACATAGTTAAGCTCAGTAAGCTATTCACCTAGCTGATGCAACTGGACGAGTTCAACAAGTTATCAGTAGGAAATGTGTATAGCGAATGAATGTGTGCTAGTATGCATGCGCGAGGTAAAGGAGTCGTGTGTGAGGTAAAGGGCCGTACGTAGCAATGTTTATACATTATTGTCTATTTTCCTGTGTCCTTCATGCCTGAAGTATGCATTGTGGAAAGCATCCTTACATAATTTTTGTCTTTCCATACAATGGCAATGAGACCCTCATCAGATGATCTGAAGACGACATCACCCTTCTTGAGTTTCATCGCCTTCAGCTGATTCTTTCTAAATTCCCGGGGCATATTCTTTCTGTTGTTCCGCACTGTTCCAACAACATTTGTTATCTTTGCATGAAGTTTTAGGTAGAGATCTGGGCTGGAGTACCAATTGTCAATAAATATGTTGTACCCCTTGTCTAGGAGGTCTGCATTCATATCGAGGACCACTTTGGAACTGGCTGATTCATTCTTCGTCAACTTGTCCTGACCAGTATAAACCTTCAAGTTCCAGGTGTAACCTGCAGCCCTCCCGTTACTCTGGCATACCTTGTAGAGTTTTATCCCAAATCTAGCCCTCTTTTGAGGGTTATATTGTTTAAATTTGAGTCGACCCTTGAATTTGAGGAGCGACTCATCCGTTGAAATGTCCTGGGTCGGGATGTAATTTGTTTTGAATTTCTCCACAATCAAATCAAGGAAAGTCCTAATCTTTGTAAGCCTGTCATTTGCATCAGCTGTGTCATTGTTAGAAATGTGGAAGTATTTTTCATAATCTGCAAAAACCTGTCCCTTGGCATAGTGTTCTTGAAGAAGGGCGTCTCAAGCATACTGTCTCTACTCCAATACATTTTTATGGTAGGTTTTTTCACAAGTCCCATGAGAATGCACATGGCAAGAAATGTTTTTATTTCCCCTGGTGTTGTGTCAAACCATGCAATATCATGTCTCTTTTTGGCAGGGGGTGGGGTTGTAGCAATAAGGACAGATGCATATCTGTTTGTTTCATTAGATATAGTGTCTATCATCGATTCAGGAAAGAAAGAGAGAAAAATGTCCAACCTTGGAAGTGTTCTCATCAATCATAATTTGAATCCCTGGGCTCCCAGTGAAGGGATGAACAACTGGTACATTTTCCCTTTGATGCCAAATTATAGGATCCAGTGGAGCAGCAGGAGGGGGCCTTGGCCTACTTAGAGCTACAGAGCGACCACGCCCTCTGCCCCTACCACATCCACGTCCTCTGCCTCTACCACGTCCTCGGGGCCTACCAGTACCCTGGCCCCTACCCCGACCCTGAGGTGGTGGGCTAGGACTGGAACTCTGCCTACTGCTATGACTACCATCATCACTCAAGTCTCCTGGGCCTAAGTCAACATCATCTGGTTCACTACCACAACTATCCTGATCAAAACTGGCAGATCTACTAGAGTTTCTACTGCTTTCTCCATCAAATTCAGACTCAGAGTCAGTCAGAACGGCCCCACGGCCAGGAGGCCGTCTAAAAATTACATCCCCTTCATCCTCAGATATCATATTACTAGACTCACCAAGTTCCTCTGATCCACTGCTTGAAAATACACCGTCGATGACTTGTGAAAGTGTAAGGCACGATCTTTTCTTCAAAGCCATGACGATCCGATCGACTTGTGCCGTTTGGGCAGTGCAGAAGTAACCACCACTCATTAGACATGTGCAGCTAGGTTTTACTAGCCCTGTGCTTTCGATCTATATATAGGTCGACCTGATTACGAGTTTTCGTCAAGCGCGCCATGGTAGAAATAGATATCTGACGAGTATTTCGTCAACCGCCGCGGTAGAAATAAATATCCAGACGAGGATTTCGTCATCCGTCCGCAAGTGGTTAAGTGTTGAGGTTTGGGATGTAAATCGTCATGGTTCTGGCCGACATGACGTCTTCACTACAAACCAACTGATACGTGCAGATAAGGAACTGTGCAGGTTTATTTCCCTGCCATCCACTATAGGGACTAGATTCTCGAACATGGTGCACATGTGCTTGCAGATCGCATCTGAAGAGGATCAGGTCATCTTACTAAGTGATTGTTATGATGATGTAATGTGGTGCAGTCCTGTTGGGTTTTCCCCTCTCGGTTGCTTAATTATATGTTTTTGGCCCCTAAAAGAGGTCAAATGCAAAAACTTAAAAAATATACCGTATTCACTCGAATATAAGTCGTGACTTGTATTTATTTCAGCCAAATCAAGTTGCGATCTTCAAGCATTGCGCTTGCGTAGTGCCAAGCCAGTCTTGCGCTATTGTGCTGTGTGCTGACGCAATTTTTGTGTGCGTCATTGTGGTTGTGATCGTTTCATTTCAAACATTGAGCTAGGTAGTAGTTGGCTGGCAAGAGTTCCTAATCGCTATTGTAATCTACAATGAGTTCGTTATGTTCGTTATGTTCTTCATCCTCTTCGTCCAAGGAAGCAAATGGATCTTCTCCACCACTGTCACTTCCTTCAACAGCTGGTGAGTAGCTTGTGTAATGGCTGGGATAGCTAAAGCTGCTACTTTATCGACTTGAGGCAGTGAATTCGTCCATCTTCAGACCCGTCCACCTTCACAGTGATGCCACAAGCACGGAATGATTTCTTGATCAACTCGGCAGACAAGCTATCTTAGCTAATGATAAACGACTGCGCGTGTGTAAGAGCGGTGGTGTAATTAACTTGGTGTGCTACATTTGGAGTGCATCTTTCAGAGCGACTTCTATTCAGTGTGCGACTTATATTCGAGTGAATACAATATATACTTTTTGAAGGTTTAATCTTTTCCCCTTTTGAATATAAAGGAGTTTCCATTCTGTAGGTAATGAGTGCTCTTTGACCTGATAACTTATGTGTGCAATTGACACCTTTTCTCAGATCCCATCTCAGCGTGTACACAGTGCTTTAGCCTCCCTGGTAGCTCACCTTCTAGTGCTCAACCACTTGTGTGTTTGTGTATGTGTGTGTGTGTGTGTGTGTGGGTGGGTGTGTATATGTGCATGCTTGCTTATGTCCGTGGTGGCCTATAGCTGCTCTATAGGTATCCGTCACCAAGCAAGGTTTAGACTCCACCATGCAATGCAGAGGGTTGTCTGATTAGCTTTGATGTTCATCACATCTATGTACATTCCTCCCTCCCCACCCCTCAAATGAGAAGGGGACTATGTGTTTTCCCCCAAATTTCAGAAGGGGGACTACGTAATTTCCCCCAAATTTCAGAAGGGGGGATACGTGTGTTCCCCATCTATCCAATGCAGCTATGCTCTCATGCTTTTACAGAGAGGTGGACAGTGGACCAAATGTGTTTTTGTCTTCTTTAGTCATCCTTCCCTTTGCCAGAAATAAAATTTTAAAGAATTTTTAAATGGCTTTTTGGCAGGAATCAGAGACAATGCGGTGCAGCTGATTTGTAGGGGATCACTTCCAGGTGTGCTTCTATTGGAAAGCTTTTTTATGCAGCTTGATCTCTATGACTGCCTTTGTTAGGCAGTTAATAATGTGCATGCATTTAGCATGTTACAACATCCTCCAAGGGAATATTCTGTATGAAGTGCTCTTTAACTGAAACAGGGTCGTTTTGCAAGAAGCCTGTATGAAGTGCTCTTTAAAGCTGAAATTCTGCGATCAGAACTGAAGAGAAAACTCCCACAGCGTGCAGTGTTAGTGGAGTAGAAGTTGAGATGAACCAGGAGGAGGAGAATTGTAGTTATCATGACACTGGTAGGAAAATATGGTATATTGATTACGAATAAATTTGCGGTTATACTTAAAATGGTCAGGTGCAGGTTGTACTGTTATCGACCCAGAATAGCTGAATGTTTCACTCAATCAAGTCAAGATCAACAGTTGGAGGAATGCTCTCTACAAATTCTGGTTTAATAATTAGAATGTAGAAGACTTCTCTAATAATATTCCTCGCAGAAAATCTCCCTCAATTTTTTTAATTTTTTTAACAAAAACTTGTGGTTACCACTTTATAGCTCCATAGATTCTGCAAACTTCACGGTATGGACTTGATGTATTGCTCAAAAGATAGGTCTCTCTGTGTGTGCTCTTTTGATACTAAAATATCTATAACTATAGCCAAGTTACTGGAGCTAAAGTGGAGGGAACATCAAAACCTGAATGCTTGATTTTGCCACATAAATATCTCCAGATTGCCAAAGTGCTAGAGAGTTGAGAAATTAGCACCAGTGGCTAGAGGAAGCCCTACTCTATGCAACGGCTAGTTTCATTAGGTGCTAAAACTTAAGTACGTAGTCAAGCGCCCGGTTAGAAAATGAATTTCGTTAAAATTCCATAAAATTCATTTTCCAACCAATCACTTGACCATGTACTTACATTTTAGCACCTAGTTAAGGGCTACACCGACAGAGTTCTCTGTTAGCCAAAATATCAATGTAAATGCATCATACCATCTCTTGGTCTATACATGGTTGACGCTCTGTAAACTCTTCAACCTTTCTAAGGCAAAGTCTGCTAAGCTACTCTGTGAAGTTTCTCTAAGGCAAGGCTTGCTAGCTCCTGTGAGGGCATTTAAAAAAGGGGGGGGGGGGGGGGACTTTGTTTTGCAAGCCTTGGTCTATACCAGGCTTTACCTAACACTATGCTTAGCAAACCTAACCTCTACAAAACTATATAGCAAGCTTTGTCTAAGCATCTTGTCTAAACTGAGTAGTTACTAACAAGAAGGCAAAGCTAATAGCTAGTAGTAGAGCTAAAGGACACTAGTGGGCACAGGTAGGAAGAGAATACTTACTTCTGTCAGCAGTAGACTTCTTGAAGAGCAAAATGACATCTGCGAAGAAGAAAACAAAAGAGACGGGAAAAAACACTCGCTAGATATAGCATCGGATTGTAACACACCTGGCGCCCGCCCAAGCTAGATGCGTGCGTGAACGCGTGCACACACGTTTATAAAATAAGCGCTAAGATTAAAAAATTGGAAACGTAAACTTACGGCGTTTGTATGCGTTATTCGTCGGTTTTTTATGCGTTGATTCCGCGTTTCTGTTTTCCTTAGCCACCGTTGGAACGTGTGCGGAACTGGAACTTTTTTGGTCTCCTACTGTATGATAAATATTTTAGTATCAAAAGTAAGCACTCAGAGAGACCTATCTTTTGAGCTATATATCAAGTCCATACCATGAAGTTTGCAGAATCTATGGAGCTATAAAGTGGTAACCACAAGTTTTTGTAAAAATAAAAATGGAGGCGTCAACCCCTTGAGACCCATTAGAGGAGACCCATTAGAGGAGTGGTGAGAAACTTTTGAAAATCATAACGCCATCAAGGAAGAGGAGCGTCCAAGGAATAACTCGCAGAAGTTACAAAAAGCTCTACTGCATACCCTTACCTACCCAAGAGTTTTCCCCTCATATAGAGATTGGCACCACCTGGCATCAACAATGGTTGTCCCCAACAAAACCATTCACCTCCAGGCCCACTACAAAACACCTTCCTCTCTCTCTCTTCCACTCTATCCCAATCGTCCTCTAATCAGCCCTCAGCAACTCTCCTCTTCTGGTTCTACTTTATCTCTTCTTTCACCACATCTCATGCTGTTTCTCCCCAGCTATCAACTCCTCATCTAAAGAAAGCATGAAGGGCCTAAACCTTAACTTCAATGTTCAAAGTCTCTCTCTTAAAACCTCTCCTCTTCTTCCTAATTCCACTTCCCACTTCACCAGCTGATCTCTTATGCTGTTTTCTTTCAGTGCCTGCATTCTTATATAAATTAGATGAGCTGTCTCTAGTCTGTAACACATATCTTCATGATCTTGTTTGTGTGAATGAAACCTGGCCCTCACCAGACATTATAAATAGTGAGATTTCTTAACCAAATTTTCATCTTTATCACCTTGATAGAAATTGCCGTGGTGATGGTGTTTCTATTTATGTACACTCTTCTTGTTCCTTTGAACTTCCGTAATAGCCTTGAACTTCTTCAAGGTACAGGAATTTACTTTTACGTTTGGAGCTTTTTACAGACCTCCTTCTTCCTTAAATGATGCATCCCTCCTTTAAGATACTCTTAGCACTCTTTTTCCCAATGTGCTATCTGGCCTGATCCTTACTGGAGACTTTAACGTCAATGTTGATGTGTCCCTCTGCCTCTATATCTTCAACTCTCTGCACTCTCTGATTTATTATCCCTCAAGCAATTCGTATTCTCTCCTACGCACACCTCTCATTCTGGTTCAGCCTCTATTGTAGACCTTGTCTTTGTTCCATCCCATGTTCATGCTTCTTATTTGGTTCTACCACCCGTATCCTCCTCTGATCATAATAGTATCTTAACGGAAATCACCTTCCTTCTCACCTTCCTACTAGAAAGTGTACCAAGTTTAAATTTTAGTTGTATCATGTCGCAGACTTGGAAGAGCTGCCCACCTTCTTTCCTCCTTTCCCTGGGATCAACTCCTTTCTTCAGACCTTGATTTCTCCTTGAAAGAATTAAAAAATAAATTTTTAGGGGTCATTAGCTTGTGTGTCTCCTCTAAGTTTATCTCACTCACTACTTGGCACCCTTGGATTGATAATAGCCTTCGGCAAATATTAAAAAATGTCACAATCTTTTCTTATGTGATAAAATAATAGATTCAACTGCTCTTTATCTGCTATTATTGCTCTATTAGAAACGTCATTTCATCTACCATTAAAAGAAATAAATGCATCTTCTTCCAGTCTCTCTCATCCTTTTCTTCCAAAAAGTTTTGGTCTTTTGTTCGTTCCACAAGAAAAAGACCATTTTGTGTACCAACTCTTGTATCCAACAGCAACACATTCTCCTCTAGCCGTGATAAGGCTGAAATACTTAATAAGGTTTCTCTGAATGCTTCAATTCATATCCTCCAATTGTATCCTATTTTCCTTTCCAGACTTCTCAACCACCCTGTCCTCCTGACTCTCTCTGTGCTGAATCTGATGTTATTGGCCTGATTTCTCATTTACCTTCATCCACAGCCTATTTGATCTACTGTGCAATGCCCTAGCCCTAGCCCTAGCCCTAGCCCTAGCCCCCTAAATGTACATACCTCTCCATAGTTGCTCTCCTTGCATACTTATCCTTGTCTCAAGGACGTCTTCCAGTTGATTGGAAAAACTCCTTCATTGTTCCCATCCTTAAATGTTCATCTAATCTTGACAATCCCTCTAACTACCAGCCCATATCCTTATTCTCTCTATAGTTAGTAAGCTGCTTGTAAAGCATGTTCACTCACTTCATCACAAATTTGTGTTGAACATAATATTATCTTTCTTCTCAATTTGGGTTTCTTCCACATCGGTCCACTTCATCAGCCCTTCTCTTGGCCAACCATTCCTTACACTCTCTTCTTCAATTTGGTTGGGTGCTTGTTTTCAAGATCCTTTTGATCTGTTACGTTAATTGATCTTCTTTCCTTCCTGCACTTCCCTCCTTACCTCAATAACTGGCTTCATTCCCATCTTTCAGCATGTTTGCAACAAGTGATTGTCACAGGCACCACCTCCTCACCTGTCCCCGTATCTTCTAGTGTCCCTCGGTGGCCGTTATCTTCAGGACCTCGTCACTGGACTTAGCGGCCGTCATCTTCAGATCCTCGTCACTGGACTTAGTGACCGTCATCTTCAGATCCTCGTCCCTAGACTTAGTGACCGTCATCTTCAGATCCTCGTCACTGGACTTGTGGCCGTCATCTTCAGCTCCTCGTCACTGGACTTAGTGGCCGTCATCTTCAGCTCCTCGTCACTGGACTTAGTGACCGTCATCTTCAGCTCCTCGTCACTGGACTTAGTGGCCGTCATCTTTAGATCCTCGTCACTGGACTTAGTGGCCGTCATCTTCAGCTCCTCGTCACTGGACTTAGTGGCCGTCATCTTCAGCTCCTCATCACTGGACTTAGTGGCCGTCATCTTCAGCTCCTCGTCACTGGACTTAGTGGCCGTCATCTTCAGATCCTCGTCAGTGGACTTAGTAGCCATAATCTTCAGATCCTCGTCAGTGGACTTAGTGACCATAATCTTCAGATCCTCGTCACTGGACTTAATGGCTGTCATCTTCAGATCCTCGTCATTGGACTTAGTGGCCGTCATCTTCAGATCCTCATCACTAGACTTATCCATAATAGGTCCTCTCCTCTTTATAATTGATGTCAATGGTGAGTGCAACATGCCTTTGTTTTCTCATCTAGCTTCTCTATGCCGATGATCCTTCTTTTTTGTATCAATTCCCATTCTGATTTTTTTCTCTTTCAGAAAGACCTAAACTGTATCTCTGCCTGGCTTGCCTCCATATCTCACACACTCAACCTAATGAAGTCAAAATACATGCTTATTTCTTATAAACAATCTTTTCTTACTCTTCCCCCTCTGCGTATCACTGGTTCTCCAATCAGTTTGTGACTGAGTTCAAGTACCTGGGAATCCTCTTTTCTTCATCTCTATCCTGGACCAATCACATCTCTTCCAAGACCCATAAGTTACTTGGTCTTCACTACCGTCATTTCTACTGCTATTCAGACACTTCTACTCTTCTTCGCCTCTACACTTCTCTTATCCGTCCTCATCTGGAGTACTGTTCTTTCCTCTGGGACCCTCAACCATCCCATCTTTCATCACATCTTGAGAGAATATAATACTTCTTCTGTAAAAAAATTGAGGGAAAAAAATTACTTGGCAGTTAATGTTGTGACCCAATTACGGATCACAAACAGTTGGGTAGCCTAAAGGCTGATTCACAATATGCAAAATGCTCAAGTGATGTGACATGATGCGATGCAACGCATTGTTTTTTAAATATTGTGAACTCAAAATCGCATCGCATCGCATCACCCTGCTTGAATAGAATCGAGTACTATTCGAGCGGCGTTGCGCCTGCTATTACATCATTCTGGTGTGCGTTTATTTGAGTTTTTCGTCATTCTGGTGTGCTTTATTTTGAGTTTTCGTAAAAGCTGGCGATTTCAAATCTGAACAGACGACGAAAGGCTCATCGAAGCAGTGAGAACTTTCCCTAGTATATGGGATGCGCGAATGACATGAGCGCTGGCTTCCATTCACAGTTGCGGTTGGGTGAAAGTTCAAGTTTGCTCAAGCGGCGACTCCATGTTATTGTGAACAGCTAGAAGTGATGCAATGCAATTCAAAGGCCTAGCAGCATATTGTGAACCAGCCTTAAGATACGGGGGTTCAGCACAGGAAAGATCGGTCACCACTTTAAGAAGCTTATAACCAAGAACAACATCTATAGTACAAGGGGTAACTTTTAGAAGTGGTAGAGCATGAATCAATGGCGTGTGGGTTTATAAATATATTTATAGTAGCATACTTGTGTCCTAGTGCCTCAGTTGTAAATGATATGGTCCATATCTCAGTTCTAGAGTGGTCTTGTCTTGTGGTTGGTCCATCCCACAACATTCCTCCCATCCCGTTTGGGGCGACGGCTGCCGTTGTCCGAGCTTTCTTCTCTGGGATCTGGTTCTTCCTTGATGTTAGGGAGTGACCATCCTTGTCTCGAGAGAGCATCTGCGTTGTTGGCATTCAGCTTTCCTGATCGAGGTGATGCTAAAGTCGTAGGGTTGCAGTGCCAATGCCGATCATACCAACCTCCCATTTCCACTGGCCTTCAATGTCTTCAAAAATTGAGAGCTCTGTGGTCAGTCCACATGGTGAATTTAGAACTGATAAGGTACATGTCAAAGTGCTTGATGGCATTCACTATGCACGGCACTCTTTCTTGACTGTGGCCCATTGCTGGAACCCTGTCAAGGAGCTTCCTGGTGTAGTATGCTATGGGTCGTTCATGACCTTCCTGGTCGGACACCGCTCCAATCCATCTGTTGGATGCAACGGTTTGTAGTATATACTCTCGTGCTGGATCTGGGCTCCAAAGGATTTCCTCGTCAGACAGTGCCTCCTTAATCTCTTGAAATACTTGAAGCATTGGCGGTGTCCAGTGTATCAGCCTTGGGGCTGTTGTCTTGGTAGAGTCGATTAGGACAATAGTATACGACTAGCGTGACCAGGTATGAACTTAAGATACCCAGACAGACTGAGAAATGCTCTCATTTCTTTCTTGTTTCTAGGTTGCTTGTGGTCCCTCATGGCGGCGACCTTGACTTGATCTGGCGTATCTGTCCATGTCCTACTCTGTGACCTATAAAAAAGAGCACTCAGCAGCTGCTAACTTGCACTTGGCTGTGTTCGCCTTCAGCCCAGCGTCCTCCGACTTCTTCAGGACTATGTTCAAGTGGATGAGATCTTCCTCCCACACCTTTGAGAAGATGACAAAAACATCATCTAAATAGGTCCTGCAAATCATTGAATACCACCACATTCATGAGTTTCTGGAATGTTGCCGGAGCTCCTTAAGACCAAATGGCATTCATCTGAATTGATACTTCCCGAACGGAGTCAGAATGCAGTCTTAGGTCTGTCTGCTCGGGCCACCTCGACCTGGTAATAGCCATTCATCAAATCTAGTGTAGAAACATACCCCCTCTCCGCTGGACCAACTTCCTCCAAACAAATAATTAATGCGAGGCATCGCAATATCTTCGGCACTTGTGACAGCATTCAGCAGTCTATCATCAATGCAAATATGTAACTTGCCATCTTTTTCCTTACCAAGACCATGGGAGTTGCACATTCACTAGTGGACATCTCAATGATTCCACCTTCTAACATCTGCCGGAGTTCCCCATGAACTTCCTCATCTTTGGCATTTGGTAATCTGTAATGTGCCACCCGCACAGGATTGGCTTCTCCTGTGGTGATCTGGTGTGTGACAATCTTGGTGGACCCAGGTATTGCTCCCCAGCAATGTTGTTGACGAACCATCGCTGGAGTTGCCGTCGCTGCTCTTCTGTCATCTGTGGATCCATCTCCGGTTTCTGCTGACTCGTGCTCCTAGACTGTAACCGGTCCAACTTCTCATTTGTCTTCTTCTTGGGAGTGGCATGAGTGGCGCCTTCGGCTCTCTGGCATTCCGCACCGGACTGAATCCATGCCTTGATGTCGGCTCTTACACCTGGCCGCCAGAAGTGTGTGGCGATCTTCTCTGATGTCTTCCACTGCACAAAGTGTCCAGCGATCACCTTGCCATGAGCCTCCCTAAATACAACTTGTGTCCTTCCTTGTGGTACGACTATCCTGTCTCCTGATTGATCTGAGCAGCTCCTCCTCCCATTGTTCTGAACCCAGAATCTACTGCCCTGGCTGTGGTCCAAGCACCCTTGTGAGTCAAGCCATCCCTCTGGGCCTGTTGGAACAGAACTGAACCTTGTGGAGAATTGTTTTCTACTTCCTCGGGCTCTGGTGGCCAGTACGTCTTTGTACGCTTCTGGCTCCTGGTGCGCTTGTGTCTCTCTCCTTTGCTGACCACAAAGAGTGAGCTATCAAAGGGAAATTCCTCCTTTGGGATTGAGAGCGAGACATGTTTTGGTTGCTTCCTCGTCGGCAGCTTCTCTCTCTGCTGAGGATCACTTACCTGTCATCTGAACATGTTCATAGAGCACATGTAGCCAGCGCTGTGTGAGGGTCACTTACCTGTCATCTGAACATGTTCATAGAGCACATGCAGCCAGTGCTGTGTGAGGGTCACTTACCTGTCATCTGAACATGTTCATATAGCACATGCAGCCAGCGCTGTGGGAGGGTCACTTACCTGTCATCTGAACATGTTCATAGGGCACATGCACCCAGCACTGTATGTGGGTCACTCTCTGGGTATGTATATTCTGTGGTGCATTATAAACCAGTAAAAATAATGTAGGCATTAAATATGTGTCTTAGAGAGAGAGAGCATGTCTGTTAGAAACTACTGGATGCTCACACAATAGCTATCCCTCTAACAGGTCTCATATGGTCACAAAGTCAAAAGATCTCTTACTTTTAAAAGATTATTTCAGATTTTACCATCAGTCACAGTCATGATCAAACTACATCACAGAACATGTGCTAACTAACTGGACTGAGCATGCCCAGCCTTTTTGTGGCCTGGCACCTCAGTCTCACAAACTATCAACACGTGGTCACATCAATGATATCTGTTGGTGTGTGTATGTGTGCAATGGTTCAACAGTCTTGTTAGGCCGTTCCTAACATCACCCTCCCCCCGTAAGAGTTTGGGCCGGAGATGGTGAGTTCTTCAGGTGTCTTCGTCTGTCCATGCCTGGCGCGAGAGGCCATCAGCATTGAGGTGAGCTGATCCCTTCTTGTACTTCACTGTGGCCTGGTACTGTCGTAGTGCATCACTCCAGCGGGCCAACCTGCCCTTCAGTGGTCCCTTGTCCAACAAAAATGTCAATGCACGGTGGTCAGTGAAGATGGTGAATGGTCGTCCGTACAGATAGGGATGGAAGGTTTTGCAACCGTCTACTACAGCGAGTGCTTCCTTCTCGGAAACCGAGTAGTTCCTTTCACGAGGCAATAGTTTGCGGGAGTAGTATGCCACAGGTCTATCCTGACCATCTTGCATCGTCTGAGCTAACACTACCCCAATTCCTCTATCCGAAGCATCAGCAAACAACAGGAAGGGTTGGTCAAAATGTGGTGGAATGAGAACTGGTTGTTGGATGAGTGCTTGTTTCAAGGTCACAAAAGCATGTTCACAGGTGTCGGTCCACTTCACGATGTTGTGTTCCATAGCTCTGGTCAGGTCTGAGAGGGGTGCCGCGATGGCACTGAAGTTGTGAATATATCGCCTATAATAGCCAACTAGGCCGAGGAAGGCCCGGATGTCCTTCTTGGTCACTGGTCGGCGGAAGTCCTTCACTGCCTGAACCTTGGCTTGCTGCGGGGTCAACTTGCCATCTCCCACCTCGTGTCCGAGAAAGAGACACGTGCGCTTTCCGACGCAACATTTGGCGAGCTGAAGTGTCAACCCTGCTTGGTCGAGCCTGGTGAAGACTGTGTGCAGATGTACTATGTGTTCCTCCCATGAAGGACTGAAAACTGCCACATCATCAATGTAAGCTCCCGAGAAGCTATGAAGGTCTCCCAATATGTCATCCATTAGGCACTGAAAAGTTGCTGGTGCGTTTCTGAGTCCGAATGGCATTACAACAAACTTGAATTTCCCAAATGGGGTTATGAAGGTAGTCTTATCCTGATGTGGGGGATGAATCGGTACTTGGTAGAATCCCTTTGCTAAATCAAAGGTAGAGATAAACTTCGCATGTCCCATCTTCTCCAAGACTTCCTCGATGCGAGGCATGCAGTAGGGGTCTGGAATGGTCACCATATTCAGTCTCCTATAGTCGACTACTAGGCGTACTTTGCCTGACTTCTTGGGTACAGCAAACATAGGAGCTGCCCATGGTGCTGTGGACTTCACCACCAAGCCTGTCTTCTTTAAAAAGTCCAATTCCTCTCTGAATGGTTGTAGCCAGATCTGTGGGATACGGTAGTGGGGAAGTCGAATTGGAAGTGCTGTTCCTGTCTCAATAGTATGGTTAGTCAAGGTGGTCCGTCCAGGTACTGGTCGGGTAAGTCCTTGGAACTGTCTCAACAGAACCTTGAACTGGGAGCACTGCTCCTGCGTTAGGCGTTTTCCAAACTCTGGTTCCGTCACTTCAGGCTCCAAGTGGTACTCTGGTAATTCCTCATGTACTGGTCCATCCATGTCAAAGAATCGAACATCTACAATTGGCTCTTGCCAAGCCTTCAATGCTGTCACGTGAATTGATTTCTGCTTCCGATGCTTGCCGTGCATGTCAATGCAATAGGTTACTGGGGTGAGCTTTCCAATGATGGTGTATGGACCTTGCCATCGATCCTCAAGCTTGTCTGTCCGTTTGCCACTTATCACTGGAGAGAACACAAGCACTTTGTCTCCTTTGGTGAACTCTCTTTTTTTAACATTTCGGTCATACCATTCCTTGGTAGTGTGCATACGGTGATCCTGCTGAGCTGCTGCCAATGTTCGCATGTTATCAAGATCTTCCCGTAGCTGAGTGAGCCACTCTGTGGTAGATGTGGTTGTGGTAGACTTAGGCACCCACTGTTGTCTCAGAATATCAAGTGGTCCGTGCACATTCTTGCCGAAGAGAAGTTGAAAGGGAGAAAATCCAGTAGAGGCGCATGGTGCCTCTCTGCAAGCAAAAAGGAAATAGTCTATGTAGTCATCCCAATGCTTCTTGTCTTCTACCGCCTTGCGTACCATCTGCATGAGGGTATGATGAAATCGCTCGACCGTGCCATTCGACTGTGGTCGATATGGTGCCGTCTTGGTATGAACAATGCCCATAAATCTGAATGCCTCTTGCATCACGCTAGATAAAAAGTTTGTTCCGCAATCAGATAGAATTTCCTGAGGTGTAGACAATCGTGAGAAAATCATTAAGAGGGCTTGTGCTACAACCTTAGCTGTAGTTATCCTCAATGGTACAGCATCTGGATACCTTGTCCCAAGGTCGATAAATGTAAGCAGATACCTGTTCTTCCTTTCTGTGAGCGGAAGAGGTCCAACTATGTCAATGGCCACCTTCTCGAATGGTGTGTAGATTATTGTTGGGATCTGCAACGGTGCTTTGAGACTGGTTCGTTTTGCTGTGCGCTGACAGCGGTCACATGCCTTGCAATAAGCTTGAATGTCTTTTCCCATTCTGGGCCAAAAGAAACACTTCAATATCTTAAACTTTGTCCGGGAAGGTCCAGTGTGTCCCGCCATGGGTGTAGCGTGAGCTAACCGAAGGACTTCCATTCGTCTGGAAACAGGCAAAACAATTTGACTGAAGGTCTGTCCCAGCTGGTCTTTGGTCCATGTGTGCAGTACATTATGTTCAAGAAAAAACTCAGAATCTTCATCTTTTTTTTCTTGTTCAAACAGGTGAGCAAGTGTGAGATCCTCAGCTTGGTCCTTGGCTAGGTTCTCCGTAGCAGGAGTCGCTGGTGGTGTGTCACAATCATCTTGAGTGGGTTCGATCTCAAGATCTTCTTCTTCCTCTTGTTGCGAGCAATTAGTTTGTGGGAAGTCAAAATCTTCTCCAATGCATTCATCCAACGGAATGAGATTGGGTACGAGCTCTCCTGGATCCTGAGTGAGCTCCTGGCTTTCCGTGTCCTCTTGGGCTCTGGTCTGCACAGGGAAGACTGACATGTCTCTGTTAACGGCTTCCAGTTTCGATTTATCTTCCACCTGTTCCCTGAGCTTCTCCATCTGTAGCTCCACGAAGAGGGGGCAAGAGCGACCAACAAGAACATCTACCGGGTTGTTGGCAGCAACCGCTACCTGGGTCAAACACCGACGACCCTCGATCTCAAGTTCGAGTTGTACAACCGGTAACTTCTGTGGCTTTCCTTGCCATGGAGTTGCCATGACATGTCCAATTTCTGGCGTATCTCCTTCGATCAAGCTTTTGTCCACAATGGTTACTGCTGAACCACCATCTAACTGACATCTAGCAATGTTACCATTGATGTGTCCCATGCAATAGTAGGGTGGATGATCCAAATCAGCCTGTATGTGTAGCAGCTGAATTTGAGGGCAGTTTGCACTTAAATGACCCCAGTCCTGACACTTAAAACACTTGGGTCCTTTCACATCGTCGAAGTACTTTGCTAGACGATGAGGCTTGCTATGAGCTCCCCTGGAGTCTGGTCGATTTCCTCTATCACTTTGAGGTGGTTGAAGGGGAGCAGGCTGTGTTGCTGCTGCTTTCGGAACTTGATTCTCCTGTGGCGAGTCTGCACTCGTAGTAAAGTTGGGTGGTCGATACGATGGACGATACTCCTGTCTATGTCCAGTGTGTTGTTGTGTGTTGAGAGACTTGGATGGTTTCCATAACACAGCTGTCTGAAGCTTTCTGTTGTGGATATACTGGTCAATCTTCCTGGCCTGGTCCTTGAGAGAAGTAGGCTGCTGAGCTTTTACTGCTGTAGCAATATGTGAGGGTATAGACCGATACAACTTCTCCCTGGTCAGTTCTTCGAATGCTGTAGCTAGGTCCTTGCCTCGCATGTAGTCTTTGAGGGCATCTAGCAAGCGACTGGCTACTTGTGCTGCCGTCTCATATGGTCTAGGGTCTGGGTCCCACCATCTACTGAACTTCTTCTCCTCAGTGATGCCTGTCCGGTCCAAAATGGCATCTTTGACAGAGTCATAGGAGTTCGATTCTTCAACTGGTACTGATAAGTAGGCTTCCAAAGCCTCTCCTTCCAACAGTGGTCTCAAGTGGAGGACCCATGCTTCCCGTGGGACTCTGTATGATGTTACATGCTGCTCAAAGCGACGCAACTCTTTGTCCACCCTGTCACTCCCCTTGATTTTAAAGAGCTGGGGTACCTTGGTGGCTGGTTGAGAAGTTGAGGATGAGACTGGGCGAGTCGAGAGTCTAATGGCCGCAAACATTTCGGCCTGTTGTTGCATCTGCTGTTGCATCTGCTGCACCATAGTGGGAAAAAACTGGGCCTGTTCCATTGGCATACCTGGATCCAATGGAGCGGGCTTGTTCTTGACGTGATCGACACTAGCGGATGGGTGTTCCTCTGGCAGTTGCCCATGGTCCGAGTCCTGGCTAGTGTATTGGAGGTTCCAGGTTGAACGTACTTCGTCCGAGGTCTCTTCTGGCATTGTCTGATGACTATCCATTGCTTGTTCTAGTAATGGCGATGAGTTGGGACTGTGTATAGTCCGAATATATGGAGAGAAAGGTGAATTTCCTCCGGAGAATGGATTATATGGCCAGTTGCCGGTACGATTGTCCCTTATCACAGGTGGAGGGGTCGGATGTCTATGAGGCCGTCGATACACGATTGCACTCTATCTGCCGAGTAGGTTACGCACAATTCAAACAAGTAGTGCCTTTAGCTAGCGCACTAATCACTGATCTACAAGGCTCTGTCAACTACGAACTGGTACTCAATAGCACTGCTGAAGACTAACCAGCAAGCGCTTGGTCGTAACAATCTGGGTCAAGGTCAAAGGCACTGCCACATACAAAGGCATGTACTTGGTCAAAGGAAATCAAATTGGTAGTCAACTAGCAGTCAGTGGCCAATGGGTCACGTCCCTATAGCACTGGCTGTGGTCACTTCAATGGTCAAGGTTCAAGTAGTCGCTGCCACCAGATGTTAGAAACTACTGGATGCTCACACAATAGCTATCCCTCTAACAGGTCTCATATGGTCACAAAGTCAAAAGATCTCTTACTTTTAAAAGATTATTTCAGATTTTACCATCAGTCACAGTCATGATCAAACTACATCACAGAACATGTGCTAACTAACTGGACTGAGCATGCCCAGCCTTTTTGTGGCCTGGCACCTCAGTCTCACAAACTATCAACACGTGGTCACATCAATGATATCTGTTGGTGTGTGTATGTGTGCAATGGTTCAACAGTCTTGTTAGGCCGTTCCTAACAATGTCTGATAGCTTGTTCTTATAATCAGTACCCAGAGAGAGAGCATGTCCGATAGCTTGTTCTTATAATCAGTACCCAGAGAGAGAGCATTTCTGATAGCTTGTTCTTATAATCAGTACCCAGAGAGAGAGCATGTCCGATAGCTTGTTCTTATAATCAGTACCCAGAGAGAGAGCATGTTTGATAGCTTGTTCTTATAATCAGTACCCAGAGAGAGAGCATGTCCGATAGCTTGTTCTTATAATCAGTACCCAGAGAGAGAGCATGTTTGATAGCTTGTTCTTATAATCAGTACCCAGAGAGAGAACATGTCTGATAGCTTGTTCTTATAATCAGTACCCACATCACACCTACTTACAATGGGGTCATTCCATGTCAATTCAACCAGGGGTCCCCGGGTGACCCTCTCAGAATTCAACCATTTTTGGCATGTATGTGCTACAACGTATATTATGAAGCTATGCAAAATTTGGGGGCAAAATATTGAATATTTTGGATGATATGACCCTTAAATCATGTCTGGGCGGTGCAAATTTCGCGGACTTTTTTTCGCGTATTGATTTTTTGGTCATATTCAAGAGCCTGTAACTTTTGATCCGGAAGAGGTTAAGCTCTGAAATGTTCAGGATTTGTTCATCTCACAGTCTGCTATAAGGAGATGTCAACATAAGATGATTTATGTATACTTTTTTGTGGTACTGATCAAATCAAAAAGGATGATTTCACCTATAATAATGCTTGCGAACCAATGTTTAGCCACCAACCAGGCAAAAACTAACTGCTAGAATCCCTTGTAACTTTGTATATAGCATCTCTAGCACCCTGAGCACTAGTGTGTATAATATGAAGTCTCTGATTCCTACAACTTCTGAGATATAGGCATCCCTATTTGCAAAAAATTAAATTATAATACAGTTTCAACCACAATTTTCGTTGTGTGGGATAGGTCATACTATAAAATGTTATATCTCACAAGAAAGAGAAAAATTTACTCTTTCATTTGATATTAAACACATCTTGCTTCCGTAAAGCCTTCAGTAACTAATTGATAATTGAAAAAGAGACATTTTTATCATTCGTGACATAATATTAACATTTACTTTACCTACAGATGATGTAACATGACCTTGTGTTAGAACTAACATTGCATATCAATGGGTGCAAAAATATAATTACAAGTTGTGTCTCTTACAAAACTGCCTAAAACCGTCAGAAACTTTCTTCAATGAGGGTGCATCGAGGTTGTACTGCCGTCCAGTTGAACTCGTCAAGCCTTCAATTAATGCCAGGACATGATGTTCTGGGACCCAACATTGGTCTTTTCGATATGGCCAAGTGAAGGAATTTGCTGGTCCTTTGGGTTGCATAAAGTCTACCAAAATATCTGCAGCATCTTCTGATACTTCTGCGATATTTCCTATGTACCAATCCCGATCATAGATGGCAGCAATGTATTGTCCAGGATGTAGATCTTGGAATACTGGAATAGCTTCTGTTTGATTGACTGTCACATTTGTTCCTGTATTATCTCCTGAAATTCTACTAATCTTCAAGTTGTTATTGTCCACAGGAATGAAACAATGACGACTTCTTGTACCTGGAATTGTGTGTGCATCAGCAAATTGCTCGAGTTGTCTGGGGCGATATATATCCACATCACTAACAGAAAGGTAGAACATTTTAATGCCATGAATGTGTGCAGTAGCCCACTGAAATAGCTCTGATGGAGTCAGAATATATCCTGCAGATGTTTACTGGAGACTCATTCTGGTGGCCAAGCGTTTTACCGTTCCACCTATTCCATCACAGATACACTTGCCATGGCTTGTGGCAAAAAAGTGCCACTCAGCAGATAATCCAAAATCATCAGCATGCATACAGAGGTTGGAGAAATTCTTATAATTTTTGTACTGGCTGGCAGCTCCATCACTGAAGTATTTCACATGCTTCACATCTGGTAACACATCTTTGATATGCTGCAGAACAGCATGCAGGAATGCATAAACAGTCACTGTATCATGTTGCATACAGTCACTTATCACACACAGAGACATGCTGCACAGATTTCCATCACTGTCAATGAAATATACTCCAAAAGGGTGGAGAGTTGCCTGTCTATTCTCCCAATAAAATCCTTGAATAGAGTCTTGGATAAGGAAAGAATAATTCTCTGCAAAGTCTAGAATTACCAACACAGTGTTCCGTCGAAGATTTTCTTTGCAACTGGTGAGATAGGCTGCCTGTGCTTTTGAAATATAGTGATGTGTGGTAAGCTTGTCAAACTGATCGCAGAGAATTGTGATAAAATCACTAACAGACTCTTGCCTTCTGACTATTGTAGTGCGGTCGGTGTGATCCCACTGGCTGAATGTGATAAGATCATCATCATCCATGTCTAACTGTTCAGAGATCAAATTATGCACATGAGTCTGTAAGGCATTGATACCTGGACACTGGTCACAACGATGTATCATGCAGTCTTTTGATTTAATGTCACATACAATAATCGACAGCAATGTTGCGTAATCCAGCTTCAGTTCTGCAATAGCTGCTAAAAGTAGCTTCACATTTTGGTGAATTTCACACACACAGACTGAATGAGCGCCTTTTGCACCTACTGTAATACACCAAGGAGGTCGGAATTCACAAAACTTAGAAACTCCTATATTGTAAGCACCACCTGTCTTTTCTTTGAACAGTGCATACAGCTCATGAAGATTAGCAAGTAACAGTCTTTTCTGTTTGTGAACACGTTGTCCATTCACTTTCACCGACACAAATTCCTTTTTACCTGGGCAAAGACGAGTATACTCATCATCTTCATAAAAGTCCACTACCTTTTTCTTGATCTCATCAGATATCTCCTTTCCTCTCTTTGCACCAGGTTCGGCAAACACACCGTGTAATTTTTTCAAGGCTCGGGATTTTTTAACCATATACTGGGAAACATTGAACTCTTCAGATGTCTGCTTTACAGACCAACTTGATGGAGCCATTGTGAGAATCTGAAGTTGTTTTTGTCTTGTTGCAACGGCACACTGTTCTTTCATATCCGTGATCATTTTTTCAAGATCAGAGCATTTTTCACATTTTGTGATATCCTCTTTGCTAAGAGTTTTGGGACTGACATGGATTTTTTTCGCAATTGTTTGTTTGAGAGCTTCATGAGCTTGCAACAGTTTTCTTTTACCATAACCTGAAATATCTCTTTGGCTAACATCGTCTACTTTCATAGGTGAGCATCCAAGTGATGTTATACTTGTGTTAAGATTTGCCAGTTCATCAGGCAAAAATGTCTCATCACTGCTTGATGAATCTTCTTGTGATGGCACTGCACTTCCCATCATTGCTATACATCGTGGGCACAGCTTCTGGCCTGGTTTTATTTTTTTGTGTGTGAGTTTACTCAAACTTTTAGCTTTAGTTTTATCCAGGCTACGAAGACTTCCTTTAGCAGTTGTTTTATGGACACAAAATGGATCACAACACGTTTTTTGTAGAAACTCGAATTTGTCAAGGAATAACTGCTTATGGTGAAGACATACAGTCGTAATTCAGAGACAGAAGTTTTTTCCAATCCACATCTTACAAACAGAAGACTTTTATCTTCCAGTGTCAAATCAGAAACATTTACAAAACCAACTGTCCTGCAATATGTCCTCTTATGACATGGATCTTTTCTATGTGCACCAATTGAACAAGATTCCAAATTTGTAGCGATGGTGTCACACTTTAAATCCGGCACAATGTTTTGCGAGTCCAACTTGAATACTAGTGTATATCACTGAATCAATTAGAAAATGGTAGCATTTCACCTAACAAGCATCTTCAACTGAAACGTGGGATTTTTATGTATCAAGTGGGATTTTTAGGCTTATATAAGCAGCATGGAGAAATGTGGAGATCCCCATGGAAAATCCCAGGGAAAACTCCAGGGAAAACTCAATAGTATCAATTCCCTTCTTTCCCTATCATAGTTTTCTTGTATTTATTCAGCATGGAGAAATGTGGAGATCCCCATGGAAAATCCCAGGGCAAACACCAGGGAAAACTCAATAGCATCAATTCCCTTCTTTCCCTATCTTAGTTTTCTTGTATTTATTCAGTAAGGTTAGTTGGTCAGCTCACGTTGTATGTTTTTGGTGCTGCGATCAAAATAAACACACACTGCACCACCGCTCATCTGGTTTTCTATGAAGTTTGATGCTTTTGAAACACAACACTAAGATAGGGAAAGAGGCGAATTAGAAATAGTGCTAAAACTGGACATGTCACACAAATGTAAGTAATTTTAAATGTCAATAATTATACGTATATATATGCATGTAGTACTGTAAAATGTCACAAATGATAAAAATGTCTCTTTTTCAATTATCAATTAGTTACTGAAGGCTTTACGGAAGCAAGATATGTTTGATATCTAATGAAAGAGTAAATTGTACTCTTTCTTGTGAGATAATACATTTTATAGTATGACCTATCCCACATAACGAAAATTGTGGTTGAAACTGTATTATAATTTCATTTTTTGCAAATAGGGATGCCTATATCTCAGAAGTTGTAGGAATCAGAGACTTCATATTATACACACTAGTGAACAGGGTGCTAGAGATGCTGTATACAAAGTTACAAGGGATTCTAGCAGTTAGTTTTTGTCTGGTTGGTGGCCAAACATTGGTTCGCAAGCATTATTATTGGTGAAATCATCCTTTTTGATTTGATCATACCACCAAAAAGTATACATAAATCATCTTATGTTGACATCTCCTTATAGCAGAGTGTGAGATGAACAAATCCTGAAAATTTCAGAGCTTAACCTCTTCCGGATCAAAAGTTACAGGCTCTTGAATATGACCAAAAAATCAATACGCGAAAAAAAGCCCGCGAAATTTGCACCGCCCAGACATGATTTAAGGGTCATATCATCCAAAATATTCAATATTTTGCCCCCAAATTTTGCATAGCTTCATAATATACGTTGTAGCACATACATGCCAAAAATGGTTGAATTCTGAGAGGGTCACCCGGGGACTTTTCTAAAAACTGGTTGAATTGACATGGAATGACCCAATGTATATCTTATAGAGTACTACATCAAAGTCTGGTTCACAATATACCATGCACACTAACATCATGATGCATTGCAATGCTTTTGGATGGTATTTTGACGGACCTGCAATGCAGTGCTTTCTTTTCATATTGTGAACCTGGCTTAAAACATTTCACAGCAATGCCCTGTTGAATTGCTAATACCATTGGTGCAAAATCAGGCTTTTAACTTTTTCTCTCTTGATTTCTCTCCTTGTACATGTAGATCTCCAGAAGTACAATGATTATCTTCGCTTCATCAAACAAAAGGAAACTGTGGATTTGCGGTTTCCTAAAATTGTTTTGCTTGGCCCGCCTGGTGTTGGCAAGACCACCCTACTTCGCCGCCTGACGGGAGAAATCGACGACCTCTGGTCTGCCGGAGAAGCAGAGAAATCCCATCCCAGCACAGGGGCAGTGGAGTCAGGACCCAGTGTGATGGTCAGTGGTCTGACTGGAACCACAGCTCTAGTGACAGAATCAGAATGGTCCACCATGAATGACCTCACAGAGGAGTCACAAATGCTCTTAGACAAACTGTTTGACTTGATCAAGACAAAGCCAACGCCTGCTGATGCCATAGAAACAGGGTCTACTTCATCCAGCCACCCTGAGACGACAGTGGATGAGAGTAGAGTATCACAGTCTCCAGTTCCGTCACATCAACATGTTGCCACTCCAAAGGAGAGCACTCCTACTTCTGCTCCTTCATCAGTAGCTCCTCCGATATCCACCGAACATATGCAGAATCCAGAAGTGGTAGCCATGTTCAGAGAAGCCATGAAAACAGAGCATTTGAAGGCTGTCAAGGGTTTGTTGAAGGCACACATGAGGATGGAGGATACAGGGGGCCAGCCTGAGCTGATGGACATGTTGCCAGCTCACACTGCTGGGCCCGGGCTCTATTTGTTATTCGTTGATCTTCAATGCGATCTACACAAAAAATACACTGTGTCTTACCGCAGCCAATCAGGTGAGTCCACTGCAGCATCACTGTCAACCGTCACTATGGAAGAGACGCTTCTCTCTGCACTGTCTAGCATCTCTTGCTCCAGCACCTCCACTTGCATTACTCTTGACAACACTGAGAAGGCCACTGACTCTGTCATGGGCAACATCCTGAGGTCCTCCAAGTCAGTAGCTTACATAGTAGGCACTCATAAAGACAAGGTCACCGATAAAGAGGTAGAAGAGTTCGATCACAAAATTAAGAAAGTGATTGAATCTACCGATTTTTACGAAAAGGAAATTATTCAATATTCTTCCGCAGAATCTAATCGGCTGGTGGTTGCCATGGACAACATGAAAGGAGGTAAGAAAGAGATCAAGAAGATTCGCAAGTTAATAGAGGATGCCATTGAGGAGCAATTTGAGAAGCTGTCCATCCCAGTATCCTGGCTTGCATTTAGTCTCTGTCTCCGTAGGATTGCTGGTAAAACAGCAGCCATGGAGTACTGCTTGGAGTTATCAAAGCAGTTTCAAATGTCTGACTACGAGACCAAAGTAGCCCTGTGGTTTCTGCACCACCATGCTGGTATCATGATGAACTTTCCTGATATTCCTCTGTTGGAGGATTTTGTCATTATCGACCCACAAATAGTGTATCACAGCGTCACCGAGCTCATCCTCAGAGCATTGCGGTCAGATTGTGTACATCCTTCAACCTCAGAGAAGTTCAGGGAAACTGGGCAGTTCTCCTTGGAGGACCTTGAAAAAAGCACTGCTAATATCTCAGGAGACCACATCCCAGTTGACAAGCTGTTGGCATTGCTCAAGTTCCTCCATATTGTGGCAAGCTTCACTGCCAGTGATGGGAGGAAGACTTACATCATGCCCTGTGTGCTTGAAAGTGCCAGCAGAGAAGAGTTGAATAGTAACCAGGAAGACGACGATTACCCACACTCTTTACTTCCCATCATGATCCGCTATAGATGTCATTTTGCACCCATCGGAGTCTTCCCTGCCATCACAGCTGGCTTCATTGGTGGCGAAACACTCGAGTTGATTGAGGAAGGCATCAAGAAAAATCACGTCCAGTTTCTTTTCGGCAAGGATTACGATAAGGTCACATTCATTGCTCGACCGACATACTACGAGATTCGCATAGCCCGAACATCAAAGACCAAGCATCTGCCACATGAGGTGTGCTGCACAGATCTTAGGAGAGAAGTGGAATCCACCTTCAAGAAAGTCAGTGGCAACATGAACTATGGCTCGATCTTGGACTACCAATTCTCCTTCGAGTGTCCGACTCACCATGGGAGAGAGCACTTGTGCGTGATCAAGGAAGGAGAGACCTCTCCTCAAAAGATGCTTTGCCTAAGAAATCTCCCAAAACCCACACCTAAGGACATGAAGCCAGAGCACTCGGTCTGGTATGATACGGTATGTTGCATGAATTGCTTATGTTTAATAGTTCATGGTCTATTGTATTGGATGCATCACTTGATAGCCGTTCATGTGTTCATCACATGATAGCTGCACATGTGAGCATCACATGATAGCTTGGCATGTGAGAAGCACATGATAGATGTGCATGTGAGCATCACATGATAGCTGGGCATGCATGTTGTGAATTCCTGTACATATACATGGCGTAAATCCTGGCACTTATTGCACAGTCAGCAATAAAGTAGGCTCTTAAATCATGGCCCATGCGCAGAGGTAATGAATCTCCTATAGGCTTGAATCTTTGCATCTACGTACCTTGCTGGCTGTTGAAGAGTGATGAACGACTGAACTGTTGGAGAGCAGAGCTTGAAGATCATATCTGGACATCACGTCTACAAGTCTATCTGGCTCCTAGAAACACTGACTCTTGGGCAGGAGGAGATGTGGTCACTAGCAGCACCTGAAGGCTGGAACCAACAGGAAGTGTAGATATAGATATGGGCCTGCCAATGATGTAGTCACTAGAAGGTTGGAACCAACTTCTAGTGTTAATATAGATATGGGCCAGCTAATGATGTGATCATCAGCACTTAACAAGTGAAGGCTGGAACCAACAGCAAGTGTAGATATAGATATGGGCCAGCCAATGTTGTAATCACCACAGCACTTAATAAGTGGAGGCTGGAACCAACAGGAAATGTAGAAGATGGCCAGCCAATATTTATTATATGCACATTTAAAGTAACTCATTTCATATTTGACACTTACAAAATATCTTATTAATGTTAATATTTTTAAATTAATTCTCCTATTAATCTGTGTGCATTTCTGAAATAAATAGCCGCTTCCAGAACTCTCTCCTGGAGGTAGTGCGGAGCCTCTTCCAGAAAGGCAGTCTCCGTCTCCTAGTCCCAGTACGGAGAATGTGGCCTCAGAAGGTAAATTTGCCACTAGTCATTACAAGTGTGAATGCTTGCTGGTGCACATTTACTGTTCCCTCTAGTACTCTGGTGGGCCATGCAGCACATGGTGTCACTCTGGTGGGCCATGCAGCACATGGTGTCACTCTGGTGGGCCATGCAGCACATGGTGTCACTCTGGTGGGCCATGCAGCACATGGTGTCACTCTGGTGGGCCATCGGGCACACCCTCTCCAAACCTAACCACATCTTAACCCATTCACTGGTGTAAGTGTATATATATATATGCCCAAATCTCTTAATTTTAATTTCAAAATCGATATAAAATCAATCGAGGGTTCAAAAATATCTAAACAGATTAAAAAAATAGCTACTATTTCTCTACTTGCCTACCGAATATAAAGGCTATAGATGTTCGGTAACTAAGGGGAAAATATTGAAAAACACAGACACCTTTCAGAATTCAAGCAGCTGTTTCACCACGATCAAGATGTCCGGTCACTAACCTTAAGAGGATGAGATTTCTCGGGTTCTTGAAGATGATTTTGGATTGTCTGAGGGGGAAAGCAGTGATGAAGAAGGCAATGGCATCTAGTCTTACCTTGGCCAGACTAGTGTTGACCCTGACGAATAATGCAAAACAAATGTTATTAAGTTAACATTTCCAATTGTTAATCTTGGTGTTTTTTTAATAAACTCGTGCACAACAAACTAAATCTAGCGAGTGTTTTATGTTATACTTTGTTGTCCTCTTCCCGGATGTCATTTTGCAGACTGTCTTTTCCTAATTGGTAACCTTTTCCTAACCTTTTGGCCTGTGCCCACTAGTAGTGCCTGTCCTTCAGGTCTAGCTCTCAACTTAGTATTAGTAGCTTTGTCTTCTAGTTCATTGCTACACTGTGTAGCTAAGATGCATTAGACAAAGCTTGCTATATAGTTTTATAGAGGTTAGGTTTCCTAAGCATAGTGTTAGGCATAGCCTGGTGTAGACTAAGGCGTGTTTTCTAAGGCGTGTAAAACAAGCCCCTTTTTATAGCCCTCACAGAACCTCTAGCAAGCCTTGCCTTAGTTAGACTTCACAGGAGTAGCTTAGCAGGCCTTGCCTTAGAAAGGTTGCAGATTTTACAGAACGTCTAGTAGCTTAGCAGACTTTACTTAGAAAATTTAACCTCTAGAAACCCTAGCTAAGTTTTTGTATGTAACAAGCCATGTCTAATTATTAGGCCTCATATCAACCATGTATAGACCAAGAGCTGATACATTTACGCATTGTTATTTTTGTCCAATGGAGAGCTCTGTGTCAGTAGTGCCCCTAAGTATGGTGGAGGCTGGTCCGTAGTGCCCCTAAATATAGTGGAGGAAGGTCCTTGATGGCCCCATCAACCTACCCATACTTGTAGTCTACATCTCCCATACATTCGCTGGTTCTAACTACTTACCTCTTCATGGACCCTATTGAATTTGAGCTTATATGGGAAAAGTCTTTAGAGTCGATCCAGCAAACTTGCAAGTGTTTATGGTCGCAAAATAAGCAATGACATGGAAAATTATCTTTATAGTATTAGTTTTCATCTTTTATTATATGAAGATATATTTTAATAAACTACTACAAGTCAAGTTCATCTATATATGCTTCACACAAATATCAGTGAAATAGTGACACACTGAGACACACAGACACTCGGTTGTAGCTTTCAAATATAAGAGACTATGCTTCACACGAAAAATATGTCCTGCCAATTGGGTGGTCTTGGTTGTGAAGGCCAAACATAACACAAGCCTTATGTGATATGGTATTAATTGTCATGAAAGTTCACTGGTGATTGTTCTGCATGCTCATTGTTCAATGATTATGGGATAACCTTACCAGAGAACAAAAATTATAGCAATTTTGTGCATATGCATGAACTAGCAGTGAAGAAGTACAACATTCAATAGCCAGTTGCTGCTCCTTGTAGTTCAATAATCATTAGAAGAATTGAGTGCAGTCTATGGATCTCGAGTTTGACGGCATTCATCAGTCCATATAACATCCTCTACAACACAAGTCACCTCCCCAAGAAAATGCCAGATTCACTCCAATCTTTTAATCTGTAAAGACAGGGAAGAGATATTATTGTAATATTACCTTGCCTTTAAGATTTGTTTCACTGACTCAAACTAAGCTTGCTAATAAATAAGCTGTTTCACTAACTCAAGCTAAGCTTGCTAAGGAGTAAGCTAAGCAGTCAAAATATTATCTTATCTGTCTTAAAAAGTCTTAGCCTACGTAAAGTTGGTCCTTCAAGCCCCCAAGCCACAGCCCAGGCAAAGCTATGCTCTTGAGCTTACCCTTCAAATTTAAAATATGCTCATCATTCAAGCTTCCTTAGCTAAGCCAAGACAGCTTATAAACTGTAAGCAGCTTAAACCAGGTTGTTGGTTTAAATTAGCTAAACTAAGCGTAGCAAGCTTTAGAAATGACAGACATCTTACCTTGTTCCGTGAGTCTGACAAGCTGATAGTAGAGCTACCTGGACTTCAGGTCTATTCTACAGCGGTCCTGCACATCTGAACGGTGCACACTAAAATGCTGTAGCCCTTGCTTGGTCTGCAGCAGATGCTGAGGCTAGTCGACAGCGGTTCGTTGGTCAGCTTTATTTGCTACTCTATTTCTTCGAGGCGGGCATTAATATCGAGTGCCTTTTTCACTGAAGAACGACATAATGAATGGTATAAGAAGTGAGAGGCTGCCAAACGACAAACTAACTAGAAGCAACTGGACGAAGCCTGATTTGACTTGAGGGACTCGAGGTTCGTGCGAACGAGGGCGAGGATATCGAACCGTGAATGATTTGAAACGCGAAAAAATGATTCTTTGCCGGTGTAATGGGGTCTTTATTTAGCAGCGTTTGAACGACGTTGGAACGATTTGCTCAGAATCGCCAACTGAATATTAACGCAACGGAACTGGTACTTTTTTGTCTCCTACTGTAGCTATAGTTAGCTGTGCAATGATTAAGCAGAGCATGAACTTGCAAAGGCTGTTTTAGCTTCCTTGTTTGTGGTTAGTCCATGGGAAAATGTTTATCAGTACCACTATGTGTCACAAAGAGGGTGGTTTTTCCATGGTAGACTTCACCCTGTAGTTTCCTTGTTTTGTGCTTCAATCTGCTGTCATTTCTTGTTGCATTTATTGGTTTCTGCATGGTGTTTTCTCTCTTTGTTATATGTGCTGTATATGTGTTCATATTCATTGTGATGGTCATGTATTGTGCTAGCATGCATATATGTATTCACACTTCTGAAATGTTCTGAAATGTTCTGAAGTGTTATAATTCAGATCAAAATATCAAAACACGTAAAGTAATAATGTTTTCATTGTTATGAAGATACATTCAAAACACCCATTCCTGTGATAGGGCACTTTGTTTTAGAGTCTCCTGAACCCTATTTCAACATTGTTGCCTAGGCTATTAGAGTATTCAGGCTATTAGAGTATTCACGGTACATCTTGTGTTTTTCTTTTCCTTGTATATAACCTATAATGATAAAAATAGCTGCATTTTAAACATATTATTTATACATGAAGGTAGCTTACTGGCTAAACACACATTAAAACAAGAATTACCAAGTTCAAATGAGATTCACCTCATTGTGATTGTGTGTATGTTTATGTGGCAACAAAATGCTAATCACAATGGTGGTCAATACAAATGCTATCACATGTGGTATGGTTGCTAGGGACTTTTACGGAATATTGCTGAGATGGCAAGGCATATATATCTATACATTGGTTTAATTTTTTGAAATAAAATCACCAGTGAAAGGGTTAATCATGATGACCAAACCCCCAACCAGAGACATGACCTCTGCCCTCAGAAACATGATCCCCTCCCAAATATACACACCCTCACAAATGCAGTGGCTAAGTTGTGGTGGTGGGTGGAAGCCTATTAGTACTGTGGTCCATGGACTGGATATAATCATCCAATGGTTGCTTATTCATGGTTCTCTCAATGGAACCCTCAGGAATGCATGTTGATAGAGCACATGCTGTGTGAGGGTCACTTACCTGTCATCTGAACATGTAGCCAGCGCTGTGTGAGGGTCACTTACCTCTCATCTGAACATGTTCATAGAGCACATGCAGCCAGCGCTGTGTGACGTTCACTTACCTCTCATTTGAACATGTTCATAGAGCACATGCAGCCAGTGCTGTGTGAGGGTCACTTACCTCTCATTTGAACATTTTCATAGAGCACATGCAGCCAGCGCTGTGTGACGTTCACTTACCTCTCATTTGAACATGTTCATATAGCACATGCAGCCAGCGCTGTGTGAGGGTCACTTACCTGTCATCTGAACATGTTCATAGAGCACATGTAGCCAGCACTGTGTGAGGGTCACTTACCTCTCATCTGAACATGTTCATAGAGCACATGCAGCCAGCGCTGTGTGAGGGTGACTTACTGTCATCTGAACATGTTCATAGAGCACATGCAGCCAGCGCTGTGTGAGGGTCACTTACTGTCATCTGAACACGTTCATAGAGCACATGCACCCAGCGCTATGTGGTGGGTCACTTACCTGTCATCTGGTTGCCTGGAGCTAAGTGATATGCCAGTCTTCTTGACAACTCAACAAAGAACTAACTTAGGTCAGTCCATGCTTAACAGGGTGTTTCCTCGCATAGCTATTGTCAATAGACTTCAAGGGTCACATGAGGAACTCTGTGCACCTGTTCTCAATCCTACGAGCAAAGGGTCACCAGATAAAATAATGGACTACATTATTTGAGAGTCTCTGCATATAACACGATCAATGTATTGTCAACATACGGAGTACAATCTAGTCCATTGGCATGAGAGAATGTGACTGCATCAGCATCAGTGCTGGCTGCGGGATGGAGGAGATTGTGTTGGATTTTGATTTCATTTTACTCGTGCTGTATGTAGCTGCTATAATGCATTTTTTTATTAAAAAAAATTAAAAAATTTAAGGATCATCTTGGTATAGTCATGCAGTAATGCAAATGAGTCTCTTCTCCACTAGCCTAAGCTTTCTTCAATGTTAATTCAATGTTAAATCAATTGATCTACGGCTGAGTTGCTATGTTTGCTTGTGTGGTTGTCTGTCTGTAACAGACCCTACGTGAGTACCGTCGACTATAGCAACAAGACATGGCATGTGTTGATATGTGCAGTGTACAACAGCAATAAACAAGTTAGAAAAGGTCTTTCAATCTCAGGAAGTCCTGAAGCTCACACACAGGTGTGGACTGGGGGAATAAAAAATTCTGGGCAAGAATAAAAAGCACCAGTATACATACAAACCATCTACAGTGCAGGTAATAGGTAATACATCTTACCACTATATATGATGAGACTAGTTCACTTTCATTGCAAACAATGTTATTTGGGCACATTTCATTGCATCATGTTTCAAATCCTTGTTCCTTTTACAATCTTGCCTTTTTTTAACGTCCTACATATTTCTTTCCTCTCCTTCTTTCCTCTCCTTTCATCCAATTTACAATATTTTAGACGCACTTGACTCACATGCATGAACAACTTAATGAGTGATTACATAACAAAATACCATAATGGGTCGAAGTTTTTCAAGCATGGACTTTTTTTAAATATCTTTGCAAAGTGTAAGCATGGACGTTTATTTACGATGGGCTTGATTCGAGTTGGAATTTTTTCATATCATTCCTAAGCATTAATCTTTGTAAGTGTGCTGACATCCAATGAATTGAATACGCTCTGGGGTTCAATAATTGTTTAATGTGCCAATGTAACTTAAATTATTATTTTTGCTTGGTTGAGGCACCGCACTGGCTGACTAGGCCTGCTTACATGTGTAGTCCTCCACAGCTCCACTAAGAAACATAAGAAGCAGAACAAGAACTACATACAGGCTGTGGGAATTACTTCATAGGGGTGACCATCAGAAGACTGGAGACCAGATTGAAAAAACAAGATGCCTCTAGAAAGTGTGCTAAAGAGAAGTCTGAAATTGCTGAAGATGCATGGGATAGTGGGCATCCTATTTTGTGGAAGGAAGCCACCATCTTGGACCAGGCCAGAAGACAGAAAGAACTGCTAGTGAAGGAGGCACTGCATATCAGCCAAGCACCAAAGTGTGAGCGGTTCAGTCGAGACTGTGGAATGGACTTGCCTGGCTGCTGGGGGAGCTACTCTCATGAGCCTAAACTTGAAGCCACACCACCATGATTATTTAATCTATTTATTTATTATTATATTTATTTTTTAATTGATCTTATATATATTATTTAATATATTATATTTATATATTATATTTATAATTATTATATTTATATTTTGTTATTATTATTATTATATTATTATTTATTTATTTTCTTTTTATTTATTTTTTATATATATTTTTTATATATCTTATTTATTTTCCACATCATTTCACATGCTGGATGTGTGTGGCGAGGTGTGGTTTTGTAGCATGTGGTTGGTGAATGGCTAGCTACCCAGGCTCACACGAGTCTTAGAGTCTTATTGTTCCTGTGAAGGCTAGAGCATCTAGTCAAAACTAACATAATTTCAAGTTGTTTATTGACAAGCATATTGCATATTGTAATGTTATTATGTCAACTGAGAATTCATTGAGAGTTTATACAGGGTTGGTCTGTTAAAAGAAAGAGACTGTATCCATTGATCACAAACTATAAGAGACCCTTTACCATTTAAAATAAAATTGGTACAGGGTCATCGAATTGTTTTTCCACATCTTTTCTGCCCCTAAATAATTTTCTGCCCCTAAATAAAAAATTAAAAAACATTTTCATTATTTGGATGTGGCTGATTTTAGAAATCTTCCCTGACTCGCTCCTTGGAAAGAGCTATATATGTAAGCAAGAACCAGTTTAGTACACGGCTCATCTGGTTGGCCAAATGAATATGCATCTGGTGACTATAGCCAAGTTCCCATGCATCAGTGGAATGTACTCTGCTGATCCTCAAAACTATAGGATCAGTAAAACGAGCAGTGCATTCGTAATTAAGATAGCGCAGATTGGCCAATCGCACAGAGCACATGTAACCAATGCCTTTTCAGTGAGATTAAGCCCATCACTTCCCAGCGAGATTGAGCCCATCACTTCCCAGCGAGATATCATAAGGAATGATGATTGTAATAAAGTGAGATCTTTAAACAATTGTTTGTGCACTAAACATACATTGAGAGGTTTGACAACCAGAGTTTACAGTTTCTCTCTCCACCATTTCAAAGCGAATCCTTGTTCAACCTAATCGTTTTGACAGTGCACAGAGATATTTATTTAAAAAAATATATAATCCCTTGCTTGGGAATCGACTATGTGCCCCTAATAAAATAATAATAATAACAACAAAAAAAACATAAGAAAAAGTCGTCCGAAAAATCACCAGACTTTTGTTTAATTCCATTCAGGATTGTTTGGTGAGAGCACAATATAGTGATATAGATGAGCTTTGATGACTGTCTTGACAGAGAATATATGCATATATAGCTGTTTTGTTGGTGCAGATACACTTTGATCACAGCGTTTGACAGATTTGTCTTGCTAGATTGCAAAGGTGAAATGACTTTTTTTCAAGCTTTTGTGTGCAGTGTATGCCATAAAGACTTCCAAGTCATTTTTGCAGTGACATAAAACTGTAATAATAGTTGTGCGAACTTTATCACCAATCAAAACTACTTCAATTGCATTGCTCTTCTCCAATAATGTATCTAATAATATCTACGTGAGGCATCAAATAACTCCTTTAATTGAGAATAATCTTGCACTAGAGAAACTGTTGAGCCATATTAACGTGAGTCCAATGAGTACATTAAAGGACTGTATGAAAATCTGCTTTAAAGAGCATCTCAATGTACGTACGTGCCTCTACCGGTCCAATGTTCCGTGTCAGATTCATTATGTGGGGGAAATACAATATAGAGTAAGAGCATGTGACACTTTACCTAATGTGTTTATATAAAAATTCAATTAAGAATTTAGGTTCTACTCATATTTCTTCATGTGTGAAAATAGCTGTCCTCACTATTAACACAGCCAAAACTTCTGCTCTCACTTCTCCTCCTGGTTGCTCTTCATTTTTTATTCTTTTGTTTTGGTTTGGTGTGATGTGCAGGATGACGTCAACCACCCAGCCATCGTATTGGGATGATCATAATTGCTGGCTGTATTTCAAAATGGAAAGTACTTGCTCATTGTTTGGATATTGATCCCGATGACTATGAGGATGAACCCAACAAAAGAGAAAAGATAGTAAAGTTGTTTAAGGCTTGGCAACAAAGAGAAGCTGAAAATGCAGCATTTGAGGCATTGGCTGAAGCTTTGGAGAGAATTCGTTGTCGTGATGATGCAGGAAAGATTCGTGACCTGGTAAGTGTGAAATAACATGTTAGCTAGGTAAAAATGGTAGCACATGGGCCTATACATTATCTAGACCCTTTTCCATAACTTTACAAAGTGACCTGGTGCCCTCATTGTACCCACTATAGCTATATAGCCAATTAGTTATAGCTTATTCGTTTCTTTTATGGCTTTGTCTGCCTTTCTCTGTTCTGCTCTCACACAGATGTTTATTTCCTCGTTCATCTCTCTCTTTCCCATTCCCTATTGGTACATGCTCTTAGATATATCATTCCTTCTCTGCCCCTGTCTCTCTGTTGTAGTAGCTTTATCTCAGACATGCACATTAGTGACAGATGCGATGTTGCACTGCACATGCTATGTCATGTGAAACAGACACGGACAAGCGTATTACTATATAGATGATGATGATAATAAATAAATAATAATAACAAAAAATACTAAACAAATAAATATGTAGCTTCTGTGTCTTGGAGGTAAGCAATGTTTAATGCACGACACAGTGAGAAAGCATTTCTCCGTCCATCTCAAATATGAAATTCTTTTTGATGACCAAGGAATGGCAATCAACTCTTGAGAAGTGGGGAATGGATGCGAAATTTTTTATACACTTAATAAAGGAAGGAAAGAAAGAAAATAACAACAAAAACAAACAAATTAACAAACAAAACCTAATTGGCATATTCCAGCAGAATGAGGCCACCTTCCTACATTTTACCTTGTGCTCAAACCAATTGAGAGAGTGTAGGCTGAATTCAAGTGTTTTACAAAAGCACACTGCACTAATTAAAAATGCTACCAGTTTCCAATGACTCGGTTAACTAGTGGAAACACGAGAATACAAGGTTTATGCAAGGATGTGTTGCATAAAGACATAAATACATTTCTGTGGAGAAAACAATGTTTTTGTTTGAGTAAACTTTATAGCATTTTTAAAGATCTACAAGACCACTAATTGTAATTTTGTTGTTCAATTAATTTTATCTCACTTTAATTTCTTTGTATTCTTTTACTTTGTATTGACACAATGCCAGACTCTGACATACTACAAAATGTCATGTAAACAACCTGCATAATAGGTGAGTGGGACCTGATATTGCTGGATCTTTTGATCCTTTGAGTAAGACATCTTGGTTTCAAATGCAGATAGCTAAGTGATGATTGCAATTTTACAAGCCAGTGTGAAGAGGTTAACACAAAAATGTTGCAACCACTTCACAACACTCAACCACACCACTTACCTATCACACTTGGTTATCTGATACCACCAAAGTTTTTATTTTAACACTTCATACATAATACAACAATTCAAACATTATTCATTTCTATAGTGGCTACCAGACTAAACAGTATGTATTGTTATTCTTGCTTGTCTGACGTTCACTTCAGCTTGGACTCTGCATTGGGAGATGTTGAGAGAAAGACAGCATGTGAACAATGACAGGTTTATATCTTACATTAAAGTAAGTATGGGCCTTGTTATTGATGCTTACAAAAAGAGCCTCATCAGCTATATGCCCAGCGCTCAACAAACCCAGTTTAGCATGAAGTTTAGCTTGTGTTATCATGCAAACCAAGAAATACTGACAATCTTGAGGTTATCCTAAGGCTATGAAGCCACCACTACATGTACAGTAGACCCCAGCATAACTGCCTTCACCTAACCAGCTTCGGCCACATTAACTCAAGCCCACTACTACACATTGTGCTGCACTAAGTTGCCAATCAGCTATTATTCAAGTTATTAGCACTAAAACACCTTACAGTTGTCTCTTATGTATAGTGCATCTGTGTGTATATACAGTGCATCTGTTCTTTAAAAAAAAGGTAAACCTTTTTTTTTTAAAGAACAGATAATTGGGTAAGTGAAATTTGAGGTAGTTGCTACATGTATAATTAAACATGGTTGTGTTCAGGAAAGGAGTGTAATGGCAGTTGTTTTAACTTGCATGTGTCTGCATAAGTGGAAGATACACAGAGAAAGGTTGTATCTTCCACTTATGCAGACATGCAAGTTAAAACAACTGCCAGTACACTCCTTTCCTGAACACAACCATGTTTAATTATACATGTAGCAACTACATAGTATATCTTCAAATTTCACTTATCCAAACACCCATGGAGTTTGGATATATGGGTCTACTCTACATCACACAGATGAAAGTTTTGTTCAGTACTCTGAAACATGCAACACTCCAGCATGTTAATAGATAGTGATAGCTAAGTATTGGAGCAGTAGCCATAAAAGAAACTAATAAGCTTTAACTAACTGGCTATATACCTATAGTGGGTACAGTGAGAGTACCAGGCCAACTTTGTAAAGTTAGGGCATACTTTGGAAAAGAGTCCACATATGTATAGGCCCATGTGCTACTATTTACCTAGCTATGTTATTTCATGCATACCAGGTCACGAATCTTTCCTGTATCATCACGACAACCAATTCTCTCCAAAGCTTCAGCCAATGCCTCAAATGTTGCATTTTCAGCTTCCCTTTGTTGCCAAGCCTTCAACAACTTTACTATTTTTTCTCTTTTGTTGGGTTCATCCTCATAGTCATCGGGATCAATATCCAAACAACGAGCAAGTACTTTCCATTTTGAAATACAGCCAGCAATACGAACATAATATTTCCTATCAATACAATGGCTGGGTGGTTGACGTCATCCTGCACATCACACCAAACCAGAATAAAAAAATTAAGAGCAACCAGGAGGAGAAGTGAGAGCAGAAGTTTTGGCTGTGTTAATAGTGAGGACAGCTATTTTCACACATGAAGAAATATGAGTAGAACCTAAATTCTTAATTGAATTTTTATATAAACACATTAGGTAAAGTGTCACATGCTCTTACTCTATATTGTATTTCCCCCTCATAATGAATCTGACACGGAACATTGGACTTGTAGAGGCACATACATTAAGATACTTTTTTAATGCAGGTTTTCATAGTCTTGTGAATGTACTCATTCAGGGTTGTATACAGAAATTTTGCCAAGGGGGGGCGAACTTGAGATATGGAAAAATAAGGGGGGGCGGAGAGCCTGGATGGTGCGGAAAGGGGACGTGCACCCTGGGCTTCCGCGTGGAGTACGAAAGTGTTTTACCCACAGGTATTTTTGCAGTACTAACTGTATATATAGCTGCTACTTATGATGGCATGCACTTTTTCTAAAATCTTTAGTACAACATTCCATCTTAAATATTTGCTGAAGTTGCATGCTACGGCAATCAGCATATATAGATTAGATATAGTCACTTGTCACTCGTATAATGGAGGTGGGCTTTTGTGAAATCGAATTATGTTGCATTCCATGCATTTTCTTACAAAATCATGGACAACAGGTTTCATGCACAATTTTTCTCTAGTTCTCTAGGGGGGGGGGGGGGGGGGGTGGAAATGGTTGGTCACTTGGTGCCCTAATTTTTGTTAATATTTTCTTAACATGTTCATAAGTCGTAAAAGGGGGGTCTGGGGGGAAGATCCCCCCATATTTTTTTTTGCTTTCACAATGTCTGAGGATAGCTATTTTGACTGACTACCAATGGCATTATGCTATACCGAACTATGGCTAGACTGTATATATTTCTCATGATATTGTAGCTGCTTGGAAAAAGGAGAGCATGTGTCATGACACGATGACATCACACACCACCACGTGCTCTCCTTTGTAGGTTTGTCACTTCTTTTGTTTCTCCTTCTTTCCCACTCCCTCTCTCTCAGTATTTTTAACTCAGTCCATTATGTCATGGTCTTCAAGTCTAATCTTAGACATGATGTCATCACACGCCACCACGTGTTCTCCTTTGTAGGTTTGTCACTTCTTCAGTTCCCTCCTTCTTTCCCACTCTCTCTCAGTATTTTTAACTCAGTCCATTATGTCATGGTCTTAAAAGTCATCACACACCACCACGTGTTCTCCTTTGTAGGTTTGTCACTTCTTCAGTTCCCTCCTTCTTTCCCACTCTCTCTCAGTATTTTTAACTCAGTCCATTATGTCATGGTCTTAAAGTCTCTATAAAAGAAACCTTACTAGCTGATTTCTCTTCATATTAATATGGATATTCGCTCATACTTTGCAAGTACTTCTCAAGCCTCTTCTCATGCTAATAGCAGCGATAGCGAAGATAGCAGAACAGATAGCTCTGAGCATGTCGAGGCATCTAGTCCTAGCCTTAGTCCTTCACCTTCAAAGAAAAGCAAGCAAAACAAACACCGCTCTTCTGTATCCACGAAGAGAAAATACTCTAAGAGCTGGGAGAAAGATTTCAGTTGGCTCTATTATGACGAGGATAGCGATGGTGCCTTTTGCAAGGTTTGCAAGCAATCTGGTCTGCAGCGTACTGGAGGAGTGTGGGTCACACAACCTTGCAGAAATTGGAAGAAAGCTGTTGAAAAAATGAAAGCTCATGCGAGAAGTGACTTCCATATCCATGCAACTCAAGCTCTTTTTGCAGCTAAAGGAGCAGCCAAAGGTGGAACAGTTGTACAGCAACTCCAGAATGTTTTAGCTCGCAAAAGAGCTCAGAACAGAGCTGCAGTGAAGTGCCTGATCCTACTCACTCATTTTCTTACGAAAGAACAAGTTGCACATTCGACAAAATTTGAGAAGCTGGTTGACGTGGTGGTTCGATGTGGCAGCCAACATTTGAAGCAATTCTTAGAAACTGCACCAAGAAATGCTGTGTACACATCAAGAGTGGCTGTGGTTGAATTCATCGAATCATTGGGGACATGGGTGGAGGAGTCGATTCTGAAGCGACTTCAAAAGGCACCTATGTACAGCCTCATGGCAGATGAGTGCACAGATGTCACCAACGTAGAAGAATTGTCTGTGTTTTGCCGCTGGGAGGAAGATGGTGTACCAGTAGAGTGCTTTCTGGAGCTTATTCCATTGAAGAAGGCTGATGCAGAGACCATCTATTCTAATCTCATCGATTGTTTAAAGAAGAAAGGTCTACAAGTCGGAAGAATAGTTGGATTGGGATTTGATGGAGCTGCAACTTTTTCTGGACGAAAGACCGGGGTTCAGGCACGTATCAAGAAACATACTCCTCACGCTCCGTTTATACACTGCCACTGTCACTTACTGCAGTTGGCTTGTGTGCAAGCTGCCAATAAAACTCCTGGAATTGCTCATGTTTACAGAACATTGACTACTCTTTGGAAGCATTTTCGCAATTCCCCCAAGCGAGCAGAGTGTCTGAAGGAGGTACAGCACGTTCTTGAACTTCCAGAAATGAAAGTGATCAAGCCATCTGACACACGCTGGCTGGCACATGAAAGGTGTGTCGAAGCTGTCAAAGCAAGTTATTCTGCAATTGTAATCACCATTGGGAACATCTACGAGACGTCCCACGAGCCAGAAGCTCTTGGAATCCATGGTGCCCTCTGCAAATTGTCTACGATTGCAGCTATATATTTGCTTGATTTCACTCTACCACAAGTAGCCAAGCTCAGCAAAGCACTTCAGGCAGAGCAGCTTGACCTCTCGTTGATATCATTCCTTGTTGATGCTACTGTTAAATCCTTGGATGATGCAGTTTTGCCTGGAGCGAACTGGGTGTTGGAGCTTCTTGAAAACGTTGAAGACTTGAAGTCATCTACAAAGGTGTCTATTGACGCTGATAAAATACTTTCGTTCCAGAATGTTGTTGGTAAGCCTTTTGTTGCTGATTTAAAGGCCAACATAACAAGCCGATTTTCTTCATCCAACGCTGTTGTATCAGCATTGTCTATATTCGATCCACGGAAAGTTCCAAAACCAGATTCAGTATCTTTTCCCACTTATGGAGACACGTCTGTTGAGAAACTGATTGCTCACTACGGAGAAGATAGAGATGCAGAAACATTGGATGGAGAAGAAACAGTGAAGACAGCCATGATTTCCACTGAAATACTTACAGAGTGGAAAACATTCCGCCAGCTGTTAGTCAAGCAACCACGGGATACTACTGCATCACAGCTGAAAGAACTTGTTTCAAACGACATGCTCAAGGCCATGTTTCCCAATTTGCACAAGATTGCCTCCATCTGCTTATCGATTCCAGTTTCTACTGCTTCTGTGGAGAGAAGCTTCTCACAGATGAAGATGATCAAGACTCGTTTGCGTAATTCTCTAAGTGACTGCAGCCTTTCTCACCTTATGAGGATTGCTATAGAGGCACCAGAAGTACTCTCTGAGAGCGACCTTGAAGAGATTGTGGACGTATGGCAGAGAAAACCAAGAAGAACCTCAGTTTGACATTCCTATCATTTGAACCTGATATCATAAGCTTATTACACCTTTCTTGTATTACACCTTTCTTGACATTATTTAAAAAAATATCTCTAATTTCAAGGGGGGGGGGGGGCGAGAATGATACAAGGGGGGGCGAATGCCCCCCCCCGCCCCCCCCTAAATACACCCCTGGCTGTTTTCTTTCAGTGCCTGCATTATTATATAAATTAGATGAGCTGTCTCTAGTCTGTAACACATATCTTCATGATCTTGTTTGTGTGACTGAAACCTGGCCCTCACCAGACATTATAAATAGTGAGATTTAACCAAATTTTCATCTTTATCACCTTGATAGAAATTGCCATGGTGATGGTGTTGCTATTTATGTACACTCTTCTTGTTCCTTTGAACTTCCGTAATAGCCTTGAACTTCTTCAAGGTACAGGAATTTACTTTTACGTTTGGAGCTTTTTACAGACCTCCTTCTTCCTTAAATGATGCATCCCTCCTTTAAGATACTCTTAGCACTCTTTTTCCCAATGTGCTATCTGGCCTGATCCTTACTGGAGACTTTAACATCAATGTTGATGTGTCCCTCTGCCTCTATATCTTCAACTCTCTGCACTCTCTGATTTATTATCCCTCAAGCAATTCGTATTCTCTCCTACACACACCTTTCATTCTGGTTCAACCACTATCACAGACCTTGTCTTTGTTCCATCCCATGTTCATGATTCTTATTTGGTTCTAACACCTGTATCCTCCTCTGATCAAAATAGTATCTTAACGGAAATCACCTTCCTTCTCCCTTTCCTACTAGAAAGTGTACCAAGTTTAAATTTTGGTTGTATCATGTCGCAGACTTGGAAGAGCTGCCCACCTTCTTTCCTCCTTTCCCTGGGATCAACTCCTTTCTTCAGACCTTGATTTCTCCTTGAAAGAATTAAAAAATAAATTTTTAGGGGTCATCAGTCTCCTCTAAGTTTATCTCACTCACTACTTGGCACCCTTGGATTGATAATAGACTTCGGCAAATATTAAAAAATGTCACAATCTTTTCTTATGTGATAAAATAATAGATTCACCTGCTCTTTATCTGCTCTTATTGCTCTATTAGAAATGTAATTTCATCTACCATTAAAAGAAATATACGCATCTTCTTCCAGTCTCTCTCATCCTTTTCTTCCAAAAAGTTTTGGTCTTTTGTTCATTCCACAAGAAAAAGACCATTTTGTGTACCAACTCTTGTATCCAATAGCAACACATTCTCCTCTAGCCGTGATAGGCTGAAATACTTAATAACGTTTCTCTGAATGCTTCAATTCATATCCTCCAATTGTATCCTATATTCCTTTCCAGACTTCCCAACCACCCTGTCCTCCTGACTCTCTCTGTGCTGAATCTGATGTTATTGGCCTGATTTCTCATTTACCTTCATCCACAGCCTATTTGATCTACTCTGCAATGTCTAAATCTACATACCTCTCCATAGTTGCTCTCCTTGCATACTTATCCTTGTCTCAAGGATGTCTTCCAGTTGATTGCCTTCATTGTTCTCATCCTTAAATGTTCATCTAATCTTGACAATCCCTCTAACTACCAGCCCATTTCCTTATTCTCTCTATAGTTAGTAAGCTGCTTGTAAAGCATGTTCACTCACTTCTTCACAAATTTGTATTGAACATAATATTATCTTTCTTCTCAATTTGGGTTTCTTGCACATCGATCCACTTCATCAACCCTTCTCTTGGCCAACCATTCCTTACACTCTCTTCTTCAAACTAATAAATTGGTTGGTGCTTGTTTTCCAGATTTCAAAGAGGCCTTTGATTCTGCTCCTCACAAAGTGATTTATCTTCTTTCCTTCCTGCACTTCCCTCCTTACCTCAATAACTGGCTTCACTCCTATCTTTCAGCATGTTTGCAACAAGTGATTGTCACAGGCACCACCTCCTCACCTGTCCCCATATCTTCTAGTGTCCCTCGGTGGCCGTTATCCTCAGGACCTCGTCACTGGACTTAGTGGCTTTCATCTTCAGATCCTCGTCACTGGACTTAGTGGCCGTCATCTTCAGGACCTCATCACTGGACTTAGTGGCCGTCATCTTCTATCCTCGTCACTGGACTTAGTGACCGTCATCTCCAGCTCCTCGTCACTGGACTTAGTGGCCGTCATCTTCAGATCCTCGTCACTGGACTTAGTGACCGTCATCTCCAGCTCCTCGTTCACTGGAATTAGTGGCCGTCATCTCCAGCTCCTCGTCACTGGAATTAGTGGCCGTCATCTTCAGATCCTCGTCACTGGACTTAGTGGCCGTCATCTTCAGATCCTCATCACTGGACTTAGTGGCTGTCATCTTCAGATCCTCGTCACTGGACTTAGTGGCCGTCATCTTCAGCTCCTCATCACTGGACTTAGTGGCGGCTCCTCGTCACTGGACTTAGTGGCCGTCATCTTCAGCTCCTCGTCACTGGACTTAGTGGCCGTTATCCTCAGGACCTCGTCACTGGACTTAGTGGCTTTCATCTTCAGATCCTCGTCACTGGACTTAGTGACCGTCATCTTCAGCTCCTCATCACTGGACTTATCCATAATAGGTCCACTCCTCTTTATAACTGATGTTAATGGTGAGTGCAACATGCCCTTGTTTTCTCATCTAAGATACTCTATGCCGATGATCCTTCTTTTTCGTATCAATTCCCATTCTGATTTTTCTCTCTTTCAGAAAGACCTAAACTGTATCACTGCCTGACTTGCCTCCCAATCTCACACACTCAACCTAATGAAGTCAAAATACATGCTTATTTCTTATAAACTTTTCTTACTCTTCCCCCTCTGCGTATCACTGGTTCTCCAATCAGTTAGTGACTGAGTTCAAGTACCTGGGAATCCTCTTTTCTTCATCTCTATCCTGGACCAATCACATATCTTCCAAGACCCATAAGTTACTTGGTCTTCACTACCGTCGTTTCTACTGCTATTCAGACACTTCTACTCTTCTTCGCCTCTGCACTTCTCTTATCCATCCTCACCTGGAGTACTGTTCTTTCCTCTGGGACCCTCAACCATCCCATCTTTCATCACATCTTGAGAGAATATAATACTTCTCCTGTAAAAAATTGAGGGAAACATTTACTTGGCAATTAATGTTGTGGCCCAATTACGGATCACAAATAGTTCGGTAGCCTAAAGGCTGATTCACAATAAAATTATGCAAAATGCTCAAGTGATGTGATGCAACGCATTGTTTTTTAAATATTGTGAACTCAAAATCGCATCGCATCGCACTGCTTGAATAGAATCGAGTTCTATTTGAGCGGCGTTGCGACCTCTATTACATCATTCTGGTGTGCGTTTATTTGAGTTTTTCGTCATTCTGGTGTGCTTTATTTTGATTTTTCAGTAAAAGCTGGTGATTTCAAATCTGAACGGACGACGAAAAGCTTATCGAAGCAGTAAGAACTTTCCCTAGTATAGGGGATGCGCGAATGACATTAGTGCTGGCTTCCATTCACAGTTCTGGTTGGGTGAAAGTTCTGGTTGGGTGAAAGTTCAAGTTTGCTCTAGCGGCGACTCCGTTATTGTGAACAGCTAGAAGTGATGCGATACGACAAAGGCCTAGCAACGTATTGTGAACCAGGTTCAGCGCAGGAAAGATCAGTCACCACTTTAAGAAGCTTATAACCAAGAACAACATCTACAGCACAAGGGGTGAACCTCCGTATGTGACTTATAGAAGTGGTAGAGCATGAATCAATGGCATGTGGGTTTATAAATATATTCATAGTAGCATACTTGTGGCCTAGCGCCTCAGTTGTAAATTATATGGTCCATATCTCAGTTCTAGAGTCTTGTCTTGTGGTAGGTCCATCCCACAACGTTCCTCCCATCCCTTTTGGGGCGACGGCTGCCGTTGTCCGAGCTTTCTTCTCTGGGATCTGGTTCTTCCTTGATGTTAGGGAGTGACCATCCTTGTATCGAGAGAGCATCTGCATTGTTGGCATTCAGCTTTCCTGATGGAGGTGATGCTAAAGTCGTAGGGTTGCAGTGCCAATGCCCATCGTACCAACCTCCCATTTCCACTGGACTTCAATGTCTTCAAAAATTGAGAGCTCTGTGGTCAGTCCGCATGGTGAATTTAGAACTAATACGGTACATGTCAAAGTGCTTGATGGCATTCACTATGGTACAGCACTCTTTCTTGACTGTGGCCCATTGCTGTTCCCTGTCAAGGAATGCTATGGGTCATTCTTGACCTTCCTGGTCGGCTTGACTCAACACCGCTCCAATCCATCTGTTGGATGCAACGGTTTGTAGTATATACTCTCGTGCTGGATCTGGGCTCCAAAGGATTTCCTCGTCAGACAGTGCCTTCTTAATCTCTTGAAATACTTGAAGCATTGGCGGTGTCCAGTGTATTAGCCTTGGGGCTGTTGTGTTGGTACAGTCGGTTAGGACAACAGTATACGACTAGCGTTACCAGGTATGAACTTACGCTACCCAGCCAGACCGAGTCTCATTTCTTTCTTGTTTCTGGGTTGCTTGTGGTCCGTCATGGCGGCGACCTTGGCTTGATCTGGCGTATCTGTCCGTGTCCTACTCTGTGACCTATAAAAAAGAGCACTCAGCAGCTGCTAACTTGCACTTGGCTGTGTTTGCCTTCAGCCCAGCATCCTCCAACTTCTTCAGGACTATGACTTCTTCAGGACTATGTTCAAGTGGATGAGATTTTCCTCCCACACCTTTGAGAAGATGGCCACATCATCTAAATAGGTCCTGCAAAATGAATGCAAATCATTGAATACCACATTCACGAGTTTCTGGAATGTTGCCGGAGCTCCTTAAGACCAAATGGCATTCGTCTGAATTGATACTTCCCGAACGGAGTCAGAATGCAGTCTTAGGTCTGTCTGCTCGGACCTGGTAATAGCCTTTCATCAAATCTAGTGTAGAAACCTTAATCCCCCCCCCCCCCCCTCTCTGCTGGACCAACTTCCTCCAACAAATCATTAATGCGAGGCATCACAATATCTTCGGCACTTGTGACAGCATTCAGCAGTCTATCAACAATGCAAATATGTAACTTGTCATTCTTTTTCCTTACCAAGACCATGGGAGCTGCACATTCACTAGTGGACATCTCAATGATTCCACCTTCTAACATCTGCCGGAGTTCCCCATGAACTTCCTCTTCTTTTGCCTTTGGTAATCTGTAATGTGCCACCCGCACAGGATTGGGTTCTCCTATGGGAATCTGGTGTGTGACAATCTTGGTGGCCCCAGGCATTGCTCCCCAGCAATGTCGTTGACGAACCACTCGCTGGAGTTGCCGTCGTTGCTCTTCTGTCATCTGTGGATCCATCTCCGGTTTCTGCTGACTCGTGCTCCTAGACTGTAACCGGTCCAACTTCTCCTTTGTCTTCTTCTTGGTCAACCATTGCGAATGACAAAACTTTGGGCGAGATCCATAAACTTAAGAGAATTGACATGACACAACCTGACCTTTGGTTTATCCTGTGTCCCAACATCGACTCTATATGAGACGGATATGACTTGTTCGTAGACGGAGAACGGTCGTTCCCATCTGGACAAGAGCTTAGAGGCCAGGAACTAACACGAGAGCAAGGTATCCAACCTGGAAGCTTCTTTCCACTGCGCATTTATCATATGTAATCTTTTGGCCGCACTCTCCCTGTCTGCTACCACTTCCGAAATGTTTGCTAATCTTCTTCAACTTACTAACATAGTCAAACAGGATAGTATCAGTGAGTTTCTCACCTTTTCATTCCTCTTCTAGGATAGTGAGGGAACTTCTCATGGCTCTCCCGAATAATAATTGAAATGTGGTGTATCCTCTGGTAATATGAGGTGTATCACGATAGGCCATCAACAGCTTCGGTAAGAGGAAGTCCCATTCATAGAGGTACTTTGGTGCCTTTTTCAGCATGCTCTTTAGTGTGCCATTGAATTTGTCAACCATCCCGTCCATCTGAGGGTGATAGGGTGAGGTTCTGATGAGGACTGCTCCAGCTGTGAGTAGAGTTGTTCCATCATTCAGGCACAAAAGTTCGAGCCCTGATCTGTCAAGATCTCCTCCAGTATGGGGCTCTGTTCGATCAAGACTTCTGCTACTGTCATTGCATCAACTCTTCTTAGTGGCCACCAGGGGACAGGTGATAGTCCATAAGTACAAGAATGTAATGGTTACCTCTCCTGGTTCGTGGAAGTGGGCCAACAATCTCCATCACTATCCTCTGAAATGGTGCGGACATGATTGGAAGTGGCATGAGTGGCGCCTTCGGCTGTTTGTCTCTTGACGATCTCTGGCATTCCGCACAGGACTGAATCAATGCCTTGATGTCGGCTCTTACATCTGGCCACCAGAAGTGTGTGGCGATCTTCTCTGATGTCTTCCACTGCACAAAGTGTCCAGCGATCACCTTGCCATGAGCCTCCCTAAATACAACTTGTCTCCTTCCTTGTGGTACGACTATCCTGTCTCCTGATTGATCGGAGCAGCTCCTCCTCCCATTGTTCTGAACCCAGAATCTACTGCCCTGGCTGTGGTCCAAGCACCCTTGTGAGTCAAGCCATCCCTCTGGGCCTGTTGGAACAGAACTGAACCTTGTGGAGAATTGTCTTCTACTTCCTCGGGCTCTGGTGGCCAGTACGTCTTTGTACGCTTCTGGCTCCTGGCACGCTTGTGTCTCTCTCCTTTGCTGACCACAAAGAGTGAGCTATCAAAGGGAAATTCCTCCTTTGGGATTGAGAGTAAGACATGTTTTGGTTGCTTCCTCGTCGGCAGCTTCTCTCTCTACTGAGGGTCACTTACCTGTCATCTGAACATGTTCATGTAGCCAGCGCTCTGTGGGGGTCACTTACCTGTCATCTGAACATGTTCATAGAGCACATGCAGCCAGCGCTGTGTGAGGGTCACTTACCTGTCATCTGAACATGTTCATAGAGCACATGTAGCCAGCGCTGTGTGAGGGTCACTTACCTGTCATCTGAGCATGTTCATAGAGCACATGTAGCCAGCGCTGTGTCAGGGTCACTTATCTGTCATCTGAACATGTTCATAGAGCACATGCACCCAGCGCTGTGTCAGGGTCACTTACCTGTCATCTGAACATGTTAATAGAGCGCATGTAGCCAGCGCTGTGTCAGGGTCACTTACCTGTCATCTGAACATGTTCATAGAGCACATGCACCCAGCACTGTGTGAGAGTCACTCTCTGGGTATGTATATTCTGTGGTGAATAATGTAGACATTAAATATGTGTCTTAGAGAGGGAGAGCATGTCTGATAGCTTGTTCTTATAATCAGTACCCAGAGAGAGAGCATGTCTGATAGCTTGTTCTTATAATCAGTACCCAGAGAGAGAGCATGTTTGATAGCTTGTTCTTATAATCAGTACCCAGAGAGAGAGCATGTCTGATAACATGTTCTTATAATCAGTACCCAGAGAGAGAGCATGTTTGATAGCTTGTTCTTATAATCAGTACCCAGAGAGAGAGCATGTTTGATACAGTAGGCGCCATAAAAAACTTGGCATTGAATTTAAACCGAGCGTTGGTTCAGCGGCTAAACGCATGCGATTTCCTACCGGCTAAAAAGAACGCACGAAACGTTCAGACGCTAAACATTTAAACGCAGGACCGTTTAGCCACTCTAAACGTTTAGATGCACGGAACGTTTATTGTTTTTAGCCGGATAGATCGTAGGGAGTTGCACTTCGAGTTGCATGTGGCAGTCATCGTGATTTTTCGCGAATGGTGTAACAAGAAACAGATTCAAGGCACCGACTGTGTCAGGACTTAGCCTGGCGGTTTGATAGCGGGAGACCTACAAAGATAACGGCAGCCATCTGAGAGGTAGTGGAACAGAAGATGTGAATTAATGACTGTCTTCCAGCTGCACGAGCACCTCAAGAACAATGGCTACCCAATGACCATTCTTCGGTGTAGAGTCTCACTCGGAGGGTAGCTCCTACTGCCAGTTGGCAAGAGAATTAACTAGGTTCGTGTTAGTCTTGTTTGCTTGGGATTCTTAAGGCTGTATGCTGACTTAATTTAGCTGATAAGCAGACTGGCTTAAAGCTCCATGGGGCACCTACTTGCTTGCTATGGGTGGGGCTCTCCTGATCTAGCTTTTGTTTGTAGTTTATGCTGAAGCTTGAATGCCCACCTGTTGGTGTAGTGGCCATTCCCCTTGCACTGAAATAAACATTATTTTATAGATTTTTTGCCTTGTGAATAAATTATAATCCCCAATTGCATCATTTAGGTTGGTGTGGCCAAGACAATTCATGGGTATCAAGGGTTTGAGAAGGTCATAATGACAGACGAATGCAGTCGCAGTTTGAAACCCACTGAAGCTCATCACAAGAAGATTGGTCAACTGGAAAGGACAATATCCTGTGTGTTTTTTGTCATTGTATTTTAATGCTAGCAAATTCTATATACAAATTATGGGAGTTGTATAGAAATGGGAGTTGTAAATTAAAATATATATACATTTTTAATTTACATACATTTTTAATTGACATAATGTTTGTTACATAATGTTTGTTACAGAAGATGTTTGTTACAGAAGTCGACAAAAAAAACCCAGTCGATTAAAGACTTGTGAACAAACACAAATATTACATGAACAGTAAATCATTTCTTGGTTTGTAGTCCCATCCTGTTTGATGCCAGTTGAATTGACTCCTGACATATTCTGGGATGTGTAAGTCCCTACCTTCACTCTGCAGGCATCCCCCAGCAAGGTGCCCCAGAGCTTTGCCTTGTGGGACAGAGACTTGAGTCCAACTCCACGGGCTAAAATAAACCAATAACACAACATGAATCAATTCTTGATGACAATATGTAGCTTCATTAGTACAACAATACCTGGAGAAGTACCATCCAGTATTCCATTTGTTCTAGCTATCAAAAAAACAGCTAAAACTGAAACTCAAGTACTGGCTTGAACAGCTTGTATGGATCAAGGGATTCCAGTTACACCAAAGTTATATTATAGCAAGTATAACAGAAATAGTAAGTACTTATAGACCCTTAAACTCGTACTGAAATAATTTATGAAATAACTCGGACAACAACTCCAGCGGACGCTCTCTAAAGAACAAGTAAAGGCCGGTTCACAATATGACGCTAGCCCAGCGTTTCGTTTCTTCTCCGTCTAGCGTTTGGTTTCGTCCTGTTCAGCGTTTCACCGTTTCGTTCCGTCACTGCAAGCCAATTGAGGTTTGACCCTTTACCTTGCCACACCCTTGGACTACAGCTGGCTAGAAGTTCGGCAGTGAAGCAGGCTATTATTTTGATTCTTTTGCTCAGGAGGCGGAGGAGGAATAGGAGAAGGCAGAACAGAGTGTGGGTACGTCCAATATTTAGAATGCGAAGACAGCAAGGCGAGTATCACAACCTGTTCAGGAGATGCGTCTGTCAGATCCAGAAAGCCATTTCAGGTATCTGCGGATGTCTGATAATGAAGATGGTAGCAGAAACATGATTGATGGTGGGTGGAGAGGTTAATGAAGAACCAAAATACGGGAATGACATCAATTGGTCATGCTGGCAGCAACAGGTTTGCCTATATAGTTGCATATGCGTTGTTTATTTCTTTTTATTAAGACATTCTCAGTCTGCTGTGGAGATCAGGGAAGGTTTCAAAGAATACTTCTGTACTCCTGCTGGAGAAGTTGTTGGCAGTACAGCTGTTTGCAGAACTCAACTAATTATTTATATCATCCATTCACTGAACAAAATGCGATGTAATATAATGCACTAGTTCAATAGTTGTAATAATCCATAGAATCATGGGAATGAGGGGTATATAGTGGGGTGAAAGGTTTCTGAAGAGGGATCAATATTCAACCTCACTACATACTTCTTGTGCTCACTGGACACCACAACAGGCCCAGCATCTCCAGACTCTTCTTCTTGGTCTTTTTCAGTTCCCTCACAAATTTGTCCCTCAAAATCCTCCACCTCTTGATGCATCCATCCTCTGTGTAGCCTTCTCCAACCTAAACAATATTATGAATATTATGGGAATATGACGACTACTAAGATAATTTAATTCAGTAGCTACGTAGTTTACCTTGCTAGCAACCTCTTTCCACGCATTCTCTTTAGCTCGTAGATCCTTGTAAGAGCTTGATCCTACCTTCCAAAGACATACAAAGCTTCGCACAGCCTCAACTAACTTTTCATCCTCCATTTTTGACTGACAAATTGGCATTAATTAGAACTACGATATGACACGTGAAAATATGAAGCAATCTGATTGGTCAAGCTAGCGGCTAGAATAGAACTCGAGTCTAATCTAGTGGTTCTCTCCGTTTCTTCTTTTCTTCAAAACGGAGCATGTGCACAAATTGACGGTATGACGCTAGGTAACGGAACGGAACGAAACGCTGGGCTAGCGTCATATTGTGAACTGGCCTTAACTGTAGTTCTATTGCCCCGCTTTTTTTCTTCAGCACGTGGTGGTCAATGTACGCGCCTCTCTATTTTTTTTAAAGTAGCATAAAAACGCAGCGAGCGTTCAACGCAGCAAGCGTCCAAACGCTCTGTACTGTACGTTTCGCTAACGTTTCTTTGGCCAACGGTCATGCGTTGCACGTACGTTGGGTTTAAACATGGCGCCTACTGTAGCTTGTTCTTATAATCAGTACCCAGAGAGATAGCATGTCTGATAGCTTGTTCTTCTACCTCAGTACCCAGAGAGAGAGCATATGTCTGATAGCATGTTCTTATAATCAGTACCCAGAGAGAGAGCATGTCTGATAGCTTGTTCTTCTACATCAGTACCCAGAGAGAGAGAGCATTAGTTATGTTTCACACCTACTTACAATGTATATCTTATAGAGTACTACATCAAAGTCTGGTTCACAATATACCATGCACACTAACATCATGACGCCTTGCAATGCTTTTGGATGGTATTTTGACGGACCTGCAATGCAGTGCTTTCTTTTCATATTGTGAACCTGGCTTAAAACATTTCACAGCAATGCCCTGTTGAATTGCTAATACCATTGGTTCAAAACCAGGCTTTTAACTTTTTTCTCTTGATTTCTCTCCTTGTACATGTAGATCTCCAGAAGTACAATGATTATCTTCGCTTCATCAAACAAAAGGAAACTGTAGATTTGCGGTTTCTTAAAATTGTTTTTCTTGGCCTGCCTGGTGTTGGCAAGACCACCCTACTTCGCCGCCGGACGGGAGAAATCGACGGACTCTGGTCTGCCGGAGAAGCAGAGAAATCCCATCCCAGCACAGGGGCAGTGGAGTCAGGACCCAGTGTGATGGTCAGTGGTCTGACTGGAACCACAGCTCTAGTGACAGAATCAGAATGGTCCACCATGAATGACCTCACAGAGGAGTCACAAATGCTCTTAGACAAACTGTTTGACTTGATCAAGACAAAGCCAACGCCTGCTGATGCCATAGAAACAGGGTCTACTTCATCCAGCCACCCTGAGACGACAGTGGATGAGAGTAGAGTATCACAGTCTCCAGTTCCGTCACATCAACATGTTGCCACTCCAAAGGAGAGCACTCCTACTTCTGCTCCTTCATCAGTAGCTCCTCCGATATCCACCGAACATATGCAGAATCCAGAAGTGGTAGCCATGTTCAGAGAAGCCATGAAAACAGAGCATTTGAAGGCTGTCAAGGGTTTGTTGAAGGCACACATGAGGATGGAGGATACGGGGGGCCAGCCTGAGCTGATGGACATGTTGCCAGCTCTCACTGCTGGGCCCGGGCTCTATTTGTTATTCGTTGATCTTCAATGCGATCTCCACCAAAAATACACTGTGTATTACCGCAGCCAATCAGGTGAGTCCACTGCAGCATCACTGTCAACCTACTCTATGGAAGAGACACTTCTCTCTGCACTGTCTAGCATCTCTTGCTCCAGCACCTCCACTTGCATTACTCTTGACAACACTGAGAAGGCCACCGACTCTGTCATGGGCAACATCCTGAGGGCCTCCAAGTCAGTAGCTTACATAGTAGGCACTCATAAAGACAAGGTCACCGATGAAGAGATAGAAGAGTTCGATCACAAAATTAAGAAAGTGATTGAATCAACTGATTTTTACGAAAAGGAAATCATTCGATATTCTTCCGCAGAATCTAATCGGCTGGTGGTTGCCATGGACAACATGAAAGGAGGTAAGAAAGAGGTCAAGAAGATTCGCAAGTTAATAGAGGATGCCATTGAGGAGCAATTTGAGAAGCTGTCCATCCCAGTATCCTGGCTTGCATTTAGTCTGTGTCTCCGTAGGATTGCTGGTAAAACAGCAGCCATGGAGTACTGCTTGGAGTTATCAAAGCAGTTTCAAATGTCTGACTACGAGACCAAAGTAGCCCTGTGGTTTCTGCACCACCATGCTGGTATCATGATGTACTTTCCTGATATTCCTCTGTTGGAGGATTTTGTCATAATCGACCCACAAATAGTGTATGACAGCGTCACCGAGCTCATCCTCAGAGCATTGCGGTCAGATCGTGTACATCCTTCAACCTCAGAGAAGTTCAGGGAAACTGGGAAGTTTTCCTTGGAGGACCTTGAAAAAAGCACTGCTAATATCTCAGGAGATCACATCCCAGTACGAAAGCTGTTTGCATTGCTCAAGTTCCTCCATATTGTAGCAAGCTTCACTGCCAGTGATGGGAGGAAGACTTACATCATGCCCTGTTTGCTTGAAAGTGCCAGCAGAGAAGAGTTGAATAGTAACCAGGAAGACGATGATTACCCACACTCTTTACTTCCCATCATGATCCGCTATAGATGTGGTTTTGCGCCCATCGGAGTCTTCCCTGCCATCACAGCTGGCTTCATTGGTGGCGAAACACTCGAGTTGATTGAGGAAGGCATCAAGAAAAATCACGTCCAGTTTCTTTTCGGCAAGGATTACGATAAGGTCACATTCATTGCTCGACCGACATACTACGAGATTCGCATAGCCCGAACATCAAAGACCAAGCATCTGCCACATGAGGTGTGGTGCACAGATCTTAGGAGAGAAGTGGAATCCACCTTCAAGAAAGTCAGTGGCAACATGAACTATGGCTCGATCTTGGACTACCAATTCTCCTTCGAGTGTCCGACTCACCATGGGAGAGAGCACTTGTGCGTGATCAAGGAAGGAGAGACCTCTCCTCAAAAGATGCTTTGCCTAGGAAATCCCCCAAAACCCACACCTAAGGATATGAAGCCTGAGCACTTGGTCTGGTATGATACGGTATGTTGCTTATCTATTGCTTATGTTTTAAGAGTTCATGGTCTATTGTATTGGATGCATCACTTGATAGCTGATGCATCACGTGATAGCTGCACATGTGAGCATCACATGATAGCTTGGCATGTGAGCATCACATGATAGCTTGGCATGTGAGCAACACATGATAGCTGTGCATGTGAGCATCATATGATAGCTGGGCATGCATGTTGTGTGAATTCCTGTACATATACATGGCGTAAATCCTGGCACTTATTGCACAGTCAGCAATAAAGTAGGCTCTTAAATCATGGCCCATGCGCAGAGGTAATGAATCTCCTACAGGCTTGAATCTTTGCATCTACGTACCTTGCTGGCTGTTGAAGAGTGATGAACGACTGAACTGTTGCAGAGCAGAGCTTGAAGATCATATCTGGACATCACGTCTACAAGTCTATCTGGCTCCTAACCGACTCTTGGGCAGGAGGAGATGTAGTCACTAGCAGCACCTGAAGGGTGGAACCAACTTCTAGTGTTAATATAGATATGGGCCAGCCAATGATGTGATCATCAGCACTTAACAAGTGAAGGCTGGAACCAACAGCAAGTGTAGATATAGATATGGGCCAGCCAATGTTGTAATTACTACAGCACTTAATAAGTGGAGGCTGGAACCAACAGGAAGTGTAGAAGATGGCCAGCCAATATTTATTATATGCACTTATTTCTGTGAAAATATTTAAAGTAACTCATTTCATATTTGACACTTATAAAATATCTTATTAATGTTAATTTTTTTAAATTAATTCTCCTATTAATCTGTGTGCATTTCTTAAATAAATAGCCGCTTCCAGAACTCTCTCCTGGAGATAGTGCGGAGCCTCTTCCAGAAAGGCAGTCTCCGTCTCCTAGTCCCAGTACGGAGAATGTGGCCTCAGAAGGTAAATTTGCCACTAGTCATTACAAGTGTGAATGCTTGCTAGTGCACATTTACTGTTCCCTCTAGTACTCTGGTGGGCCATGCAGCACATGGTGTCACTCTGGTGGGCCATGCAGCACATGGGGTCACTCTGGTGGGCCATGCAGCACATGGTGTCACTCTGGTGGGTCATGCAGCACATGGTATCACTCTGGTGGGCCATCGGGCACACCCTCTCCAAACCTAACCACCTCTTAACCCATTCACTGGTGTAAGTGTATATATATATATGCCCAAATCTCTTAATTTTAATTTCAAAATCGATATAAAATCAATCGAGGGTTCAAAAATATCTAAACAGATTAAAAAAATAGCTACTATTTCTCTACTTGCCTACCTATAGATGTTCGGTAACTAAGGGGAAAATATTGAAAAACACAGACACCTTTCAGAATTCAAGCAGCTGTTTCAGCACGATCAAGATGTCCGGTCACAACCTTAGAGGATGAGATTTCTCGGGTTCTTGAAGATGATTTTGGATTGTCTGAGGGGGAAAGCAGTGATGAAGAAGGCAATGGCATCTAGTCTTACCTTGGCCAGACTAGTGTTGACCCTGACGAATAATGCAAAACAAATGTTATTAAGTTAACATTTCCAATTGTTAATCTTGGTGTTTTTTTAATAAACTCGTGCGCAACAAACTAAATCTAGCGAGTGTTTTATGTTATACTTTGTTGTCCTCTTCCCGGATGTCATTTTGCAGTTTATTGCTGACTGTCTTTTCCTAATTGGTAACCTTTTCCTAACCTTTTGGCCTGTGCCCACTAGTAGTGCCTGTCCTTCAGGTCTAGCTCTCAACTTAGTATTAGTAGCTTTGTCTTCTAGCTCATTGCTACACTGTGTAGCTAAGATGCATTAGACAAAGCTTGCTATATAGTTTTGTAGAGGTTAGGTTTCCTAAGCATAGTGTTAGGCATAGCCTGGTGTAGACTAAGGCGTGTAAAACAAGCCCCTTTTTAAAGCCCTCACAGAGCCTCTAGCAAGCCTTGCCTTAGTTAGACTTCACAGGAGTAGCTTAGCAGGCCTTGCCTTAGAAAGGTTGCAGATTTTACAGAACGTCTAGTAGCTTAGCAGACTTTCCTTAGAAAATTTAACCTCTAGAAACCCTAGCTAAGCTTTTGTATGTAACAAGCCATGTCTAATTATTAGGCCTCACATCAACCATGTATAGACCAAGAGCTGATACATTTACGCATTGTTATTTTGTCCAATGGAGAGCTATGTGTCAGTATTGCCCCTAAGTATGGTGGAGGCTGGCTCCTAAATATAGTGGAGGAAGGTCCTTGATGGCCCCATCAACCTACCCATACTTGTAGTCTAGATCTCACATACATTCGCTGGTTCCAACTACTTACCTCTTCATGGACCCTATTGAATTTGAGCTTATATGGGAAAAGTCTTTAGAGTCGATCCAGCAAACTTGCAAGTGTTTATGGTCGCAAAATAAAATAAGCAATGACATGGAAAATTATCTTTATAGTATTAGTTTTCATCTTTTATTATATGAAGATATATTTTAATAAACTACTACAAGTCAAGTTCATCTATATATGCTTCACACAAATATCAGTGAAATAGTGACATACTGAGACACACAGACACTTGGTTGTAGCTTTCAAATATAAGAGACTATGCTTCACACGAAAAATGTGTCCTGCCAATTGGGTGGTCTTGGTTGTGAAGGCCAAACATAACACAAGCCTTATGTGATATGGTATTAATTGTCATGAAAGTTCACTGGTGATTGTTCTGCATGCTCATTGTTCAATGATTATGGGATAACCTTACCAGCGAACAAAAATTATAGCAATTTTGTGCATATGCATGAACTAGCAGTGAAGAAGTACAACGTTCAATAGCCAGTTGCTGCTCCTTGTAGTTCAATAATCATTAGAAGAATTGAATGCAGTCTATGGATCTCGAGTTTGACGGCATTCATCAGTCCATATAACATCCTCTACAACACAAGTCACCTCCCCAGGAAAATGCCAGATTCACTCCAATCTTTTCATCTGTAAAGACAGGGAAGAGATATTATTGTAATATTACCTTGCCTTTAAGATTTGTTTCACTGACTCAAACTAAGCTTGCTAATAAATAAGCTGTTTCACTAACTCAAGCTAAGCTTGCTAAGGAGTAAGCTAAGCAGTCAAAATATTATCTTATCTGTCTTAAAAAGTCTTAGCCTACGTAAAGTTGGTCCTTCAAGCCCCCAAGCCACAGCCCAGGCAAAGCTATGCTCTTGAGCTTACCCTTCAAATTTAAAATATGCTCATCATTCAAGCTTCCTTAGCTAAGCCAAGACAGCTTATAAACTGTAAGCAGCTTAAACCAGGTTGTTGGTTTAAATTAGCTAAACTAAGCGTAGCAAGCTTTAGAAATGACAGACATCTTACCTTGTTCCGTGAGTCTGACAAGCTGATAGTAGAGCTACCTGGACTTCAGGTCTATTCTACAGCGGTCCTGCACATCTGAACGGTGCACACTAAAATGCTGTAGCCCTTGCTTGGTCTGCAGCAGATGCTGAGGCTAGTCGACAGCGGTTCGTTGGTCAGCTTTATTTGCTACTCTATTTCTTCGAGGCGGGCATTAATATCGAGTGCCTTTTTCACTGAAGAACGACATAATGAATGGTATAAGAAGTGAGAGGCTGCCAAACGACAAACTAACTAGAAGCAACTGGACGAAGCCTGATTTGACTTGAGGGACTCGAGGTTCGTGCGAACGAGGGCGAGGATATCGAACCGTGAATGATTTGAAACGCGAAAAAATGATTCTTTGCCGGTGTAATGGGGTCTTTATTTAGCAGCGTTTGAACGACGTTGGAACGATTTGCTCAGAATCGCCAACTGAATATTAACGCAACGGAACTGGTACTTTTTTGTCTCCTACTGTAGCTATAGTTAGCTGTGCAATGATTAAGCAGAGCATGAACTTGCAAAGGCTGTTTTAGCTTCCTTGTTTGTGGTTAGTCCATGGGAAAATGTTTATCAGTACCACTATGTGTCACAAAGAGGGTGGTTTTTCCATGGTAGACTTCACCCTGTAGTTTCCTTGTTTTGTGCTTCAATCTGCTGTCATTTCTTGTTGCATTTATTGGTTTCTGCATGGTGTTTTCTCTCTTTGTTATATGTGCTGTATATGTGTTCATATTCATTGTGATGGTCATGTATTGTGCTAGCATGCATATATGTATTCACACTTCTGAAATGTTCTGAAATGTTCTGAAGTGTTATAATTCAGATCAAAATATCAAAACACGTAAAGTAATAATGTTTTCATTGTTATGAAGATACATTCAAAACACCCATTCCTGTGATAGGGCACTTTGTTTTAGAGTCTCCTGAACCCTATTTCAACATTGTTGCCTAGGCTATTAGAGTATTCAGGCTATTAGAGTATTCACGGTACATCTTGTGTTTTTCTTTTCCTTGTATATAACCTATAATGATAAAAATAGCTGCATTTTAAACATATTATTTATACATGAAGGTAGCTTACTGGCTAAACACACATTAAAACAAGAATTACCAAGTTCAAATGAGATTCACCTCATTGTGATTGTGTGTATGTTTATGTGGCAACAAAATGCTAATCACAATGGTGGTCAATACAAATGCTATCACATGTGGTATGGTTGCTAGGGACTTTTACGGAATATTGCTGAGATGGCAAGGCATATATATCTATACATTGGTTTAATTTTTTGAAATAAAATCACCAGTGAAAGGGTTAATCATGATGACCAAACCCCCAACCAGAGACATGACCTCTGCCCTCAGAAACATGATCCCCTCCCAAATATACACACCCTCACAAATGCAGTGGCTAAGTTGTGGTGGTGGGTGGAAGCCTATTAGTACTGTGGTCCATGGACTGGATATAATCATCCAATGGTTGCTTATTCATGGTTCTCTCAATGGAACCCTCAGGAATGCATGTTGATAGAGCACATGCTGTGTGAGGGTCACTTACCTGTCATCTGAACATGTAGCCAGCGCTGTGTGAGGGTCACTTACCTCTCATCTGAACATGTTCATAGAGCACATGCAGCCAGCGCTGTGTGACGTTCACTTACCTCTCATTTGAACATGTTCATAGAGCACATGCAGCCAGTGCTGTGTGAGGGTCACTTACCTCTCATTTGAACATTTTCATAGAGCACATGCAGCCAGCGCTGTGTGACGTTCACTTACCTCTCATTTGAACATGTTCATATAGCACATGCAGCCAGCGCTGTGTGAGGGTCACTTACCTGTCATCTGAACATGTTCATAGAGCACATGTAGCCAGCACTGTGTGAGGGTCACTTACCTCTCATCTGAACATGTTCATAGAGCACATGCAGCCAGCGCTGTGTGAGGGTGACTTACTGTCATCTGAACATGTTCATAGAGCACATGCAGCCAGCGCTGTGTGAGGGTCACTTACTGTCATCTGAACACGTTCATAGAGCACATGCACCCAGCGCTATGTGGTGGGTCACTTACCTGTCATCTGGTTGCCTGGAGCTAAGTGATATGCCAGTCTTCTTGACAACTCAACAAAGAACTAACTTAGGTCAGTCCATGCTTAACAGGGTGTTTCCTCGCATAGCTATTGTCAATAGACTTCAAGGGTCACATGAGGAACTCTGTGCACCTGTTCTCAATCCTACGAGCAAAGGGTCACCAGATAAAATAATGGACTACATTATTTGAGAGTCTCTGCATATAACACGATCAATGTATTGTCAACATACGGAGTACAATCTAGTCCATTGGCATGAGAGAATGTGACTGCATCAGCATCAGTGCTGGCTGCGGGATGGAGGAGATTGTGTTGGATTTTGATTTCATTTTACTCGTGCTGTATGTAGCTGCTATAATGCATTTTTTTATTAAAAAAAATTAAAAAATTTAAGGATCATCTTGGTATAGTCATGCAGTAATGCAAATGAGTCTCTTCTCCACTAGCCTAAGCTTTCTTCAATGTTAATTCAATGTTAAATCAATTGATCTACGGCTGAGTTGCTATGTTTGCTTGTGTGGTTGTCTGTCTGTAACAGACCCTACGTGAGTACCGTCGACTATAGCAACAAGACATGGCATGTGTTGATATGTGCAGTGTACAACAGCAATAAACAAGTTAGAAAAGGTCTTTCAATCTCAGGAAGTCCTGAAGCTCACACACAGGTGTGGACTGGGGGAATAAAAAATTCTGGGCAAGAATAAAAAGCACCAGTATACATACAAACCATCTACAGTGCAGGTAATAGGTAATACATCTTACCACTATATATGATGAGACTAGTTCACTTTCATTGCAAACAATGTTATTTGGGCACATTTCATTGCATCATGTTTCAAATCCTTGTTCCTTTTACAATCTTGCCTTTTTTTAACGTCCTACATATTTCTTTCCTCTCCTTCTTTCCTCTCCTTTCATCCAATTTACAATATTTTAGACGCACTTGACTCACATGCATGAACAACTTAATGAGTGATTACATAACAAAATACCATAATGGGTCGAAGTTTTTCAAGCATGGACTTTTTTTAAATATCTTTGCAAAGTGTAAGCATGGACGTTTATTTACGATGGGCTTGATTCGAGTTGGAATTTTTTCATATCATTCCTAAGCATTAATCTTTGTAAGTGTGCTGACATCCAATGAATTGAATACGCTCTGGGGTTCAATAATTGTTTAATGTGCCAATGTAACTTAAATTATTATTTTTGCTTGGTTGAGGCACCGCACTGGCTGACTAGGCCTGCTTACATGTGTAGTCCTCCACAGCTCCACTAAGAAACATAAGAAGCAGAACAAGAACTACATACAGGCTGTGGGAATTACTTCATAGGGGTGACCATCAGAAGACTGGAGACCAGATTGAAAAAACAAGATGCCTCTAGAAAGTGTGCTAAAGAGAAGTCTGAAATTGCTGAAGATGCATGGGATAGTGGGCATCCTATTTTGTGGAAGGAAGCCACCATCTTGGACCAGGCCAGAAGACAGAAAGAACTGCTAGTGAAGGAGGCACTGCATATCAGCCAAGCACCAAAGTGTGAGCGGTTCAGTCGAGACTGTGGAATGGACTTGCCTGGCTGCTGGGGGAGCTACTCTCATGAGCCTAAACTTGAAGCCACACCACCATGATTATTTAATCTATTTATTTATTATTATATTTATTTTTTAATTGATCTTATATATATTATTTAATATATTATATTTATATATTATATTTATAATTATTATATTTATATTTTGTTATTATTATTATTATATTATTATTTATTTATTTTCTTTTTATTTATTTTTTATATATATTTTTTATATATCTTATTTATTTTCCACATCATTTCACATGCTGGATGTGTGTGGCGAGGTGTGGTTTTGTAGCATGTGGTTGGTGAATGGCTAGCTACCCAGGCTCACACGAGTCTTAGAGTCTTATTGTTCCTGTGAAGGCTAGAGCATCTAGTCAAAACTAACATAATTTCAAGTTGTTTATTGACAAGCATATTGCATATTGTAATGTTATTATGTCAACTGAGAATTCATTGAGAGTTTATACAGGGTTGGTCTGTTAAAAGAAAGAGACTGTATCCATTGATCACAAACTATAAGAGACCCTTTACCATTTAAAATAAAATTGGTACAGGGTCATCGAATTGTTTTTCCACATCTTTTCTGCCCCTAAATAATTTTCTGCCCCTAAATAAAAAATTAAAAAACATTTTCATTATTTGGATGTGGCTGATTTTAGAAATCTTCCCTGACTCGCTCCTTGGAAAGAGCTATATATGTAAGCAAGAACCAGTTTAGTACACGGCTCATCTGGTTGGCCAAATGAATATGCATCTGGTGACTATAGCCAAGTTCCCATGCATCAGTGGAATGTACTCTGCTGATCCTCAAAACTATAGGATCAGTAAAACGAGCAGTGCATTCGTAATTAAGATAGCGCAGATTGGCCAATCGCACAGAGCACATGTAACCAATGCCTTTTCAGTGAGATTAAGCCCATCACTTCCCAGCGAGATTGAGCCCATCACTTCCCAGCGAGATATCATAAGGAATGATGATTGTAATAAAGTGAGATCTTTAAACAATTGTTTGTGCACTAAACATACATTGAGAGGTTTGACAACCAGAGTTTACAGTTTCTCTCTCCACCATTTCAAAGCGAATCCTTGTTCAACCTAATCGTTTTGACAGTGCACAGAGATATTTATTTAAAAAAATATATAATCCCTTGCTTGGGAATCGACTATGTGCCCCTAATAAAATAATAATAATAACAACAAAAAACACATAAGAAAAAGTCGTCCGAAAAATCACCAGACTTTTGTTTAATTCCATTCAGGATTGTTTGGTGAGAGCACAATATAGTGATATAGATGAGCTTTGATGACTGTCTTGACAGAGAATATATGCATATATAGCTGTTTTGTTGGTGCAGATACACTTTGATCACAGCGTTTGACAGATTTGTCTTGCTAGATTGCAAAGGTGAAATGACTTTTTTTCAAGCTTTTGTGTGCAGTGTATGCCATAAAGACTTCCAAGTCATTTTTGCAGTGACATAAAACTGTAATAATAGTTGTGCGAACTTTATCACCAATCAAAACTACTTCAATTGCATTGCTCTTCTCCAATAATGTATCTAATAATATCTACGTGAGGCATCAAATAACTCCTTTAATTGAGAATAATCTTGCACTAGAGAAACTGTTGAGCCATATTAACGTGAGTCCAATGAGTACATTAAAGGACTGTATGAAAATCTGCTTTAAAGAGCATCTCAATGTACGTACGTGCCTCTACCGGTCCAATGTTCCGTGTCAGATTCATTATGTGGGGGAAATACAATATAGAGTAAGAGCATGTGACACTTTACCTAATGTGTTTATATAAAAATTCAATTAAGAATTTAGGTTCTACTCATATTTCTTCATGTGTGAAAATAGCTGTCCTCACTATTAACACAGCCAAAACTTCTGCTCTCACTTCTCCTCCTGGTTGCTCTTCATTTTTTATTCTTTTGTTTTGGTTTGGTGTGATGTGCAGGATGACGTCAACCACCCAGCCATCGTATTGGGATGATCATAATTGCTGGCTGTATTTCAAAATGGAAAGTACTTGCTCATTGTTTGGATATTGATCCCGATGACTATGAGGATGAACCCAACAAAAGAGAAAAGATAGTAAAGTTGTTTAAGGCTTGGCAACAAAGAGAAGCTGAAAATGCAGCATTTGAGGCATTGGCTGAAGCTTTGGAGAGAATTCGTTGTCGTGATGATGCAGGAAAGATTCGTGACCTGGTAAGTGTGAAATAACATGTTAGCTAGGTAAAAATGGTAGCACATGGGCCTATACATTATCTAGACCCTTTTCCATAACTTTACAAAGTGACCTGGTGCCCTCATTGTACCCACTATAGCTATATAGCCAATTAGTTATAGCTTATTCGTTTCTTTTATGGCTTTGTCTGCCTTTCTCTGTTCTGCTCTCACACAGATGTTTATTTCCTCGTTCATCTCTCTCTTTCCCATTCCCTATTGGTACATGCTCTTAGATATATCATTCCTTCTCTGCCCCTGTCTCTCTGTTGTAGTAGCTTTATCTCAGACATGCACATTAGTGACAGATGCGATGTTGCACTGCACATGCTATGTCATGTGAAACAGACACGGACAAGCGTATTACTATATAGATGATGATGATAATAAATAAATAATAATAACAAAAAATACTAAACAAATAAATATGTAGCTTCTGTGTCTTGGAGGTAAGCAATGTTTAATGCACGACACAGTGAGAAAGCATTTCTCCGTCCATCTCAAATATGAAATTCTTTTTGATGACCAAGGAATGGCAATCAACTCTTGAGAAGTGGGGAATGGATGCGAAATTTTTTATACACTTAATAAAGGAAGGAAAGAAAGAAAATAACAACAAAAACAAACAAATTAACAAACAAAACCTAATTGGCATATTCCAGCAGAATGAGGCCACCTTCCTACATTTTACCTTGTGCTCAAACCAATTGAGAGAGTGTAGGCTGAATTCAAGTGTTTTACAAAAGCACACTGCACTAATTAAAAATGCTACCAGTTTCCAATGACTCGGTTAACTAGTGGAAACACGAGAATACAAGGTTTATGCAAGGATGTGTTGCATAAAGACATAAATACATTTCTGTGGAGAAAACAATGTTTTTGTTTGAGTAAACTTTATAGCATTTTTAAAGATCTACAAGACCACTAATTGTAATTTTGTTGTTCAATTAATTTTATCTCACTTTAATTTCTTTGTATTCTTTTACTTTGTATTGACACAATGCCAGACTCTGACATACTACAAAATGTCATGTAAACAACCTGCATAATAGGTGAGTGGGACCTGATATTGCTGGATCTTTTGATCCTTTGAGTAAGACATCTTGGTTTCAAATGCAGATAGCTAAGTGATGATTGCAATTTTACAAGCCAGTGTGAAGAGGTTAACACAAAAATGTTGCAACCACTTCACAACACTCAACCACACCACTTACCTATCACACTTGGTTATCTGATACCACCAAAGTTTTTATTTTAACACTTCATACATAATACAACAATTCAAACATTATTCATTTCTATAGTGGCTACCAGACTAAACAGTATGTATTGTTATTCTTGCTTGTCTGACGTTCACTTCAGCTTGGACTCTGCATTGGGAGATGTTGAGAGAAAGACAGCATGTGAACAATGACAGGTTTATATCTTACATTAAAGTAAGTATGGGCCTTGTTATTGATGCTTACAAAAAGAGCCTCATCAGCTATATGCCCAGCGCTCAACAAACCCAGTTTAGCATGAAGTTTAGCTTGTGTTATCATGCAAACCAAGAAATACTGACAATCTTGAGGTTATCCTAAGGCTATGAAGCCACCACTACATGTACAGTAGACCCCAGCATAACTGCCTTCACCTAACCAGCTTCGGCCACATTAACTCAAGCCCACTACTACACATTGTGCTGCACTAAGTTGCCAATCAGCTATTATTCAAGTTATTAGCACTAAAACACCTTACAGTTGTCTCTTATGTATAGTGCATCTGTGTGTATATACAGTGCATCTGTTCTTTAAAAAAAAGGTAAACCTTTTTTTTTTAAAGAACAGATAATTGGGTAAGTGAAATTTGAGGTAGTTGCTACATGTATAATTAAACATGGTTGTGTTCAGGAAAGGAGTGTAATGGCAGTTGTTTTAACTTGCATGTGTCTGCATAAGTGGAAGATACACAGAGAAAGGTTGTATCTTCCACTTATGCAGACATGCAAGTTAAAACAACTGCCAGTACACTCCTTTCCTGAACACAACCATGTTTAATTATACATGTAGCAACTACATAGTATATCTTCAAATTTCACTTATCCAAACACCCATGGAGTTTGGATATATGGGTCTACTCTACATCACACAGATGAAAGTTTTGTTCAGTACTCTGAAACATGCAACACTCCAGCATGTTAATAGATAGTGATAGCTAAGTATTGGAGCAGTAGCCATAAAAGAAACTAATAAGCTTTAACTAACTGGCTATATACCTATAGTGGGTACAGTGAGAGTACCAGGCCAACTTTGTAAAGTTAGGGCATACTTTGGAAAAGAGTCCACATATGTATAGGCCCATGTGCTACTATTTACCTAGCTATGTTATTTCATGCATACCAGGTCACGAATCTTTCCTGTATCATCACGACAACCAATTCTCTCCAAAGCTTCAGCCAATGCCTCAAATGTTGCATTTTCAGCTTCCCTTTGTTGCCAAGCCTTCAACAACTTTACTATTTTTTCTCTTTTGTTGGGTTCATCCTCATAGTCATCGGGATCAATATCCAAACAACGAGCAAGTACTTTCCATTTTGAAATACAGCCAGCAATACGAACATAATATTTCCTATCAATACAATGGCTGGGTGGTTGACGTCATCCTGCACATCACACCAAACCAGAATAAAAAAATTAAGAGCAACCAGGAGGAGAAGTGAGAGCAGAAGTTTTGGCTGTGTTAATAGTGAGGACAGCTATTTTCACACATGAAGAAATATGAGTAGAACCTAAATTCTTAATTGAATTTTTATATAAACACATTAGGTAAAGTGTCACATGCTCTTACTCTATATTGTATTTCCCCCTCATAATGAATCTGACACGGAACATTGGACTTGTAGAGGCACATACATTAAGATACTTTTTTAATGCAGGTTTTCATAGTCTTGTGAATGTACTCATTCAGGGTTGTATACAGAAATTTTGCCAAGGGGGGGCGAACTTGAGATATGGAAAAATAAGGGGGGGCGGAGAGCCTGGATGGTGCGGAAAGGGGACGTGCACCCTGGGCTTCCGCGTGGAGTACGAAAGTGTTTTACCCACAGGTATTTTTGCAGTACTAACTGTATATATAGCTGCTACTTATGATGGCATGCACTTTTTCTAAAATCTTTAGTACAACATTCCATCTTAAATATTTGCTGAAGTTGCATGCTACGGCAATCAGCATATATAGATTAGATATAGTCACTTGTCACTCGTATAATGGAGGTGGGCTTTTGTGAAATCGAATTATGTTGCATTCCATGCATTTTCTTACAAAATCATGGACAACAGGTTTCATGCACAATTTTTCTCTAGTTCTCTAGGGGGGGGGGGGGGGGGGTGGAAATGGTTGGTCACTTGGTGCCCTAATTTTTGTTAATATTTTCTTAACATGTTCATAAGTCGTAAAAGGGGGGTCTGGGGGGAAGATCCCCCCATATTTTTTTTTGCTTTCACAATGTCTGAGGATAGCTATTTTGACTGACTACCAATGGCATTATGCTATACCGAACTATGGCTAGACTGTATATATTTCTCATGATATTGTAGCTGCTTGGAAAAAGGAGAGCATGTGTCATGACACGATGACATCACACACCACCACGTGCTCTCCTTTGTAGGTTTGTCACTTCTTTTGTTTCTCCTTCTTTCCCACTCCCTCTCTCTCAGTATTTTTAACTCAGTCCATTATGTCATGGTCTTCAAGTCTAATCTTAGACATGATGTCATCACACGCCACCACGTGTTCTCCTTTGTAGGTTTGTCACTTCTTCAGTTCCCTCCTTCTTTCCCACTCTCTCTCAGTATTTTTAACTCAGTCCATTATGTCATGGTCTTAAAAGTCATCACACACCACCACGTGTTCTCCTTTGTAGGTTTGTCACTTCTTCAGTTCCCTCCTTCTTTCCCACTCTCTCTCAGTATTTTTAACTCAGTCCATTATGTCATGGTCTTAAAGTCTCTATAAAAGAAACCTTACTAGCTGATTTCTCTTCATATTAATATGGATATTCGCTCATACTTTGCAAGTACTTCTCAAGCCTCTTCTCATGCTAATAGCAGCGATAGCGAAGATAGCAGAACAGATAGCTCTGAGCATGTCGAGGCATCTAGTCCTAGCCTTAGTCCTTCACCTTCAAAGAAAAGCAAGCAAAACAAACACCGCTCTTCTGTATCCACGAAGAGAAAATACTCTAAGAGCTGGGAGAAAGATTTCAGTTGGCTCTATTATGACGAGGATAGCGATGGTGCCTTTTGCAAGGTTTGCAAGCAATCTGGTCTGCAGCGTACTGGAGGAGTGTGGGTCACACAACCTTGCAGAAATTGGAAGAAAGCTGTTGAAAAAATGAAAGCTCATGCGAGAAGTGACTTCCATATCCATGCAACTCAAGCTCTTTTTGCAGCTAAAGGAGCAGCCAAAGGTGGAACAGTTGTACAGCAACTCCAGAATGTTTTAGCTCGCAAAAGAGCTCAGAACAGAGCTGCAGTGAAGTGCCTGATCCTACTCACTCATTTTCTTACGAAAGAACAAGTTGCACATTCGACAAAATTTGAGAAGCTGGTTGACGTGGTGGTTCGATGTGGCAGCCAACATTTGAAGCAATTCTTAGAAACTGCACCAAGAAATGCTGTGTACACATCAAGAGTGGCTGTGGTTGAATTCATCGAATCATTGGGGACATGGGTGGAGGAGTCGATTCTGAAGCGACTTCAAAAGGCACCTATGTACAGCCTCATGGCAGATGAGTGCACAGATGTCACCAACGTAGAAGAATTGTCTGTGTTTTGCCGCTGGGAGGAAGATGGTGTACCAGTAGAGTGCTTTCTGGAGCTTATTCCATTGAAGAAGGCTGATGCAGAGACCATCTATTCTAATCTCATCGATTGTTTAAAGAAGAAAGGTCTACAAGTCGGAAGAATAGTTGGATTGGGATTTGATGGAGCTGCAACTTTTTCTGGACGAAAGACCGGGGTTCAGGCACGTATCAAGAAACATACTCCTCACGCTCCGTTTATACACTGCCACTGTCACTTACTGCAGTTGGCTTGTGTGCAAGCTGCCAATAAAACTCCTGGAATTGCTCATGTTTACAGAACATTGACTACTCTTTGGAAGCATTTTCGCAATTCCCCCAAGCGAGCAGAGTGTCTGAAGGAGGTACAGCACGTTCTTGAACTTCCAGAAATGAAAGTGATCAAGCCATCTGACACACGCTGGCTGGCACATGAAAGGTGTGTCGAAGCTGTCAAAGCAAGTTATTCTGCAATTGTAATCACCATTGGGAACATCTACGAGACGTCCCACGAGCCAGAAGCTCTTGGAATCCATGGTGCCCTCTGCAAATTGTCTACGATTGCAGCTATATATTTGCTTGATTTCACTCTACCACAAGTAGCCAAGCTCAGCAAAGCACTTCAGGCAGAGCAGCTTGACCTCTCGTTGATATCATTCCTTGTTGATGCTACTGTTAAATCCTTGGATGATGCAGTTTTGCCTGGAGCGAACTGGGTGTTGGAGCTTCTTGAAAACGTTGAAGACTTGAAGTCATCTACAAAGGTGTCTATTGACGCTGATAAAATACTTTCGTTCCAGAATGTTGTTGGTAAGCCTTTTGTTGCTGATTTAAAGGCCAACATAACAAGCCGATTTTCTTCATCCAACGCTGTTGTATCAGCATTGTCTATATTCGATCCACGGAAGGTTCCAAAACCAGATTCAGTATCTTTTCCCACTTATGGAGACACGTCTGTTGAGAAACTGATTGCTCACTACGGAGAAGATAGAGATGCAGAAACATTGGATGGAGAAGAAACAGTGAAGACAGCCATGATTTCCACTGAAATACTTACAGAGTGGAAAACATTCCGCCAGCTGTTAGTCAAGCAACCACGGGATACTACTGCATCACAGCTGAAAGAACTTGTTTCAAACGACATGCTCAAGGCCATGTTTCCCAATTTGCACAAGATTGCCTCCATCTGCTTATCGATTCCAGTTTCTACTGCTTCTGTGGAGAGAAGCTTCTCACAGATGAAGATGATCAAGACTCGTTTGCGTAATTCTCTAAGTGACTGCAGCCTTTCTCACCTTATGAGGATTGCTATAGAGGCACCAGAAGTACTCTCTGAGAGCGACCTTGAAGAGATTGTGGACGTATGGCAGAGAAAACCAAGAAGAACCTCAGTTTGACATTCCTATCATTTGAACCTGATATCATAAGCTTATTACACCTTTCTTGTATTACACCTTTCTTGACATTATTTAAAAAAATATCTCTAATTTCAAGGGGGGGGGGGGGCGAGAATGATACAAGGGGGGGCGAATGCCCCCCCCCGCCCCCCCCTAAATACACCCCTGGCTGTTTTCTTTCAGTGCCTGCATTATTATATAAATTAGATGAGCTGTCTCTAGTCTGTAACACATATCTTCATGATCTTGTTTGTGTGACTGAAACCTGGCCCTCACCAGACATTATAAATAGTGAGATTTAACCAAATTTTCATCTTTATCACCTTGATAGAAATTGCCATGGTGATGGTGTTGCTATTTATGTACACTCTTCTTGTTCCTTTGAACTTCCGTAATAGCCTTGAACTTCTTCAAGGTACAGGAATTTACTTTTACGTTTGGAGCTTTTTACAGACCTCCTTCTTCCTTAAATGATGCATCCCTCCTTTAAGATACTCTTAGCACTCTTTTTCCCAATGTGCTATCTGGCCTGATCCTTACTGGAGACTTTAACATCAATGTTGATGTGTCCCTCTGCCTCTATATCTTCAACTCTCTGCACTCTCTGATTTATTATCCCTCAAGCAATTCGTATTCTCTCCTACACACACCTTTCATTCTGGTTCAACCACTATCACAGACCTTGTCTTTGTTCCATCCCATGTTCATGATTCTTATTTGGTTCTAACACCTGTATCCTCCTCTGATCAAAATAGTATCTTAACGGAAATCACCTTCCTTCTCCCTTTCCTACTAGAAAGTGTACCAAGTTTAAATTTTGGTTGTATCATGTCGCAGACTTGGAAGAGCTGCCCACCTTCTTTCCTCCTTTCCCTGGGATCAACTCCTTTCTTCAGACCTTGATTTCTCCTTGAAAGAATTAAAAAATAAATTTTTAGGGGTCATCAGTCTCCTCTAAGTTTATCTCACTCACTACTTGGCACCCTTGGATTGATAATAGACTTCGGCAAATATTAAAAAATGTCACAATCTTTTCTTATGTGATAAAATAATAGATTCACCTGCTCTTTATCTGCTCTTATTGCTCTATTAGAAATGTAATTTCATCTACCATTAAAAGAAATATACGCATCTTCTTCCAGTCTCTCTCATCCTTTTCTTCCAAAAAGTTTTGGTCTTTTGTTCATTCCACAAGAAAAAGACCATTTTGTGTACCAACTCTTGTATCCAATAGCAACACATTCTCCTCTAGCCGTGATAGGCTGAAATACTTAATAACGTTTCTCTGAATGCTTCAATTCATATCCTCCAATTGTATCCTATATTCCTTTCCAGACTTCCCAACCACCCTGTCCTCCTGACTCTCTCTGTGCTGAATCTGATGTTATTGGCCTGATTTCTCATTTACCTTCATCCACAGCCTATTTGATCTACTCTGCAATGTCTAAATCTACATACCTCTCCATAGTTGCTCTCCTTGCATACTTATCCTTGTCTCAAGGATGTCTTCCAGTTGATTGCCTTCATTGTTCTCATCCTTAAATGTTCATCTAATCTTGACAATCCCTCTAACTACCAGCCCATTTCCTTATTCTCTCTATAGTTAGTAAGCTGCTTGTAAAGCATGTTCACTCACTTCTTCACAAATTTGTATTGAACATAATATTATCTTTCTTCTCAATTTGGGTTTCTTGCACATCGATCCACTTCATCAACCCTTCTCTTGGCCAACCATTCCTTACACTCTCTTCTTCAAACTAATAAATTGGTTGGTGCTTGTTTTCCAGATTTCAAAGAGGCCTTTGATTCTGCTCCTCACAAAGTGATTTATCTTCTTTCCTTCCTGCACTTCCCTCCTTACCTCAATAACTGGCTTCACTCCTATCTTTCAGCATGTTTGCAACAAGTGATTGTCACAGGCACCACCTCCTCACCTGTCCCCATATCTTCTAGTGTCCCTCGGTGGCCGTTATCCTCAGGACCTCGTCACTGGACTTAGTGGCTTTCATCTTCAGATCCTCGTCACTGGACTTAGTGGCCGTCATCTTCAGGACCTCATCACTGGACTTAGTGGCCGTCATCTTCTATCCTCGTCACTGGACTTAGTGACCGTCATCTCCAGCTCCTCGTCACTGGACTTAGTGGCCGTCATCTTCAGATCCTCGTCACTGGACTTAGTGACCGTCATCTCCAGCTCCTCGTTCACTGGAATTAGTGGCCGTCATCTCCAGCTCCTCGTCACTGGAATTAGTGGCCGTCATCTTCAGATCCTCGTCACTGGACTTAGTGGCCGTCATCTTCAGATCCTCATCACTGGACTTAGTGGCTGTCATCTTCAGATCCTCGTCACTGGACTTAGTGGCCGTCATCTTCAGCTCCTCATCACTGGACTTAGTGGCGGCTCCTCGTCACTGGACTTAGTGGCCGTCATCTTCAGCTCCTCGTCACTGGACTTAGTGGCCGTTATCCTCAGGACCTCGTCACTGGACTTAGTGGCTTTCATCTTCAGATCCTCGTCACTGGACTTAGTGACCGTCATCTTCAGCTCCTCATCACTGGACTTATCCATAATAGGTCCACTCCTCTTTATAACTGATGTTAATGGTGAGTGCAACATGCCCTTGTTTTCTCATCTAAGATACTCTATGCCGATGATCCTTCTTTTTCGTATCAATTCCCATTCTGATTTTTCTCTCTTTCAGAAAGACCTAAACTGTATCACTGCCTGACTTGCCTCCCAATCTCACACACTCAACCTAATGAAGTCAAAATACATGCTTATTTCTTATAAACTTTTCTTACTCTTCCCCCTCTGCGTATCACTGGTTCTCCAATCAGTTAGTGACTGAGTTCAAGTACCTGGGAATCCTCTTTTCTTCATCTCTATCCTGGACCAATCACATATCTTCCAAGACCCATAAGTTACTTGGTCTTCACTACCGTCGTTTCTACTGCTATTCAGACACTTCTACTCTTCTTCGCCTCTGCACTTCTCTTATCCATCCTCACCTGGAGTACTGTTCTTTCCTCTGGGACCCTCAACCATCCCATCTTTCATCACATCTTGAGAGAATATAATACTTCTCCTGTAAAAAATTGAGGGAAACATTTACTTGGCAATTAATGTTGTGGCCCAATTACGGATCACAAATAGTTCGGTAGCCTAAAGGCTGATTCACAATAAAATTATGCAAAATGCTCAAGTGATGTGATGCAACGCATTGTTTTTTAAATATTGTGAACTCAAAATCGCATCGCATCGCACTGCTTGAATAGAATCGAGTTCTATTTGAGCGGCGTTGCGACCTCTATTACATCATTCTGGTGTGCGTTTATTTGAGTTTTTCGTCATTCTGGTGTGCTTTATTTTGATTTTTCAGTAAAAGCTGGTGATTTCAAATCTGAACGGACGACGAAAAGCTTATCGAAGCAGTAAGAACTTTCCCTAGTATAGGGGATGCGCGAATGACATTAGTGCTGGCTTCCATTCACAGTTCTGGTTGGGTGAAAGTTCTGGTTGGGTGAAAGTTCAAGTTTGCTCTAGCGGCGACTCCGTTATTGTGAACAGCTAGAAGTGATGCGATACGACAAAGGCCTAGCAACGTATTGTGAACCAGGTTCAGCGCAGGAAAGATCAGTCACCACTTTAAGAAGCTTATAACCAAGAACAACATCTACAGCACAAGGGGTGAACCTCCGTATGTGACTTATAGAAGTGGTAGAGCATGAATCAATGGCATGTGGGTTTATAAATATATTCATAGTAGCATACTTGTGGCCTAGCGCCTCAGTTGTAAATTATATGGTCCATATCTCAGTTCTAGAGTCTTGTCTTGTGGTAGGTCCATCCCACAACGTTCCTCCCATCCCTTTTGGGGCGACGGCTGCCGTTGTCCGAGCTTTCTTCTCTGGGATCTGGTTCTTCCTTGATGTTAGGGAGTGACCATCCTTGTATCGAGAGAGCATCTGCATTGTTGGCATTCAGCTTTCCTGATGGAGGTGATGCTAAAGTCGTAGGGTTGCAGTGCCAATGCCCATCGTACCAACCTCCCATTTCCACTGGACTTCAATGTCTTCAAAAATTGAGAGCTCTGTGGTCAGTCCGCATGGTGAATTTAGAACTAATACGGTACATGTCAAAGTGCTTGATGGCATTCACTATGGTACAGCACTCTTTCTTGACTGTGGCCCATTGCTGTTCCCTGTCAAGGAATGCTATGGGTCATTCTTGACCTTCCTGGTCGGCTTGACTCAACACCGCTCCAATCCATCTGTTGGATGCAACGGTTTGTAGTATATACTCTCGTGCTGGATCTGGGCTCCAAAGGATTTCCTCGTCAGACAGTGCCTTCTTAATCTCTTGAAATACTTGAAGCATTGGCGGTGTCCAGTGTATTAGCCTTGGGGCTGTTGTGTTGGTACAGTCGGTTAGGACAACAGTATACGACTAGCGTTACCAGGTATGAACTTACGCTACCCAGCCAGACCGAGTCTCATTTCTTTCTTGTTTCTGGGTTGCTTGTGGTCCGTCATGGCGGCGACCTTGGCTTGATCTGGCGTATCTGTCCGTGTCCTACTCTGTGACCTATAAAAAAGAGCACTCAGCAGCTGCTAACTTGCACTTGGCTGTGTTTGCCTTCAGCCCAGCATCCTCCAACTTCTTCAGGACTATGACTTCTTCAGGACTATGTTCAAGTGGATGAGATTTTCCTCCCACACCTTTGAGAAGATGGCCACATCATCTAAATAGGTCCTGCAAAATGAATGCAAATCATTGAATACCACATTCACGAGTTTCTGGAATGTTGCCGGAGCTCCTTAAGACCAAATGGCATTCGTCTGAATTGATACTTCCCGAACGGAGTCAGAATGCAGTCTTAGGTCTGTCTGCTCGGACCTGGTAATAGCCTTTCATCAAATCTAGTGTAGAAACCTTAATCCCCCCCCCCCCCCCCTCTCTGCTGGACCAACTTCCTCCAACAAATCATTAATGCGAGGCATCACAATATCTTCGGCACTTGTGACAGCATTCAGCAGTCTATCAACAATGCAAATATGTAACTTGTCATTCTTTTTCCTTACCAAGACCATGGGAGCTGCACATTCACTAGTGGACATCTCAATGATTCCACCTTCTAACATCTGCCGGAGTTCCCCATGAACTTCCTCTTCTTTTGCCTTTGGTAATCTGTAATGTGCCACCCGCACAGGATTGGGTTCTCCTATGGGAATCTGGTGTGTGACAATCTTGGTGGCCCCAGGCATTGCTCCCCAGCAATGTCGTTGACGAACCACTCGCTGGAGTTGCCGTCGTTGCTCTTCTGTCATCTGTGGATCCATCTCCGGTTTCTGCTGACTCGTGCTCCTAGACTGTAACCGGTCCAACTTCTCCTTTGTCTTCTTCTTGGTCAACCATTGCGAATGACAAAACTTTGGGCGAGATCCATAAACTTAAGAGAATTGACATGACACAACCTGACCTTTGGTTTATCCTGTGTCCCAACATCGACTCTATATGAGACGGATATGACTTGTTCGTAGACGGAGAACGGTCGTTCCCATCTGGACAAGAGCTTAGAGGCCAGGAACTAACACGAGAGCAAGGTATCCAACCTGGAAGCTTCTTTCCACTGCGCATTTATCATATGTAATCTTTTGGCCGCACTCTCCCTGTCTGCTACCACTTCCGAAATGTTTGCTAATCTTCTTCAACTTACTAACATAGTCAAACAGGATAGTATCAGTGAGTTTCTCACCTTTTCATTCCTCTTCTAGGATAGTGAGGGAACTTCTCATGGCTCTCCCGAATAATAATTGAAATGTGGTGTATCCTCTGGTAATATGAGGTGTATCACGATAGGCCATCAACAGCTTCGGTAAGAGGAAGTCCCATTCATAGAGGTACTTTGGTGCCTTTTTCAGCATGCTCTTTAGTGTGCCATTGAATTTGTCAACCATCCCGTCCATCTGAGGGTGATAGGGTGAGGTTCTGATGAGGACTGCTCCAGCTGTGAGTAGAGTTGTTCCATCATTCAGGCACAAAAGTTCGAGCCCTGATCTGTCAAGATCTCCTCCAGTATGGGGCTCTGTTCGATCAAGACTTCTGCTACTGTCATTGCATCAACTCTTCTTAGTGGCCACCAGGGGACAGGTGATAGTCCATAAGTACAAGAATGTAATGGTTACCTCTCCTGGTTCGTGGAAGTGGGCCAACAATCTCCATCACTATCCTCTGAAATGGTGCGGACATGATTGGAAGTGGCATGAGTGGCGCCTTCGGCTGTTTGTCTCTTGACGATCTCTGGCATTCCGCACAGGACTGAATCAATGCCTTGATGTCGGCTCTTACATCTGGCCACCAGAAGTGTGTGGCGATCTTCTCTGATGTCTTCCACTGCACAAAGTGTCCAGCGATCACCTTGCCATGAGCCTCCCTAAATACAACTTGTCTCCTTCCTTGTGGTACGACTATCCTGTCTCCTGATTGATCGGAGCAGCTCCTCCTCCCATTGTTCTGAACCCAGAATCTACTGCCCTGGCTGTGGTCCAAGCACCCTTGTGAGTCAAGCCATCCCTCTGGGCCTGTTGGAACAGAACTGAACCTTGTGGAGAATTGTCTTCTACTTCCTCGGGCTCTGGTGGCCAGTACGTCTTTGTACGCTTCTGGCTCCTGGCACGCTTGTGTCTCTCTCCTTTGCTGACCACAAAGAGTGAGCTATCAAAGGGAAATTCCTCCTTTGGGATTGAGAGTAAGACATGTTTTGGTTGCTTCCTCGTCGGCAGCTTCTCTCTCTACTGAGGGTCACTTACCTGTCATCTGAACATGTTCATGTAGCCAGCGCTCTGTGGGGGTCACTTACCTGTCATCTGAACATGTTCATAGAGCACATGCAGCCAGCGCTGTGTGAGGGTCACTTACCTGTCATCTGAACATGTTCATAGAGCACATGTAGCCAGCGCTGTGTGAGGGTCACTTACCTGTCATCTGAGCATGTTCATAGAGCACATGTAGCCAGCGCTGTGTCAGGGTCACTTATCTGTCATCTGAACATGTTCATAGAGCACATGCACCCAGCGCTGTGTCAGGGTCACTTACCTGTCATCTGAACATGTTAATAGAGCGCATGTAGCCAGCGCTGTGTCAGGGTCACTTACCTGTCATCTGAACATGTTCATAGAGCACATGCACCCAGCACTGTGTGAGAGTCACTCTCTGGGTATGTATATTCTGTGGTGAATAATGTAGACATTAAATATGTGTCTTAGAGAGGGAGAGCATGTCTGATAGCTTGTTCTTATAATCAGTACCCAGAGAGAGAGCATGTCTGATAGCTTGTTCTTATAATCAGTACCCAGAGAGAGAGCATGTTTGATAGCTTGTTCTTATAATCAGTACCCAGAGAGAGAGCATGTCTGATAACATGTTCTTATAATCAGTACCCAGAGAGAGAGCATGTTTGATAGCTTGTTCTTATAATCAGTACCCAGAGAGAGAGCATGTTTGATACAGTAGGCGCCATAAAAAACTTGGCATTGAATTTAAACCGAGCGTTGGTTCAGCGGCTAAACGCATGCGATTTCCTACCGGCTAAAAAGAACGCACGAAACGTTCAGACGCTAAACATTTAAACGCAGGACCGTTTAGCCACTCTAAACGTTTAGATGCACGGAACGTTTATTGTTTTTAGCCGGATAGATCGTAGGGAGTTGCACTTCGAGTTGCATGTGGCAGTCATCGTGATTTTTCGCGAATGGTGTAACAAGAAACAGATTCAAGGCACCGACTGTGTCAGGACTTAGCCTGGCGGTTTGATAGCGGGAGACCTACAAAGATAACGGCAGCCATCTGAGAGGTAGTGGAACAGAAGATGTGAATTAATGACTGTCTTCCAGCTGCACGAGCACCTCAAGAACAATGGCTACCCAATGACCATTCTTCGGTGTAGAGTCTCACTCGGAGGGTAGCTCCTACTGCCAGTTGGCAAGAGAATTAACTAGGTTCGTGTTAGTCTTGTTTGCTTGGGATTCTTAAGGCTGTATGCTGACTTAATTTAGCTGATAAGCAGACTGGCTTAAAGCTCCATGGGGCACCTACTTGCTTGCTATGGGTGGGGCTCTCCTGATCTAGCTTTTGTTTGTAGTTTATGCTGAAGCTTGAATGCCCACCTGTTGGTGTAGTGGCCATTCCCCTTGCACTGAAATAAACATTATTTTATAGATTTTTTGCCTTGTGAATAAATTATAATCCCCAATTGCATCATTTAGGTTGGTGTGGCCAAGACAATTCATGGGTATCAAGGGTTTGAGAAGGTCATAATGACAGACGAATGCAGTCGCAGTTTGAAACCCACTGAAGCTCATCACAAGAAGATTGGTCAACTGGAAAGGACAATATCCTGTGTGTTTTTTGTCATTGTATTTTAATGCTAGCAAATTCTATATACAAATTATGGGAGTTGTATAGAAATGGGAGTTGTAAATTAAAATATATATACATTTTTAATTTACATACATTTTTAATTGACATAATGTTTGTTACATAATGTTTGTTACAGAAGATGTTTGTTACAGAAGTCGACAAAAAAAACCCAGTCGATTAAAGACTTGTGAACAAACACAAATATTACATGAACAGTAAATCATTTCTTGGTTTGTAGTCCCATCCTGTTTGATGCCAGTTGAATTGACTCCTGACATATTCTGGGATGTGTAAGTCCCTACCTTCACTCTGCAGGCATCCCCCAGCAAGGTGCCCCAGAGCTTTGCCTTGTGGGACAGAGACTTGAGTCCAACTCCACGGGCTAAAATAAACCAATAACACAACATGAATCAATTCTTGATGACAATATGTAGCTTCATTAGTACAACAATACCTGGAGAAGTACCATCCAGTATTCCATTTGTTCTAGCTATCAAAAAAACAGCTAAAACTGAAACTCAAGTACTGGCTTGAACAGCTTGTATGGATCAAGGGATTCCAGTTACACCAAAGTTATATTATAGCAAGTATAACAGAAATAGTAAGTACTTATAGACCCTTAAACTCGTACTGAAATAATTTATGAAATAACTCGGACAACAACTCCAGCGGACGCTCTCTAAAGAACAAGTAAAGGCCGGTTCACAATATGACGCTAGCCCAGCGTTTCGTTTCTTCTCCGTCTAGCGTTTGGTTTCGTCCTGTTCAGCGTTTCACCGTTTCGTTCCGTCACTGCAAGCCAATTGAGGTTTGACCCTTTACCTTGCCACACCCTTGGACTACAGCTGGCTAGAAGTTCGGCAGTGAAGCAGGCTATTATTTTGATTCTTTTGCTCAGGAGGCGGAGGAGGAATAGGAGAAGGCAGAACAGAGTGTGGGTACGTCCAATATTTAGAATGCGAAGACAGCAAGGCGAGTATCACAACCTGTTCAGGAGATGCGTCTGTCAGATCCAGAAAGCCATTTCAGGTATCTGCGGATGTCTGATAATGAAGATGGTAGCAGAAACATGATTGATGGTGGGTGGAGAGGTTAATGAAGAACCAAAATACGGGAATGACATCAATTGGTCATGCTGGCAGCAACAGGTTTGCCTATATAGTTGCATATGCGTTGTTTATTTCTTTTTATTAAGACATTCTCAGTCTGCTGTGGAGATCAGGGAAGGTTTCAAAGAATACTTCTGTACTCCTGCTGGAGAAGTTGTTGGCAGTACAGCTGTTTGCAGAACTCAACTAATTATTTATATCATCCATTCACTGAACAAAATGCGATGTAATATAATGCACTAGTTCAATAGTTGTAATAATCCATAGAATCATGGGAATGAGGGGTATATAGTGGGGTGAAAGGTTTCTGAAGAGGGATCAATATTCAACCTCACTACATACTTCTTGTGCTCACTGGACACCACAACAGGCCCAGCATCTCCAGACTCTTCTTCTTGGTCTTTTTCAGTTCCCTCACAAATTTGTCCCTCAAAATCCTCCACCTCTTGATGCATCCATCCTCTGTGTAGCCTTCTCCAACCTAAACAATATTATGAATATTATGGGAATATGACGACTACTAAGATAATTTAATTCAGTAGCTACGTAGTTTACCTTGCTAGCAACCTCTTTCCACGCATTCTCTTTAGCTCGTAGATCCTTGTAAGAGCTTGATCCTACCTTCCAAAGACATACAAAGCTTCGCACAGCCTCAACTAACTTTTCATCCTCCATTTTTGACTGACAAATTGGCATTAATTAGAACTACGATATGACACGTGAAAATATGAAGCAATCTGATTGGTCAAGCTAGCGGCTAGAATAGAACTCGAGTCTAATCTAGTGGTTCTCTCCGTTTCTTCTTTTCTTCAAAACGGAGCATGTGCACAAATTGACGGTATGACGCTAGGTAACGGAACGGAACGAAACGCTGGGCTAGCGTCATATTGTGAACTGGCCTTAACTGTAGTTCTATTGCCCCGCTTTTTTTCTTCAGCACGTGGTGGTCAATGTACGCGCCTCTCTATTTTTTTTAAAGTAGCATAAAAACGCAGCGAGCGTTCAACGCAGCAAGCGTCCAAACGCTCTGTACTGTACGTTTCGCTAACGTTTCTTTGGCCAACGGTCATGCGTTGCACGTACGTTGGGTTTAAACATGGCGCCTACTGTAGCTTGTTCTTATAATCAGTACCCAGAGAGATAGCATGTCTGATAGCTTGTTCTTCTACCTCAGTACCCAGAGAGAGAGCATATGTCTGATAGCATGTTCTTATAATCAGTACCCAGAGAGAGAGCATGTCTGATAGCTTGTTCTTCTACATCAGTACCCAGAGAGAGAGAGCATTAGTTATGTTTCACACCTACTTACAATGTATATCTTATAGAGTACTACATCAAAGTCTGGTTCACAATATACCATGCACACTAACATCATGACGCCTTGCAATGCTTTTGGATGGTATTTTGACGGACCTGCAATGCAGTGCTTTCTTTTCATATTGTGAACCTGGCTTAAAACATTTCACAGCAATGCCCTGTTGAATTGCTAATACCATTGGTTCAAAACCAGGCTTTTAACTTTTTTCTCTTGATTTCTCTCCTTGTACATGTAGATCTCCAGAAGTACAATGATTATCTTCGCTTCATCAAACAAAAGGAAACTGTAGATTTGCGGTTTCTTAAAATTGTTTTTCTTGGCCTGCCTGGTGTTGGCAAGACCACCCTACTTCGCCGCCGGACGGGAGAAATCGACGGACTCTGGTCTGCCGGAGAAGCAGAGAAATCCCATCCCAGCACAGGGGCAGTGGAGTCAGGACCCAGTGTGATGGTCAGTGGTCTGACTGGAACCACAGCTCTAGTGACAGAATCAGAATGGTCCACCATGAATGACCTCACAGAGGAGTCACAAATGCTCTTAGACAAACTGTTTGACTTGATCAAGACAAAGCCAACGCCTGCTGATGCCATAGAAACAGGGTCTACTTCATCCAGCCACCCTGAGACGACAGTGGATGAGAGTAGAGTATCACAGTCTCCAGTTCCGTCACATCAACATGTTGCCACTCCAAAGGAGAGCACTCCTACTTCTGCTCCTTCATCAGTAGCTCCTCCGATATCCACCGAACATATGCAGAATCCAGAAGTGGTAGCCATGTTCAGAGAAGCCATGAAAACAGAGCATTTGAAGGCTGTCAAGGGTTTGTTGAAGGCACACATGAGGATGGAGGATACGGGGGGCCAGCCTGAGCTGATGGACATGTTGCCAGCTCTCACTGCTGGGCCCGGGCTCTATTTGTTATTCGTTGATCTTCAATGCGATCTCCACCAAAAATACACTGTGTATTACCGCAGCCAATCAGGTGAGTCCACTGCAGCATCACTGTCAACCTACTCTATGGAAGAGACACTTCTCTCTGCACTGTCTAGCATCTCTTGCTCCAGCACCTCCACTTGCATTACTCTTGACAACACTGAGAAGGCCACCGACTCTGTCATGGGCAACATCCTGAGGGCCTCCAAGTCAGTAGCTTACATAGTAGGCACTCATAAAGACAAGGTCACCGATGAAGAGATAGAAGAGTTCGATCACAAAATTAAGAAAGTGATTGAATCAACTGATTTTTACGAAAAGGAAATCATTCGATATTCTTCCGCAGAATCTAATCGGCTGGTGGTTGCCATGGACAACATGAAAGGAGGTAAGAAAGAGGTCAAGAAGATTCGCAAGTTAATAGAGGATGCCATTGAGGAGCAATTTGAGAAGCTGTCCATCCCAGTATCCTGGCTTGCATTTAGTCTGTGTCTCCGTAGGATTGCTGGTAAAACAGCAGCCATGGAGTACTGCTTGGAGTTATCAAAGCAGTTTCAAATGTCTGACTACGAGACCAAAGTAGCCCTGTGGTTTCTGCACCACCATGCTGGTATCATGATGTACTTTCCTGATATTCCTCTGTTGGAGGATTTTGTCATAATCGACCCACAAATAGTGTATGACAGCGTCACCGAGCTCATCCTCAGAGCATTGCGGTCAGATCGTGTACATCCTTCAACCTCAGAGAAGTTCAGGGAAACTGGGAAGTTTTCCTTGGAGGACCTTGAAAAAAGCACTGCTAATATCTCAGGAGATCACATCCCAGTACGAAAGCTGTTTGCATTGCTCAAGTTCCTCCATATTGTAGCAAGCTTCACTGCCAGTGATGGGAGGAAGACTTACATCATGCCCTGTTTGCTTGAAAGTGCCAGCAGAGAAGAGTTGAATAGTAACCAGGAAGACGATGATTACCCACACTCTTTACTTCCCATCATGATCCGCTATAGATGTGGTTTTGCGCCCATCGGAGTCTTCCCTGCCATCACAGCTGGCTTCATTGGTGGCGAAACACTCGAGTTGATTGAGGAAGGCATCAAGAAAAATCACGTCCAGTTTCTTTTCGGCAAGGATTACGATAAGGTCACATTCATTGCTCGACCGACATACTACGAGATTCGCATAGCCCGAACATCAAAGACCAAGCATCTGCCACATGAGGTGTGGTGCACAGATCTTAGGAGAGAAGTGGAATCCACCTTCAAGAAAGTCAGTGGCAACATGAACTATGGCTCGATCTTGGACTACCAATTCTCCTTCGAGTGTCCGACTCACCATGGGAGAGAGCACTTGTGCGTGATCAAGGAAGGAGAGACCTCTCCTCAAAAGATGCTTTGCCTAGGAAATCCCCCAAAACCCACACCTAAGGATATGAAGCCTGAGCACTTGGTCTGGTATGATACGGTATGTTGCTTATCTATTGCTTATGTTTTAAGAGTTCATGGTCTATTGTATTGGATGCATCACTTGATAGCTGATGCATCACGTGATAGCTGCACATGTGAGCATCACATGATAGCTTGGCATGTGAGCATCACATGATAGCTTGGCATGTGAGCAACACATGATAGCTGTGCATGTGAGCATCATATGATAGCTGGGCATGCATGTTGTGTGAATTCCTGTACATATACATGGCGTAAATCCTGGCACTTATTGCACAGTCAGCAATAAAGTAGGCTCTTAAATCATGGCCCATGCGCAGAGGTAATGAATCTCCTACAGGCTTGAATCTTTGCATCTACGTACCTTGCTGGCTGTTGAAGAGTGATGAACGACTGAACTGTTGCAGAGCAGAGCTTGAAGATCATATCTGGACATCACGTCTACAAGTCTATCTGGCTCCTAACCGACTCTTGGGCAGGAGGAGATGTAGTCACTAGCAGCACCTGAAGGGTGGAACCAACTTCTAGTGTTAATATAGATATGGGCCAGCCAATGATGTGATCATCAGCACTTAACAAGTGAAGGCTGGAACCAACAGCAAGTGTAGATATAGATATGGGCCAGCCAATGTTGTAATTACTACAGCACTTAACAAGTGAAGGCTGGAACCAACAGCAAGTGTAGATATAGATATGGGCCAGCCAATGTTGTAATTACTACAGCACTTAATAAGTGGAGGCTGGAACCAACAGGAAGTGTAGAAGATGGCCAGCCAATATTTATTATATGCACTTATTTCTGTGAAAATATTTAAAGTAACTCATTTCATATTTGACACTTATAAAATATCTTATTAATGTTAATTTTTTTAAATTAATTCTCCTATTAATCTGTGTGCATTTCTTAAATAAATAGCCGCTTCCAGAACTCTCTCCTGGAGATAGTGCGGAGCCTCTTCCAGAAAGGCAGTCTCCGTCTCCTAGTCCCAGTACGGAGAATGTGGCCTCAGAAGGTAAATTTGCCACTAGTCATTACAAGTGTGAATGCTTGCTAGTGCACATTTACTGTTCCCTCTAGTACTCTGGTGGGCCATGCAGCACATGGTGTCACTCTGGTGGGCCATGCAGCACATGGGGTCACTCTGGTGGGCCATGCAGCACATGGTGTCACTCTGGTGGGTCATGCAGCACATGGTATCACTCTGGTGGGCCATCGGGCACACCCTCTCCAAACCTAACCACCTCTTAACCCATTCACTGGTGTAAGTGTATATATATATATGCCCAAATCTCTTAATTTTAATTTCAAAATCGATATAAAATCAATCGAGGGTTCAAAAATATCTAAACAGATTAAAAAAATAGCTACTATTTCTCTACTTGCCTACCTATAGATGTTCGGTAACTAAGGGGAAAATATTGAAAAACACAGACACCTTTCAGAATTCAAGCAGCTGTTTCAGCACGATCAAGATGTCCGGTCACAACCTTAGAGGATGAGATTTCTCGGGTTCTTGAAGATGATTTTGGATTGTCTGAGGGGGAAAGCAGTGATGAAGAAGGCAATGGCATCTAGTCTTACCTTGGCCAGACTAGTGTTGACCCTGACGAATAATGCAAAACAAATGTTATTAAGTTAACATTTCCAATTGTTAATCTTGGTGTTTTTTTAATAAACTCGTGCGCAACAAACTAAATCTAGCGAGTGTTTTATGTTATACTTTGTTGTCCTCTTCCCGGATGTCATTTTGCAGTTTATTGCTGACTGTCTTTTCCTAATTGGTAACCTTTTCCTAACCTTTTGGCCTGTGCCCACTAGTAGTGCCTGTCCTTCAGGTCTAGCTCTCAACTTAGTATTAGTAGCTTTGTCTTCTAGCTCATTGCTACACTGTGTAGCTAAGATGCATTAGACAAAGCTTGCTATATAGTTTTGTAGAGGTTAGGTTTCCTAAGCATAGTGTTAGGCATAGCCTGGTGTAGACTAAGGCGTGTAAAACAAGCCCCTTTTTAAAGCCCTCACAGAGCCTCTAGCAAGCCTTGCCTTAGTTAGACTTCACAGGAGTAGCTTAGCAGGCCTTGCCTTAGAAAGGTTGCAGATTTTACAGAACGTCTAGTAGCTTAGCAGACTTTCCTTAGAAAATTTAACCTCTAGAAACCCTAGCTAAGCTTTTGTATGTAACAAGCCATGTCTAATTATTAGGCCTCACATCAACCATGTATAGACCAAGAGCTGATACATTTACGCATTGTTATTTTGTCCAATGGAGAGCTATGTGTCAGTATTGCCCCTAAGTATGGTGGAGGCTGGCTCCTAAATATAGTGGAGGAAGGTCCTTGATGGCCCCATCAACCTACCCATACTTGTAGTCTAGATCTCACATACATTCGCTGGTTCCAACTACTTACCTCTTCATGGACCCTATTGAATTTGAGCTTATATGGGAAAAGTCTTTAGAGTCGATCCAGCAAACTTGCAAGTGTTTATGGTCGCAAAATAAAATAAGCAATGACATGGAAAATTATCTTTATAGTATTAGTTTTCATCTTTTATTATATGAAGATATATTTTAATAAACTACTACAAGTCAAGTTCATCTATATATGCTTCACACAAATATCAGTGAAATAGTGACATACTGAGACACACAGACACTTGGTTGTAGCTTTCAAATATAAGAGACTATGCTTCACACGAAAAATGTGTCCTGCCAATTGGGTGGTCTTGGTTGTGAAGGCCAAACATAACACAAGCCTTATGTGATATGGTATTAATTGTCATGAAAGTTCACTGGTGATTGTTCTGCATGCTCATTGTTCAATGATTATGGGATAACCTTACCAGCGAACAAAAATTATAGCAATTTTGTGCATATGCATGAACTAGCAGTGAAGAAGTACAACGTTCAATAGCCAGTTGCTGCTCCTTGTAGTTCAATAATCATTAGAAGAATTGAATGCAGTCTATGGATCTCGAGTTTGACGGCATTCATCAGTCCATATAACATCCTCTACAACACAAGTCACCTCCCCAGGAAAATGCCAGATTCACTCCAATCTTTTCATCTGTAAAGACAGGGAAGAGATATTATTGTAATATTACCTTGCCTTTAAGATTTGTTTCACTGACTCAAACTAAGCTTGCTAATAAATAAGCTGTTTCACTAACTCAAGCTAAGCTTGCTAAGGAGTAAGCTAAGCAGTCAAAATATTATCTTATCTGTCTTAAAAAGTCTTAGCCTACGTAAAGTTGGTCCTTCAAGCCCCCAAGCCACAGCCCAGGCAAAGCTATGCTCTTGAGCTTACCCTTCAAATTTAAAATATGCTCATCATTCAAGCTTCCTTAGCTAAGCCAAGACAGCTTATAAACTGTAAGCAGCTTAAACCAGGTTGTTGGTTTAAATTAGCTAAACTAAGCGTAGCAAGCTTTAGAAATGACAGACATCTTACCTTGTTCCGTGAGTCTGACAAGCTGATAGTAGAGCTACCTGGACTTCAGGTCTATTCTACAGCGGTCCTGCACATCTGAACGGTGCACACTAAAATGCTGTAGCCCTTGCTTGGTCTGCAGCAGATGCTGAGGCTAGTCGACAGCGGTTCGTTGGTCAGCTTTATTTGCTACTCTATTTCTTCGAGGCGGGCATTAATATCGAGTGCCTTTTTCACTGAAGAACGACATAATGAATGGTATAAGAAGTGAGAGGCTGCCAAACGACAAACTAACTAGAAGCAACTGGACGAAGCCTGATTTGACTTGAGGGACTCGAGGTTCGTGCGAACGAGGGCGAGGATATCGAACCGTGAATGATTTGAAACGCGAAAAAATGATTCTTTGCCGGTGTAATGGGGTCTTTATTTAGCAGCGTTTGAACGACGTTGGAACGATTTGCTCAGAATCGCCAACTGAATATTAACGCAACGGAACTGGTACTTTTTTGTCTCCTACTGTAGCTATAGTTAGCTGTGCAATGATTAAGCAGAGCATGAACTTGCAAAGGCTGTTTTAGCTTCCTTGTTTGTGGTTAGTCCATGGGGAAATGTTTATCAGTACCACTATGTGTCACAAAGAGGGTGGTTTTTCCATGGTAGACTTCACCCTGTAGTTTCCTTGTTTTGTGCTTCAATCTGCTGTCATTTCTTGTTGCATTTATTGGTTTCTGCATGGTGTTTTCTCTCTTTGTTATATGTGCTGTATATGTGTTCATATTCATTGTGATGGTCATGTATTGTGCTAGCATGCATATATGTATTCACACTTCTGAAATGTTCTGAAATGTTCTGAAGTGTTATAATTCAGATCAAAATATCAAAACACGTAAAGTAATAATGTTTTCATTGTTATGAAGATACATTCAAAACACCCATTCCTGTGATAGGGCACTTTGTTTTAGAGTCTCCTGAACCCTATTTCAACATTGTTGCCTAGGCTATTAGAGTATTCAGGCTATTAGAGTATTCACGGTACATCTTGTGTTTTTCTTTTCCTTGTATATAACCTATAATGATAAAAATAGCTGCATTTTAAACATATTATTTATACATGAAGGTAGCTTACTGGCTAAACACACATTAAAACAAGAATTACCAAGTTCAAATGAGATTCACCTCATTGTGATTGTGTGTATGTTTATGTGGCAACAAAATGCTAATCACAATGGTGGTCAATACAAATGCTATCACATGTGGTATGGTTGCTAGGGACTTTTACGGAATATTGCTGAGATGGCAAGGCATATATATCTATACATTGGTTTAATTTTTTGAAATAAAATCACCAGTGAAAGGGTTAATCATGATGACCAAACCCCCAACCAGAGACATGACCTCTGCCCTCAGAAACATGATCCCCTCCCAAATATACACACCCTCACAAATGCAGTGGCTAAGTTGTGGTGGTGGGTGGAAGCCTATTAGTACTGTGGTCCATGGACTGGATATAATCATCCAATGGTTGCTTATTCATGGTTCTCTCAATGGAACCCTCAGGAATGCATGTTGATAGAGCACATGCTGTGTGAGGGTCACTTACCTGTCATCTGAACATGTAGCCAGCGCTGTGTGAGGGTCACTTACCTCTCATCTGAACATGTTCATAGAGCACATGCAGCCAGCGCTGTGTGACGTTCACTTACCTCTCATTTGAACATGTTCATAGAGCACATGCAGCCAGTGCTGTGTGAGGGTCACTTACCTCTCATTTGAACATTTTCATAGAGCACATGCAGCCAGCGCTGTGTGACGTTCACTTACCTCTCATTTGAACATGTTCATATAGCACATGCAGCCAGCGCTGTGTGAGGGTCACTTACCTGTCATCTGAACATGTTCATAGAGCACATGTAGCCAGCACTGTGTGAGGGTCACTTACCTCTCATCTGAACATGTTCATAGAGCACATGCAGCCAGCGCTGTGTGAGGGTGACTTACTGTCATCTGAACATGTTCATAGAGCACATGCAGCCAGCGCTGTGTGAGGGTCACTTACTGTCATCTGAACACGTTCATAGAGCACATGCACCCAGCGCTATGTGGTGGGTCACTTACCTGTCATCTGGTTGCCTGGAGCTAAGTGATATGCCAGTCTTCTTGACAACTCAACAAAGAACTAACTTAGGTCAGTCCATGCTTAACAGGGTGTTTCCTCGCATAGCTATTGTCAATAGACTTCAAGGGTCACATGAGGAACTCTGTGCACCTGTTCTCAATCCTACGAGCAAAGGGTCACCAGATAAAAGAATGGACTACATTATTTGAGAGTCTCTGCATATAACACGATCAATGTATTGTCAACATACGGAGTACAATCTAGTCCATTGGCATGAGAGAATGTGACTGCATCAGCATCAGTGCTGGCTGCGGGATGGAGGAGATTGTGTTGGATTTTGATTTCATTTTACTCGTGCTGTATGTAGCTGCTATAATGCATTTTTTTATTAAAAAAAATTAAAAAATTTAAGGATCATCTTGGTATAGTCATGCAGTAATGCAAATGAGTCTCTTCTCCACTAGCCTAAGCTTTCTTCAATGTTAATTCAATGTTAAATCAATTGATCTACGGCTGAGTTGCTATGTTTGCTTGTGTGGTTGTCTGTCTGTAACAGACCCTACGTGAGTACCGTCGACTATAGCAACAAGACATGGCATGTGTTGATATGTGCAGTGTACAACAGCAATAAACAAGTTAGAAAAGGTCTTTCAATCTCAGGAAGTCCTGAAGCTCACACACAGGTGTGGACTGGGGGAATAAAAAATTCTGGGCAAGAATAAAAAGCACCAGTATACATACAAACCATCTATGACTGTGCAGGTAATACATCTTACCACTATATATGATGAGACTAGTTCACTTTCATTGCAAACAATGTTATTTGGGCACATTTCATTGCATCATGTTTCAAATCCTTGTTCCTTTTACAATCTTGCCTTTTTTTAACGTCCTACATATTTCTTTCCTCTCCTTTCATCCAATTTACAATATTTTAGACGCACTTGACTCACATGCATGAACAACTTAATGAGTGATTACATAACAAAATACCATAATGGGTCGAAGTTTTTCAAGCATGGACTTTTTTTAAATATCTTTGCAAAGTGTAAGCATGGACGTTTATTTACGATGGGCTTGATTCGAGTTGGAATTTTTTCATATCATTCCTAAGCATTAATCTTTGTAAGTGTGCTGACATCCAATGAATTGAATACGCTCTGGGGTTCAATAATTGTTTAATGTGCCAATGTAACTTAAATTATTATTTTTGCTTGGTTGAGGCACCGCACTGGCTGACTGGGCCTGCTTACATGTGTAGTCCTCCACAGCTCCACTAAGAAACATAAGAAGCAGAACAAGAACTACATACAGGCTGTGGGAATTACTTCATAGGGGTGACCATCAGAAGACTGGAGACCAGATTGGAAAAAAAAGATGCCTCTAGAAAGTGTGCTAAAGAGAAGTCTGAAATTGCTGAAGATGCATGGGATAGTGGACATCCTATTTTGTGGAAGGAAGCCACCATCTTGGACCAGGCCAGAACAGAAAGAACTGCTAGTGAAGGAGGCACTGCATATCAGCCAAGCACCAAAGTGTGAGCGGTTCAGTCGAGACTGTGGAATGGACTTGCCTGGCTGCTGGGGAGCTACTCTCATGAGCCTAAACTTGAAGCCACACCACCATGATTATTTAATCTATTTATTTATTATTATATTTATTTTTTAATTGATCTTATATATATTATTTAATATATTATATTTATATATTATATTTATAATTATTATATTTATATTTTGTTATTATTATTATTATTATATTATTATTTATTTATTTTCTTTTTATTTATTTTTTATATATTTTTTTAATATATCTTATTTATTTTCCACATCATTTCACATGCTGGATGTGTGTGGCGAGGTGTGGTTTTGTAGCATGTGGTTGGTGAATGGCTAGCTACCGGAGTATAGCAGGCTCACACGAGTCTTAGCGTCTTATTATTCCTGTGAAGGCTAAGTCGAAACTAACATAATTTCAAGTTGTTTATTGACAAGCATATTGTATATTGTAATGTTATTATATATGTCAACTGAGAATTCATTGAGAGTTTATACAGGGTTGGTCTGTTAAAAGAAAGAGACTGTATCCATTGATCACAAACTATAAGAGACCCTTTACCATTTAAAATAAAATTGGTACAGGGTCATCGAATTGTTTCCCCCCATCTTTTCTGCCCCTAAATAATTTTCTGCCCCTAAATAAAAAATTTAAAAACATTTTCATTATTTGGATGTGGCTGATTTTAGAAATCTTCCCTGACACGCTCCTTGGAAAGAGCTATATATGTAAGCAAGAACCAGTTTAGTACACGGCTCATCTGGTTGGCCAAATGAATATGCATCTGGTTGGCCAAATGAATCTGCATCTGGTGACTATAGCCAAGTTCCCATGCATCAGTGGAATGTACTCTGCTGATCCTCAAAACTATAGGATCAGTAAAACGAGCAGTGCATTCGTAATTAAGATAGCGCAGATTGGCCAATCGCGCAGAGCACATGTAACCAATGCCTTTTCAGTGAGATTGAGCCCATCACTTCCCAGCGAGATATCAAGGGATCGTAGCAATGATGATTGTAATAAAGTGAGATCTTTAAACAATTGTTTGTGCACTAAACAAACATTGAGAGGTTTAACAACCAGAGTTTACAGTTTCTCTCTCCACTATTTCAAAGCGAATCCTTATTCAACCTAATCCTTTTGACAGTGCACAGAGATATTTATTAAAAAAAATATATAATCCCTTGCTTGGGAATCGACTATGTGCCCCTAATAAAATAATAATAACAACAACAAAAAACACATAAGAAAAAGTCGTCCGAAAAATCACCAGACTTTTGTTTAATTCCATTCAGGATTGTTTGGTGAGAGCACAATAGTTTAGTGATATAGATGAGCTTTGATGACTGTCTTGACAGAGAATATAATTATGCTTGGTGCAGATACACTTTGATCACAGCATTTGACAGATTTGTCTTGCTAGATTGCAAAGGTGAAATGACTTTTTTTCAAGCTTTTGTGTGCAGTGTATGCCATAAAGACTTCCAAGTCATTTTTGCAGTGACATAAAACTGTAATAATAGTTGTGCGAACTTTATCACCAATCAAAACTACTTCAATTGCATTGCTCTTCTCCAATAATGTATCTAATAATATCTACGTGAGGCATCAAATAACTCCTTTAATTGAGAATAATCTTGCACTAGAGAAACTGTTGAGCCATATTAACGTGAGTCCAATGAGTACATTAAAGGACTGTATGAAAATTGTATGAAAATCTGCTTTAAAGAGCATCTCAATGTACGTACGTGCCTCAATGTTCCGTGTCAGATTCATTATGTGACAATATAGAGTAAGAGCATGTGACACTTTACCTAATGTGGTTACATAAAAATTCCATTAGAATTTAGGTTGTACTCATATTTTTTCATGTGCTGTCCCTATTATTATATTAACTATTAATACAGCCAAAACTTCTGCTCTCACTTCTCCTCCTGGTTGCTCTTCATTTTTTATTCTTTTGTTTTGGTTTGGTGTGATGTGCAGGATGACGTCAACCACCCAGCCATCGTATTGGGATGATCATAATTGCTGGCTGTATTTCAAAATGGAAAGTACTTGCTCATTGTTTGGAAATTGATCCCGATGACTATGAGGATGAACCCAACAAAAGAGAAAAGATAGTAAAGTTGTTTAAGGCTTGGCAACAAAGAGAAGCTGAAAATGCAACATTTGAGGCATTGGCTGAAGCTTTGGAGAGAATTCGTTGTCGTGATGATGCAGGAAAGATTCGTGACCTGGTAAGTGTGAAATAACATGTTAGCTAGGTAAAAATGGTAGCACATGGGCCTATACATTATCTAGACCCTTTTCCATAACTTTACAAAGTGACCTGGTGCCCTCATTGTACCCACTATAGCTATATAGCCAATTAGTTATAGCTTATTCGTTTCTTTTATGGCTTTGTCTGCCTTTCTCTGTTCTGCTCTCACACAGATGTTTATTTCCTCGTCCAGTAATGATGTTCATCTCTCTCTTTCCCATTCCCTATTGGTACATGCTCTTAGATATATCATTCCTTCTCTGCCCCTGTCTCTCTGTTGTAGTAGCTTTATCTCAGACATGCACATTAGTGACAGATGCGATGTTGCACTGTACATGCTATGTCTTGTGAAACAGACACGGACAAGCGTATTACTATATAGATGATGATGATAATAAATAAATAATAATAACAAAAATACTAAACAAATAAATATGTAGCTTCTGTGTCTTGGAGGTAAGCAATGTTTAATGCACGACACAGTGAGAAAGCATTTCTCCGTCCATCTCAAATATGAAATTCTTTTTGATGACCAAGGAATGGCAATCAACTCTTGAGAAATGGGGAATGGATGCGAAATTTTTTATGACCAAGGAATGGCAATCAACTCTTGAGAAATGGGGAATGGATGCGAAATTTTTTATACACTTAATAAAAGAAGGAAAGAAAGAAAAGAAAGAAAATAGCAACAAAAACAAACAAATTAACAAACAAAACCTAATTGGCATATTCCAGCAGAATGAGGCCACCTTCCTACATTTTACCTTGTGCTCAAACCAATTGAGAGAGTGTAGGCTGAATTCAAGTGTTTTACAAAAGCACACTGCACTAATTAAAAATGGTAAATAGCTACCAGTTTCCAATGACTCGGTTAACTAGTGGAAACACGAGAATACAAGGTTTATGCAAGGATGTGTTGCATAAAGACATAAATACATTTCTGTGGAGAAAACAATGTTTTTGTTTGAGTAAACTTTATAGCATTTTTAAAGATCTACAAGACCACTAATTGTAATTTTGTTGTTCAATTAATTTTATCTCACTTTAATTTCTTTGTATTCTTTTACTTTGTATTGACACAATGCCACTCTGACATACTACAAAATGTCATGGAAACAACCTGCATAATAGGTGAGTGGGGACCTGATATTGCTGGATCTTTTGATCCTTTGAGTAAGACATCTTGGTTTCAAATGCAGATAGCTAAGTGATGTTTGCAATTTTGCAGATAGCTAAGTGATGTTTGCAATTTTACAAGCCAGTGTGAAGAGGTTAACACAAAAATGTTGCAACCACTTCACAACACTCAACCACACCACTTACCTATCACACTTGGTTATCTGATACCACCAAAGTTTTTATTTTAACACTTCATACATAATACAACAATTCAAACATTATTCATTTCTAGTGGCTACCAGACTAAACAGTATGTATTGTTATTCTTGCTTGTCTGACGTTCACTTCAGCTTGGACTCTGCATTGGGAGATGTTGGGAGAAAGACAGCATGTGAACAATGACAGGTTTATATCTTACATTAAAGTAAGTATGGGCCTTGTTATTGATGCTTACAAAAAGAGCCTCATCAGCTCTATGCCCAGCAATTACTCTCAACAAACCCAATTTAGCATGAAGTTTAGCTTGTGTTACCATGCAAACCAAGAAATACTGACAATCTTGGTGTTATCCTAAGGCTATGAAGCCACCACTACATGTACAGTAGACCCCAGCATAACTGCCTTCACCTAACCAGCTTCGGCCACATTAACTCAAGCCCACTACTACACATTGTGCTGCACTAAGTTGCCAATCAGCTATTATTCAAGTTATTAGCACTAAAACACCTTACTGTTGTCTCTTATGTATAGTGCATCTGTGTGTATAGTGCATCTGTTCTTTAAAGCTAAACCTTCTTTTTTTTAAAGAACAGTTAATTGGGTAAGTGAAATTTGAGGTAGTTGCTACATGTATAATTAAACATGGTTGTGTTCAGGAAAGGAGTGTAATGGCAGTTGTTTTAACTTGCATGTCTGCATAAGTGGAAGATACACAGAGAAAGGTTGTATCTTCCACTTATGCAGACATGCAAGTTAAAACAACTGCCAGTACACTCCTTTCCTGAACACAACCATGTTTAATTATACATGTAGCAACTACATAGTATATCCTCAAATTTCACTTATCCAAACACCCATGGAGTTTGGATATATGGGTCTACTCTACATCACACAGATGAAAGTTTTGTTCAGTACTCTGAAACATGCAACACTCCAGCATGTTAATAGATAGTGATAGCTAAGTATTGGAGCAGTAGCCATAAAAGAAACTAATAAGCTTTAACTAACTGGCTATATACCTATAGTGGGTACAATGAGAGTACCAGGCCAACTTTGTAAAGTTAGGGCATACTTTGGAAAAGAGTCTACATATGTATAGGCCCATGTGCTACTATTTACATAGCTATGTTATTTCATGCATACCAGGTCACGAATCTTTCCTGTATCATCACGACAACCAATTCTCTCCAAAGCTTCAGCCAATGCCTCAAATGTTGCATTTTCAGCTTCCCTTTGTTGCCAAGCCTTCAACAACTTTACTATTTTTTCTCTTTTGTTGGGTTCATCCTCATAGTCATCGGGATCAATATCCAAACAACGAGCAAGTACTTTCCATTTTGAAATACAGCCAGCAATACGAACATAATATTTCCTATCAATGCAATGGCTGGTGGTTGACGTCATCCTGCACATCACACCAAACCAGAATAAAAAAATGAAGAGCAACCAGGAGGAGAAGTGAGAGCAGAAGTTTTGGCTGTGTTAATAGTGAGGACAGCTATTTTCACACATGAAGAAATATGAGTAGAACCTAAATTCTTAATTGAATTTTTATATAAACACATTAGGTAAAGTGTCACATGCTCTTACTCTATATTGTATTTCCCCCTCATAATGAATCTGACACGGAACATTGGACTGGTAGAGGCACATACATTAAGATACTTTTTTAATGCAGGTTTTCATACAGTCTTGTGAATGTACTCATTGCTAATATGGCTCAACAGTTTCTCTAGTGTCCGAGATTATTAATTAAAGGAGTTATTTGATGCCTCACGTAAAACCTAGATATTATGTGATGCATTATTGGAGAAGAGCAATGCAATTGAAGTAGTTTTGATTGGTGATTTAGCACAACTATTATTACAGTTTTATGTCACACTCATCTATACCACTAAGCTATTGTGCTCTCTTTGTGCACCAAACAATCCTGAATGGATTTAACCAAAAGTCTGGTGATTTTTTGGTCCATTTTTTCTGATGTATAATTTTTTAGTTGGGGTAACTACAGTGTCGATTCCCAAGCAAGGCAGGAGTTCATACAGGATATACAGTTTGGGGGGGGGGGGAACGTGGCATTTACGTGATGGGTGTGCGTAAGCAAGCCCCAAGTAGGGGGGTCTGGGGGCATGCTCCCCCAGAATTTTTTAGCAAAATCAATGCTCTCATTGATTCTGAGACATTTTGAGGGTACTTTCCTATAGTTAAAGTACTAGCACATGGACAGAACATTCTAGATTATGACACAGTTGCATCTTGCCACAGAATCTAATGACACAGTTGCATCTTGCCACAGAATCTACACTATTATAATTAGGAAAGCTAACCACAGAATAATAGCACATGGATAGAACATTTCTAGATTATGACACAATTGCATCTTGCCACAGAATAGTTTGTGGGTACGCCCTATATTCGCTCGCTGTACCCAGCATGGAGATTATAACAATTTCCTACAAGAGGTGAGGCTGTCTGACCCAGAGAGTCATTTCAGATATTTGAGGATGTCTAGGGAGAGGTTTGACCACTTTTTAGCTGATGTGTGCTTTGTATATGCCATAGTATAAGTTACCTAATTATATTAGCTATTGCTCTCTGTACTGCCGGTACTGTAATGTATTACATTAGAAATTTCATTAATATAAATTGAAAATTCTTGTTGGGGGGGGGGGGGGGGAGAAATCGTGTGTGTGTTTTGGGGGGGAGAAATTGTGTGTGTTTTGGGGGGGGGTAGGGGGGGGGGGGGTTCCCAGGGCTTCCCCCCTGTATGAAACTCAGCAAGGGATTATATTTTCAAAACATAGATACCTCTGTGTGCTGTCAAAAGAATTAGGTTGAATAAGTATTGGCTTAGAAATGGTGGAGAGAGAAACTAAAATCTGGTTGTTAAACCGCACCAAGAAAATTGTTAAGGATCTCAATTTATTATATACAAACATCATTGTTAAGCGCCCATATGATATCTCGCTGTGAAGTGATGGACTCGATCTCATTGAAAAAGCTCTGGTTACATGTGCTCAGCGTGATTTGCCGATCTACGCTATCTTAAGAATATGCTACCTGTTTTACCAAATCGTACAGTTTTGAGGATCGGTAGAGTACATTCCACTGGTGGCTACCAGATACTGTGTATTAAACTGGTTCTTGCTTATTATATATAGCTCATTCTACGGAGCGAGTCGAGTAGTTTTGTTAAGCCTGCCACATCCAACTAATAATAATAGCTCTACAAGAATGAAAATCTAAAAACAAAAAAACACAATTAGATGACCCTTCACCATTTTTATTTTAAATGGTAAAGGGTCTCTTATTGGTTGTGATTATACAATGGATACAGTCTCTTTCTTTTAACAAACTAACATGGTATAAACTCTCAATGAATTCTCGGTTGACATGATAACATTACAATATGCTTGTCAATAATCAACTTTAGTTTTGACTAGATGTTATACCTTCATCAGGAATAATATGTCGCTATTCACCACATGCTACAAAACCATACCTTGCTACACACATCTAGCATGTGAAACTGATGTGGGAAATAAAATATATATATAATAAAAAAATAAAGAAAGGAAATAATAGTAATAATATTAAAATCACCTTCTCAATAATCTACTTCAATTTGACATTTTGACTAGATGCTCTAGTCTTCATCAGGAATAATGAGATGCTGCTAAGGCTCACACGAGCCTGTTATATACCGGTAGCTAGCTATCCACCACATGCCAGGAAACACACCTAGCATGTGTACCGGATGTAGGGGGGGGGAAATAATAATAATAAATAAATGTAATAAATAAATAATAATAAAAATAATAAAATAAAATAGTAATAATAATAATAATAATAAATATTATAATAATAAAAATAATAAAAAAATAAAAAAATAATATTAAAAATAATTAAAAATAATTAAATAATAATTATGGTGGTCGTGGCTTCAAGTTCAGGCTCTTCAGAGTAGCTCCCCAGCAGCCAGACAAGTCAATTCCACAGTCTCGATTGAACCGCTCACACTTTGATGCTAGGCTGATGTGCAATGCCTCCTTCACTAGCAGTTCCTTCTGTCTTCTGGCCTGGTCCAAGATGGTGGCTTCCTCCCACAAAATAGGATATCCATTGTCCCATGCATGTTCAGCAATTGCAGATTTCTCTTTATCACAATTTCTACAGGGATCTTGATGTTCTTTCACTCTGGTCTCCACTCTTCTGTGATAACCTTTATGTAGTGCTTCCCACAGCCTGTATGTAGTTCTTGTTCTTCTTCTTACATTTGTTGGAGCTGTGGAGGACTACACATGTGAGCAGGCCCGGTCAGCCGATACAGTGCCTCAACCAAGCAATTAAAAAGTTCAATTTACACTGGCACATTATTGAATCGCAGAGCTTTTTCAACTCATTGGATGCCAGATCACGTACAAGGTCGATTAATGCTTAGGAATGAACTGAAAAAATCCCAACTTGAATCAAGCCCATCGTAAATAAATGTCCATGTTTATGCAAAAATATCTGAAAAAGCCCATGCTTGAAAAACTTCAAACCATTGTGATATTTTCTTATGTAATCACTCATTAAGTTGTCATGCATGTGAGTGAAGTGCGTCTAAAATATTGTAAATTGGATGAAAGGAGAGGAAGGAAATATTAGAAGTGGTACAAAAAAGTGCAAAAAAGGCAAGGTTGTAAAAGGAACTAGGATTTGAAACATGATGCAATAAACTGTGCCCAAATAACATTGTTTGCAATGAAAGTGAACTAGCCTCGTCATATATAGTGGTAAGATGTATTACCTGCACAGTCATAGATGGTTGTATGCTGGTGCTTTTTATTCTTGCCCAGTATTTTTTATTCCCCCAGTCCACCAGCCCTGTATATATGTGAGCTTCAGGACCTTCTGGGATTGAAAGACCTTTTCTAACTTGTTTATTGTTGTTGTACACATTTTTTCGATGGAGTAACCACAAAAAAGGAAGCTAAAACAGCCTTTGCAATTCATGCTCTGCTTACTCATTGCACAGCTAACTATAGCTACAGTAGGAGACAAAAAAAAATCCAGTTTCCATTTCTGTCGGTGTTTCTGAGTAAATCATTATATCGTTCAAACGCTGTTAAATAAAGACCCCATTCCAATGGCGAAGAATCTTTTTTTCCCCTGCATTTCAAATCATTGGCAATTCAATTCAATATCCTCGCCCTTGTTCGTACAAAACTCGAGTGCCTCAAGTTCAATCGGGCTTCGTCCAGCTGCTTCTAGTTCATTTGTCATTCGGTACCCTCTCACTTCATGTACCATTCATAATGTCTTCTTCAGCAAAACAAGTCCCTCCATATTAATGCCAGCCTCTAAGAAATAGGGTAGCAAATAAAACTGACCAATGAAACAACTATCAACTAGCTCCAGCGTCTGCTACAGACCAAACAAGGGCCACAGCATTTGACTGCAGACCATTCTGCTGTGTAGGAATGCTCTAGAATAGATCTTCCAAGTAGCTCTACTATCAGCTTGTCAGACTCATAGAACAAGGTAAGCTATCTGTCATTTCTAAAGCTTAGTTTAGCTAATATGAACTGACAACCTGGTTTAAGCTTACAGTTTATAAACTGGTTTGGCTTAGCTTAAGGAAACTTGAATGATGAGCATATTTTAAATTTGAAGGGTAAGCTCAAGAGCATAGCTTTGCCTGGGCTGTAGCTTGGGGGCTTCAAGTACCAGCTTAACGTAGGCTTAGACTTTTTAAGACATAGATAATCTTTTGACTGCTTAGCTTACTCCTAAATCAAATGTTTCGCTGACTCAAGCTAAGCTTTCTAAGGAGTAAGCTAAGTTTGCTAAGGATTAAGCTAAGCAGTAAAGAGTGTCTTACAAACTGTTAGCCTATGTTAAGCTGGTCCTTCAAGACAACAAGATAAATTCCTAGACACAACCCAGGCCAAGCTATCTATAGTCATAAGCTTACCCTTCAAATTTAGAATAAGCTATCATTTAAGCTTCCATATGCTAAACCAAACCAGCTTATATAACTGTAAGGTTGTTAGCTAAACTTAGCTTAGTAAGCTTTAGAAATGACAGAGAACTTGAAAATGGTACGAGTGACAAATCAACACCTTCAATTTTCCTCCCGCGCGCTTGACCAGGTAATATATTTTTAACGCCTATTTCAAACGGTCATTGTATGCTCCAGAGCTTCCTCTAGCCACTCGTACCATTTTCAAATTTTTTGCACTTCGCAACTCGGAGTGGTTTTGGATGGCGATTTTGGGATGAAGGTTTTTGAGGTCCCTCCACTTTAGGGTCTAGTAACTTGCCTATAGTTATACCTATGAAACATATTTTAGTATCAAAAGAGAGCACACAGAGAGGCCTATCTTTTGAGCTATATATCAAGTCCATACCATGAAGTTTGCAGAATCTACTGAGCTCTAAAGTTGTAACCACAGGTTTTAAAAAAAAAAGTTTTAATAGAACTGTCACCCCTTTTAAGCGGGTCCACTACTCAAAAAAAAAAAAAACGGGGAAAAACACAACTTCTTTCTGCTTCAGAATTTTTATTTGAAATCTTGTATGATGTGTACCTATACACAGACCTACCTTCTGGTGCTGTGCCAACTACCCAGCTACAACTGATCCGGACTGAACATTTAAGATTTCACGAGGACGGTCATATTTGGACACTAATTTACTTGGGATTTCACAACTTACCACAGGAGAAATTACAAAGTATGAAGTATGAAACACAATATAACATTGATTTTTGTTTTAATAGTGTGATCATGGACTTTAAAAACGATTGTAATTTCTTGGTAGCATTTTCATTGTTTTTTTTGTACCTGTTGACATTATACTTGCTTAAAATTAAAAACAGAGAATGACATCTTGTAGCTCTCATTGAGAGGAAACAGAATCTATATAATTTTGTCTGATTACCCCAAATATGAAGTAGGGAGAACCGTCCTTGCCCAAAAAAAACAACTTTTTCGGGACAGGCATTTTAAGGACTAGTATAGTATTTCAATGGTTGAACTGATCATACCATTAAAAAAAATATTAAAAAAGAGGTATACATATACATGCTAGAAAAATCAAGAATAGGGAGGGGAAGTTTGGTCTGTCCTATATAGGCTGCTTCCTAGGGAGATGACCAGAATAACTGGTTTGCTTCCCTTGTCGGTCTCCGCGGCCATTGAAACTCACTATTACGTGAAGCGCCTTCTTCGCAAATCGGGAGTACAGTAGACCCTCGCTAATCCGGACCCCGTTAATCCGAAACCTCGCTAATCCGAACGGCATTAGGTAGGGAAAGAAAAAATTTAAAAAAATAATAAATAAAAAAATAATAAAAAAATAATTAAAAAATTCCCCAAAAAATTCCCCCAAAAATTCCAAAAAAAAATCAAAATGCGTGCCATTATTGAACTTTGAACCTACCATGAGCATGTCATACGATGCAGCTGCAGTGATATGGAGAAGAAAACAGCACACAAGAGCCTTACCATTGAGGAGAAGGTCGAGATCCTGGCCCAGCTCAGGAAGAAAAGCTACAAGTTACTAGCTAAACATTATGGAGTTGGAGTCCCCACTATCTCAGACATAAAGAAGAAGGGCAGCGAGTTGCGAGGATGCAAAAGGAAGATGACTGAGATGGGATTCCGGAGTTCTGCTAAAAGAATGAGGATGGGAAGGGAACATAATGATTAAAAATTACTTGTACTCCCACCACCCAGTATTCAACCCACACCTGCAAAAAATAAACAAATTTGGAGGTCAATGTAATGATATTCATACATTTCACTAATCCGAAAATTTCACAAATCCGAACTACTCAGATCCCCAGGCTATTCAGATTAGTGAGGGTCTACTGTACTCAAGTTAGTATAACCAGAATGGAGCATCCAAATCTTCTCCAATTTGGAAGGCAGCATCTTGCATGTGTATTGTCATCATATTTGGGGGGGGGGGGGGGGGGGGAAACAAACAAAAAAAATTATTTAGGGTAGTGGACCCCCTTAAGCTGGAAGAGAGGTGCGTGCATGAGCCTCCATGTGAACAGAAGAAAAAAATTGGCACATAGCTCGAACTACAGTTAGTTTTTCTTTTGACATCTTCCTGCTGGAGTTGTTTTGTCTCAAGTTATTTCAGTACAGTTATTTCAGTATGAATTAACTCTTTGACTGCGGTGGACATATATACATGTCCGTAAAGGACTAATGCTTTATTGACTCCAGAAAGATGCTGCTTATTAGTACAGCCACTCATGAAGCATCTGCTTATTGTCTGCTTATTGGTACAGCTGCTCACAGTGTTTAATTCACTTGTACTGACCTGAAATTATCAACTATCTCTGGACAAAGCGTGGTTATGTAAGGTGGTTATGTACCTTCACTTTAGATGCTTGATAAAAGTATTGTGCTGAATACAAGTGATGGATAGATAATTATTATAATAGAGCTGAAGTGCTGTGTATGTTAGAAAGAGATGACAGTGATGATGATTTTGGTGGATATATTGATGAGAATTATTGTGAAGGTGTGGAGGATGGTAAAGAGGGTGTGGAGGATGGTGAAGATGTTGTGGATAGTGTAACGATGAAGTAGGTTGTAGGAGTAGCTCCAGTGAAAGTTCAAGCAGCTCCAGTTCAAGCAGCTCCAGTGCCAGCAGCTCCAGTGCCAGCAGCTCCAGTGGTGATATCTCATTCAGTCAGACATCTGGTTGCACAGTTGATATGGAAGGAAAAGTGCCCGTTGACTTTGCTCAGCTTTTTCTCGATGACACTATCATAAGGAGAATTGTGGAGGAAACAAATTTGTAAGCAGACCAATTTATAGCTTCGAATCAAGACCTACCTCCTCAATCTAGAATGAGAGATTGGAAAGCTTGGCACAGTTAGCGAGATAAAGAGGTTCATTGCCCTCCTTATTGCCATGAGCGTGGACAATCATACCAGCTTGGAAGAGAAATTGTTGTCGATGAATCAATTGGATTCAAGGGGATGGTCTGGTTCATCCACTTGTCCATGAAGCCCACAAAGTGAGGTACGAAAGCTTATGTCCTGGCAGACAGCTCTAGTGGATATACCTATAGTTCGAAGCTGTATGTAGGTGAGGAGACTTTAGTATACACACAATAATATAATATATACACTTGTACTCCCTCTAAAAAGTAGTGGCTTTGGTGCATTTGGTACAGTTCGGGTGAACATGTATCAAAGACAAAATGAAAAAGAGTCCGTCAGTACAAATGGTGTCCATGCCTTGAAATGGATAGACAAGAGAGCTGTGACCATTCTGAGTACTATCCATGATGATAGCACAGTTGGTAGACCATCCAAAGCTAGCTGAGCTGAAATATATACTAGCACTGGCTATAGAGCACCTTGGTTTGCTTGGTAGTCTACTAGCTACCTCCAATGCTAGCTATTGCTGGCTATGTATCAGCTACAACTGCCTTCTTCAAGCGCTAGCTAATTTGCTAGCTATAATGATCATCTAAAACTGCCAACTTCAAGCGCTACTAATATGCCAGCTATAAAGATCAGCTAAAACTGCCTATACACTTGAAGCGCTAGCTACTTGGCTATCTAAAACTGCCAACTTCAAGCGCTAGCCAATTTGCTAGCTATAAAGATCAGCTAAAACTGCCTATACACTTGAAGCGCTAGCTACTTGGCTAGCTATAAAGATGGCCTAAACTACTAAACCTCGAGAGCTAGATACTTTGCTACCCTAAGATGACCTACAATTATTTACTTTACTAATAATAATTATTAGCTAACTATATAAATATGATCTACAACTGCCTACTTCGAGCGCTAGCAATAAGATGACCTACAGCTAGCTACCTACAGCTAGCTACCTCGAGTGCTACAAAAAGATGACCTATATACAAAGCTAGCTACCTCGAGTGCTACAAAAAGATGACCTATATAAAACTACCTAGTGACCCAGCTAAAACTATCAACTTTGAGCACCTATGTAACAAACCGGTTAGCTTATCCACATAATAATACTTACTTGGAGTCTAGCTTCACTTGTCTTGCCATCTCAATAGGTTCTTCTAGCCTGGTGTTGGGTAGAAAGTTAGGAGATAGTCAGAATATCACTCGTATGCTCATCTAAACAAGCCTAAAAAATACAAAACAAAACCAATTAAAAATCCGGTGATTTCAAAAACGGGTGATTCCAATAAACAGCATCCGCGTGCAGGGAAATTACCTGGGTAAATCCCTTCGCAGCCAAAGAGTTAAAGGGTCTGTAAGCAGGTAAGTTTCCTCCTCTTACTTACTATTTCTATAATATAACTTTAGTGTAACTGGAATCTGCTTGATCCCTACAAGCTGCTCCTGCCAGTATTGAGTTTCAGTTTTAGTTGTTTGTTTTTGGTAGCTAGAACAAATGGAATACTGGATGGTACTACTCTAGCTATTTTTTGTATTAATGAATTATTTGGACCGGTCATCAAATTGATTCATCTAGTGTTATTTGTATTTTTGCCAATGGAGGCAGACTCTGTATCTGTTCCACAAGGCAAAGCTCTGGGGCACCTTACTGGGTGCCTGCAGAGTGAAGGTGGGGACTTCCACACCCCAGAACATGCTCGAGGCACCTGCAGAGTGAAGGTGGGGACTTCCACACCCCAGAACATGCCTCGAGGCAATTCAACTGGCATCAAACAGGATGGGAACTACAAACCAAGAAATGAACTGCTGTTCATTTAATATAAATTTGTTTTTGTTCATGAGTCTTTCATTGACTTGTTTTTTGATTGTAGACTTCTGGATAATTAAAAACATATTTATTTTTTAATCTTCCAATTTGTAGAATTTTCTCCACAGAACCTCTGGTAGCTAGCAAGCCTTGCCTTAGAAAGGTTGAAGAGTTTATAGAATGTCTAGTAGCTTAGCAGAGCTTGCCTTAATCTCTAGAAAACATCTAGCTAAGCTTCTGTATGTAAAGCCATGTCTAGAATATTAGGCCTCACATCAACCATGTATAGACCAAGAGCTGATGCATTTACGCATTGATGCCAATGGAGACTCCATGTCAGAGGTATATAGCCCTGGTGCAGGATGGGTGAGTGTTTTGTGACAGTTGTACTGCAACAGTGCGGAAGTTCTGCCAGGGCTGTAATGCACACACACCAAAAAATTGGTTGAGTACTTAGAAGGAGAGCTTCCAGCTGACTCTAAGGGAGTGCCCGGGTGGCTAAAGCGCTGTGCAGATGCTGAGATGGGATCTGAGAAAAGGTGTCAATTGTACATAAAATCAAATCAGTATAATAGCACTCATTACCAACAGAATGGATTGAAGATTCCAAGGGTTGAAGGCAGAGATTAAATCATCAAAAAGTATTTTATTTTTCATTACCTACAGAATGGAAACTTGAAGATTCCTTATGAACAAAAGGGTTGAAGACAAAAGGGTTGAAGGCAGAGATTAAATCATCAAAAAGTATTTATTATTATTATTATTTTTAAAGTTTTTGCAATTAACCTCTTTTATGGCCCAAAACATAATTAAGCAACCAAGAGTTAAGCAACCAAGAGGGAAAAAACCCAGTGTACAACATTACATCAACATAACAATCACTTAGTAAGATAACCTGAACCTCTCCAGATGCAATTTGCAAGCACACGTTCTAGACCCCATAATGGATGGCAGGGGAATAAACCTGCACAGTTCGTCAGAAGTGCCAACTGTCCCCAAACTTTGGGGATGTTCCCAGCTTTGTCCCCAAAGGAGTAGATTTGTCTCCAAAGCTCTTGACTATGCCACCCAGGGCCCTGATTGTGGTTGCATGGTTCCCAAGCTGAAAAATCAGCTGACCTGTCTTATTAGGATCTCAATCTCTAATTAACACAGGTCAGCTGCTTTTTCAGCATGAAACCACAATGTGCTTATCTTTACTGAGTGTTGCGTACAGTATTGATGTTTAGTATACTAGCTATTAGCTTTTTAGCTTGAGATTTTGAGTTCTGTTCATGAGCATGGCTGAAGCTCACTATTGAGCTAGATCCACAGACTCCTCCACAGAATAAGTGGAAGTGTCATTTTGATCCAAGTTGGATGAAGGAATTTGAAGGCATATGCAGAAGTTCTAAAGGTAAGTACCATAACCTCAGCCACACTGACACTGATCAAACTATTGAAACCCGTTATTATAGGCACTACTTATGAAGATGCAGTGTGTGCCGCATTGCTAATGGAGGAAAATACGATGTGAGCACTCACCTGAAAGAGAAACAGCATAAAGACAGTTCGTTCTCGTACTTCTTAATCCAGTCAATCATTTAGATCCTTCTTGACACCTCAAGTTTCATCAATGCAGAGTAGAGCACAGTCTTGCATTTAAAGCTAGCGATCATGCAACCAAGTTGTTTTGGAAAACGTTTCCTGATTCTGGTGTAACCCCAAAAAATTGCTTGTGGAAGAACTAAGACTGCAGCCATTGTAATAGAAGCTTTGGCTCACTTAATAGACTAACACTTGTAAACTTGGATAAAAATAGCCTTTTCTCTATTACGATGGACAAATCAAATGTTAAGACATAAATCTTGATTCGGATCTTTGATTATAATGTGGGAGATGTTCAAACAAAATTTCTAGACATGCCAATAGTCGATATAGTTTCAGCTGCTAATATGTTCGATGCACTGAAGCTTTCTCTCAACAAGAAGGGCTTAAGTTTTGATAATTGTGTGGCCTTTATGTCTGACACCATCAACGTCATGAAGGGGTCTAGCGTCCAGAAAATTAATACGTAATGAATGCCCTCATTTGTATGATGTCAGATGCATTTGCCATTCGGCAGGGTTGACCATAAAAGCTGGCATGGAGACCTTTCCAACTAATGTAGATCAACTCGTTGTTGATGTCTTCTACTTATTTTTTCACTGCAGCTAAATAAAGCATCAATTTGCTGACAACTGGTGTTCATTCTTTTCATCTGAACCGTACTCTCAAACATTGCACGACTCGTTGATTGAGTCTCTTGCATTGCGCTGGTCGCTTAATTGCCTAGTTTGATTGTTTGAAGTCATATTTTCTATCATGTGACGAACCAGAAACAGTCAAAGTAATTTAAAAAATCATTGACATTTTACCCAATCCTCTCACCAGGCTTATTCCTCGGTTTCTCCGATATATATTTTCATCCATGGTTAGATTTAACATAGATTTTCAAAAGTCAAAAGAGAATACTACTTGTCAACTGTACCAGTAGATGAGTAGGTTAGTTCGCCTGTTGCTTCCAACCTCTTCAAGACTGATGTTATAATCTTAGCACTCTTAATTTAGCCAGTGGAGGTCAATTGCTGATGAGAACTTAGGAATTCGTGATGATACCTGGGTTCAGTTAGAAGAACAAGCTGATCCAAATTTATAGAGCTGTTAGACAATTTTATTTAGCTACAATCAAGAAGATGCTGAAAAATGTTCCCTTTAGTGACTATCTCTTGAAAGATTTGGAAATTATTAACATGTTCATATGATTTCTCTGCTGTAATTGACCTTTCAAAGAGATTTCCGCAGATTGTTCTGCTGACTGATTCTAGCTCCCTGGACAAATTGAGGAAGAATTCTTGGATTTTAAATTGTCACCAGCTTATCATCCTCCCATTGACAAGTTCAAGACAGAAAGATCTAAAGCAGGAAAGTTTTGGTGAGCAAGCTGAAAACCTTGGGTGGAGAGATGAGATTTCCTTGCTTGGTTAAACCCATGACAAGTCTTCCGACTATTCCTGTTTCCAATGCTGACTATGAAAGGGGCTTTTCTATTCTCAGAAAGATTGATACTGGCCTAGTTTAAGCCAAGAAATTTTGATTGCTTTGATGACAATGCAGTTGGGGGGAAGAGTGCTGAAAAAGTATATTTTTTCAAAAAAGTGTTTTTGGCCCAAAAGTGTTTATAATATGTCTGCAGGCCGAGTTTCAAGTTTCAGTGCAAGTAAATACTTCTATCAGAAGATATCGCCATTTTTATATAATGCGTATTGTTCATTTCATTTCATTTTACGTTCGAAGTAGGTTCTTCCTCAGTCTACCGTTGGGCGGTTGGGGATGATCCAACCCCAAATACACTTTTTATATACCAAAATGTAGCCAATTTCACGCACAACCATAACAGTCGTTTGGCAATGAATTGACTGACAAGGGGAGGGTGTACTGCGCAATCGGAAAGGCGAGCACTTTTTTTTAGATCACGTGTTTTTTTTAAACGTCAGTTACCAAGAATTGCTGGAAAGAATCACACTGGGGAAGAGAAAGGAGAAACATTTTAAACAAGGAACATCATGTAGTTAGGGGGGCCACTACTAAAAAAAACGAAACAGAACAAAAACAAAACAAAAAAAACACAACTTCTCTCTGCTTCAGAATTTTTATTTGAAATCTTGTATGATGCAAGGGCGTAGGAAGCGGTGCGACTGGTGAGGCCATGGCCTTACCACTTTCTGAGAGAGCGGCCAAGGGAATTGGTGGCAGAATCCAGGAGATTAATATTATTTGCGCATGCCTAAATCTTTACCTTCCAATGATTGGGAAGGTAAAGGGTTGACTACTAGCCTGAGCCTAAAGCATGCTCGCTAATAGTTTGTGCAGCTATTCTGCTGAAAGTCACTTAGTGTTAGCTTTGTTTTCAAAGTCATCATCGAGACGACATGTCACTCTCCAAGGACTTACCCATTCCCTCTATTGGTGAGAAGCCACATCGACCATCTTTCAGTTTTCCAAAGCGTGAGTTTGGAAAAAAGAATCTTGTTAAAAGATCTTTCCAGCCACAATGGTTTACACGCTGGACATGGCTTCATTATGATGAGGGCCATGATTCAGTTTTCTGTTGTATTTGTGTGAAGGCTTACAAAGAAAAACGGCTTTTTTCTGTCGCAACTATTGAGACTGCATATAATATATCAACTGGATATACGAACTGGAAGGATGCTTCTCTCAGATTTTCTGCCCATGAAGCTAGCAATTGTCATAAGGATGCTATTTCGAGAGTCATTACTCTCCCCCAGTCATGTCCGAAAATTGGTGAGAGTCTTTCCTCCCTTCATGCTCGGGAAATGAAGGAAAAGCGGCAGTGCTTACTCAAATTTCTATCTAATGTTGTGTTCTTGGCTAGACAATCTTTGCCACTGCGTGGTCGTGGCGATGAATCTGACTCCGACTTTATTCAATTGTTTAGGCTTTGTGGATATGATGACAAAAGAGGCTAAAGCGCAGAGCAAATAAATACACCTCTGCTGAAATCCAAAACGAGATGCTAAAAGTCATGGCTCTGAAGGTTCTTCGTAAAATAGCAGCCTCCCTGCATGCAGCTCCATTCTACACTATCATGGCAGATGAGACTGCAGATGTGAGCAACCAAGAGCAAGACTTCAATGGTCAGTTATTGAAAACCCAACTTGAAATTGTATCAACAATTTTCTGCTCAGATGAGGTTGTACTATTAAATGACGTCATTGACCATTTAAAGACCGCTTCACCTGCTGAACGTGAATTGGTTTGTAAATTGCTAATGTTACTTTTAGTTATGCCTGCATCAAACACTGTTAGTGAGAGATCCTTCAGTGCTTTAAGGAGAATAAAATCATATTTGAGGTCCACCATGACTGAAGTCCGATTAAATCATCTCATGATTTTGCACATTCATAAAGATGCGACTGATAGGTTGGACTTAATTTCAGTTGCCAATGATTTTGTTTCTCAAAGTGAACATCGCTTATCAATTTTTGGCACATTCAAACCCAGTGACCTATAGAACTCAATCACTATGAATTAATAATTCTATCAATCTTTTATTGTTCCTAATTTTACACAATTATTTGGCACTAATTTAATTTTTTAAGAAAAAAATACCACACACAACTATAAATAATATAATACATTATTATTATACACAGTTGGTAAGAGAAAAAATTATTTCAGTTGACTTGATGCTGATGTGTCCAGGTTGATGGCTCTTTTAAATTGCTAGGGGTGAGGAGTTCTTACACAGTGATATGACACCAGCAATTTATAATAAGAAATGGTAATACTTTTTTGGGTTATGATTATTATATAATTATAGTTACAATTAAGTACATACAATATATACCTCCCTTTACTCACTCCCAAACTGGAACTACAACCATCAGCGTTTGGACCATTGCTTCGAATGGCCTTACCACTTTAAAATTGCTTCCTATGCCCCTGTGATGTGTACCTATACACAGACCTACCTTCTGGTGCTGTGCCAACTACCCAGCTACAACTGATCCGGACTTAGTGAACATTTAAGATTTCACGAGGACCGTCATATTTGGAGACTAGTTTACTTTGGGATTTCACAACTTACCACAGGGGAAATTACAAAGTATGAAACACAATATAACATTGAGTTTTTTTTTTTAATAGTGTGATCATGGATTTTAAAACTATTGCAATTTCTTGGTAGCATTTTCATTGTTTTTTTGTACCTGTTGACATCATACTTGCTTAAAATTAAAAACAGAGAATGTCATCTCATTGAGAGGAAACAGAATTTTTTCTGATTACTCCAAATATGAAGCAGGGAGAACCGTCCTTGGCCAAAAAAAAAACTTTTTCGGGATAGGCATTTTAAGGACTAGTATAGTATTTCAATGGTTGAACTGACCATACCATTAACTGACCATACCATTAAAAAAACACCAAAAGTGGTATATATATATATACATAGAAAAATCAAGAATAGGGAGGGGAAGTTTGGTCTGTCCTATATAGGCCGCTTCCTAGGGGGATGACCAGAATCACTGGTTTGCTTCCCTTGGCGGTCTCCGCGGCCATTGAAACTCACTATTACGTGAAGCATCTTCTTCGCAAATCGGGAGTACTCGAGTTAGTATAAGTCCAGAATGGAGCATCCAAATCTTCTCAAATTTGGAAGGCAGCATCTTGCATGTACTGTCATCATATTTTGCGGGGGGGGGGGGGGGGGGGGGGGGGGTAGTGGACCCCCTTAAGAAGAGTGAGAAGGACTAGAAGAAAAAGTCCCACTAGTGGCTGTTGTTGAGCCTGTTACAGCAGCCACGTCAGGCAAGTTTAATGTTTATCTCCATACTAAAAAGTTACTTTCTGTTTCCTTCCTTTGTCAGTGAGTCTTTTGGATACTGAAGGTGAGGTCATCGCCTTCTGGGAACCGTCACTTACCTTGCAATCAATCGAAAATGTCTGAAGTGCGGCCAGTTCCAGTGGTGACCATGACCAGGAAGAAGTTGGCTCTCTTGGATCATTCAACTTCTTCTGGGGTGTTGTTACTGGATCTACTGGCTCTACCTCTTCAGACTAGAGAGGTGTTGTGTAAGAACAGGGTAAGGGTAATGACTTCCAAGGATAAGCTTAGACAGATCATAGAAAAGGGTAATAAGAGTATTCGATGTGTAGCCAAGCTCCCTTACAACTGAAGGAATTTTTTTCCGTAGGGCAGGTACTTTTTGTTCAAATTGTGGTATATAACACTAAAGACATCTCAAACCCTGTATCTGTAGAAGCCCATTCTTTGAACATCCATTCAGTACTGGGTGCTCGCATTGCTGGAATTAGTCATTCTGGTCTGGATGACATCACCGCAGTCATAGATATGCTGCCCCCTCTTAGTTCCACTAGTTGTTTTTGGGGGGGGGGGGGGGGGGGAATATACTAAGTCAATAGGGAGTGACGCAAATGCAGTAACATAAATTATTATGTTGGATGCCGCTCATAGGTTACATGATTTTTATGTGGTTGGGCATGAAGACATCACTGATGTTAGTATTACTGTTGATGGAACATGGCATACATAGGGCCGCAAATCAAATGATGGTGTTGCTGTGATGTTTGGGGACACTGGAGAAGTTTTACGTCATATATGTCTAAGTTCTGTCAAGCTTGCACGCGGATACCTGAAGATGAGACAGAGCAAGTTACAAAGAATGGTTTGATGGTCACTAGGTAAGTTGTAAAGCCAATTTTGAAGGCTGTTCTGGTTCCATGGAACAAAAACGTTTTGGGCATTCAGTTGATAGATGGAGGGAGGCTTTTAGGTACACACACATAATTAGTGATAGGGATATAAATGGTTGTTGGATGTCAAGCCTTATGGTTCTAGAGTTGAACTAGAGAAGGTGGAATGTATAAATGACGTTAGTAAGCGCTATTTAAAGCATTTTGATTATGAATTAAAAGGCATTGTTGATGATGATGGCAAGCATGTAACTTTGGGTGGCGCTAGGCGGATTAGTCACGTGTCTATAATTAAAATGCAAACCTATTATGGGGGAGCAGTTACAAATAACCAGGACAACCTAGACGGGATGATTCACGATGTGAAAGCATTCTTTTTTTATCACTGCAGAACAACCCCAGCCTGTGCTAAAAGTGAGCATCTTTTGCACAAGTGTTTAGGCGGCTACACACAGAATCAAAATGAAAGTTTTAATTCTGTAGTGTGGAGTAGAGTGGATAAGACAGAGCATATGAGTGCAACAAGTATCAGGCTTGCCGTCGATTTAGGTGTGGTGAGCTTCAATGTTGGGAGGAAGGTTGGCTTTGGTAAGATTATGTCTAAAAGGTAGTCAAGCTAACATGTCCTTGAGTGTTCATCCAATCTATGAATCTGCCCAATCTATAGATTGTGCAGCACAATCTATGAATTCATAGATGGATGCCAATCTATAGATTGGCATCCAATCTATAGATTGCTGCACAATCTATGAATGCCAATCTATTGCCTGCCAATCAATACTCTTCAAAACATGGTAGCATATTCATATTAACACCCTTTGCAACAGAGAAACAGAGAAAGTGATGATTGCAACTGAGAGTGTAATGATGTAGAAAAAAGTGATACATGTACCGAGAAAAAGTTCCACATGGACTTGGCAGATAAAGAACTTAGTGACATGGCAAGTGTAGCTAGAGCAAAAAAAGATATTTGAAGAATATTGCTCTGTCAAAAAAGATATAGCGTAAACAACCTATTATCAACCAGCATCAATTATCAACCAATAGCGCATCAATTATCACCCAGTCAAATATCCGAAAGTGCGTGGAGGAAAGCGGGAGTATTGGTGTGAAGAAGCGTGAGAGAGTTTGTTTGTAGGCACTTAGGTAAGTCTTTTCAGTGATTTATGGAGCTATATTCTAGCTCTTCTACCCTTTCATTTCATAGCTATGCCTCGGAAGGGTGTGAGAAAACGCTTGTCTAGGCGAAAATCTGAAACATCGCCGTCATCATCTAGCAACCCAGCTCCTAGGCCATTAGTAAAGCGAAAACAATGGACTGACCAGCAAATGGAAGCAGCAATGAAGGCAGTTGAAGGAGGCCAGCTGGTGATCATGGGGTCCCTGTATCCACTTTGCAGAATCGAGTAAGTGGCAGAGTAAAACATGGTGACAAACCTGGGCCTAGGCCATACCTATGTTGCCAGGAGGAATATGAACTTGGCTCCTTTTTGAAGCAGTGTGCAACTGTAGGCTATGGTAAAACAAGAGGATGTCATGCATATAGCAGAGTACGTTGCCAGAGAGAAGGGTTTGCTGAAAAAAGATTGCATTACCATGGTTGGTGGAATAGATTTATTGAGCGTCAAGGTGATTTTTCACTCAGAAGAAGTGATACCACTGCTCATGTTCGAATGAACGCCATTAACAAGGAAACGATGGAGCAATACTTCTCCCTGCTCAAAGATGTTCTTGATAAACATAATCTGCATTCAAAACCGGCTCAGATATATAACGTTGATAAGAGTAGTGTGCCATTCGATTACAAAGTCCCTAATATTGTTGCTAGGTAAAAATTCGATATAGGCAGTCTGGCAAGAAGGGGCAAGTTACAGTGGTAGCTTGTGCTAGTGCAGTTGGTCAAGCAATTCCGCCAATGATAATTTTTGATGCTCGAAATCTCAACTATGCATGGACCAAAGATGAGGTTCCGGGAACTCAGTATGGGTTAAGTGACAATGGCTGGATCAATACGAACTTATTCGAAGGATGGTTGGTTGAACACTTCCTTCAATTTACAGTTCCTGGGCGCCCCCTTTTGTTGCTTCTCGATGGGCATAGCACACATTATCAGCCTGATGCAGTTAGATTTGCAAGGGAACATGATATTATCATGCTATGTTTACCTCCCCATACCACCCACGAATCTCAGCCACTGGATTGTGGTGTTTTCAAGCCCCTCAAGAGCAAGTGGACTGAAGTGTGTCATCAATATTTCCATAAGTACCCTGGGAAAGTGATAACAAGATTCAATTTCAATATGTTGTTCTCCCAAGCATGGTTGAAGTCGCTTATTCCTTCAAACATCATTGCCGGTTTTAATTGTGGAGTGTACCCATACAATCCATCTGCCATTTCAGTTCCAGACGATGACAACACTAGCAGTGAGAAAACTAGTGATCGATCTGATGAGGGGGGGAGCGGAGATGAGGGAACAAGTGGAGATGGGGGAAGTAGTGGAGATGAGGCAGGAAGTGGAGATAGGGGAGGTGATGGAGATAGTAGACAACTATCCATTGAGGGAGGCCATGAACTGTCATCTGGTGCGGGAGGGCATGGACAACAGTGTGGTGAAGGAGGGAGTGAACTGCAGCCTGGTGAGGAATGGAGTGGACAGCATCCTAGTGACGAATGGGATTGGGGGGGTTCTGCTGAGGCAGGAGGTGCTAGAGCTGGACGTGGTGGAGCATGTGGGTCAGCAGTTCCTTTTGGAAGTAGTGGACAGTCGGGTGCTGTGGGAAGTGAGGGGACATCAATGTTTGGATCCTGCACAGACGAGCAGTTAGATCTCTTTCAGTGTCGTACAAGAAGGGATACAATCTCTCTATTGATCCATGTTACATCCATTGGCTTGACATACATCATCCTGAAGCACTACCTGTCGATTACCATGATCTAACCTCTGCTAGAGATCCAGTCTCGTCTGTGGTGAGTCGTCACAACCTAACCCCTGCTGTAATCCCAGATGAAGATGTCTTATCCGTGGCAAGTTCCTTTACAAACATCTCTCCATTATGTCCTGTTGTTGCTAGTACTCCAGGGGTTGCTCCAAAACCTAGTTCAGCTTCAAAAGAGTCGACCAGTGCAGGTAGGATGTCCAGTGCAAAGGACTCTTCAAGAGAAGTGAGTGTAGTGTCAAAATACATGGCTATTCCTGTAGAATCTACGCCAAAACGTGCTGCAAGCAGTTTTCCACGTGCCAAACTCTTAACTAGTGAAGATTCACTGCGGACACTTGAAGAAAAATAAAAGAAGAAGCAAGATGAATTGGAAATGAAGGCAAAACGGAAAACAGAAGACAGAAAGGGAAGAGAAAAAGAAACTAAGGGATGAGAGTCGAAGAAGAAAGCAGAGAATACAATCCTAAGAGAACAAGAAAGAGTAAAGAAAGCAGAACTGAAGGAAGAAGCAAAGAAGAAAAGAGAAGTGAAGGGGAAGTGTGAGGAAGAAATAGGAAGGAGAAAAGAAGTGAAGAGAAAGCGACAGTGCATCAAAGTGCACCCCACGCCAGCCACAGAGAGTAAAGCAGGTCAGCAAAGGGAAATTGACACAGATATCTGCTGTACGTGCAATGGCTCATACGAAAAAGATGTCATTGAGGGGAATGGTGCAGATTGGCTGGCATGTGCGTGTAGGAACTGGCTCCATGAAGATTGTGTGGATGATTGCATAAGAGATGAAGATGGAAAGGATTGCATTTGCCCATTCTGTTTGGATGATCTAGCTACAAAGTTTGCGTGACAGTTTCAACATTTCCTGCACAAAACATGTTCTCATACTTGGACAACAATATTGTTATTAAATACTGCAATGCAAGATGCAAATCTGGTAAAGGTTGACTTCTACAGAATTGCTTGGGAGGGGGGGGGATCTCAGTGAGTGATAATTGATGTACATAATATTAATGAATGGTTGATAATTGATGCCTACACTGTAAAAACTATAGCGTGTAGTGCACACTAAATCCCTAGCACATAGGTGTGCTGCTGTAAATAGTGTACTATACACACTCTAGCACACCTAATTGCTAAGTGTGCTGATTAAGAACGTGCACCACACACTTCTTGAGATCATTGAGTGTGTAGAGCACACTTTAGAATATGTAATTAGGACAATTTATTTTAATCAACAAATTAACACTTGATTTACACCTTATATACAAGCATGCGCCTGCAAAAAAATTTTAATATATTTTCTTGGATACGACGGTGGAATATATATACATATTATATATACATGGATATGACATTTGCTGGCAGTGCACACTACCCTTGTGAGTTTTAGTGTGTCAACCCATTTTCTCCTATAGGACATGTATATAGTGCATTGGAACATTCCTAGGTAGCTCCTATAAAAGTGAACTTGGAGAACATAATACACTTATGCTCCTTCATGGAGTGCTCCCCCCTCAGTTCATTACTATTTGTCGCTCCTTCCCCAACATCATAATTCAAAATTCTTAAAAGACATATATATTGGCACAATTTCATTTAAAATTCATTCATAAACGATCATGATAAATAATTCTGTAATGTCTTCTACAACAACAAGGTAATATATACTGAGACAGTAAGTCACTTATCAGGTCACAATTTCTATCCAGAACACGAATTAATTTTGGTGATTGTCTGTGTGTAGTCTGTGTGTATTGTTAGTATATAATTTCTTGGTAGTGCTTGCCCTTTTGCTGACTCATGCTAGCATGGTACTTTTTGTAGCTGATGGAGGAAATGCTGCTTATAATGAACGACGAGAAATTAAGAGATCTTGCAAAGGAACGTTGGAGAACCCAAATTCCTGCAATCATACAAGGAAACAATTGAATCGCAAGACAAGACACAGCTTTATGATGTTCTACATGGTCTGCAGTGTGATGAAGGTTAAAATAAAGTGGGGGGGGGGGCGAAATACATATTATGGATTATGTGTCTATACTATTGGTGCAAGGATACAAGGGAATAATACGCTTCTTGCTCTGTGGATTTTACATCTTCTGCTATATACCAGATGTCCGAAGCAAATCTGATCCTGACAGAGTGGTATATATTCTTTTACAAGGTAAATTTTTATGGGCTATTCCCCCCCCCCCCCGTGGATCATTACATTGTTATTTGTCTCTGTGCATAGACACTGTTATGGCATATCACTTTTCCTTACTGATGAAATTGCTTGACCATGATATCTTTTTCTCTACTCAGGGTTGTGCAGATGTTAACTCGGTTATTATGGAAGTCAGTAACCTTGCTCCATATGTGCTTGCGATGTGGAACATCGAGAGGGCCACACAAGCCTCAGACCAAAAAATTGTTACTAAAGTTTCATGTTTTCAGCGTTTTTTTTTTTTTAATATACAATATTCTGTAGGGTGTTCTAATTTTTATGCTTTTATGGAAGTGCTCATCCTTCAGTTCCCTTTACATAAAACATCGATAACTGTTAAACATTTTATGGCCTCACTATTGTAACTATAATTATATTCATGATTCTGTTAACTTTGTCATTTTAGTTTGTAAAAATCTTTGAAATCATTCTGCTATGGCTATGGTGATACTTGATTTTAGTGTGTAATGCACACTGATAATTGTGTGTAATGCACACTGGTAATGGTGTGTAATACACACTGATAATGGTGTGTGTTGCACACCAAAAAGAGCGTGTTATGCACGCTACAATATTGAGTGTGTAATGCACACTCAAAATGAGTGTGCGTATAGCGACATCACAGCACACTCTATTTGGTGTGCGTTGCACACTTTATTTTTTACAGTGTGATTGATAACCGGTTTTGAGTGAGCAGCATAGTCAGTACTGGGGTTTCGTTTTGGAATATGATAATTGGAATGAGACTACACCAGTTCACTGTTAAATGGTTGATGGAGCTCCTGGTCTGGAATGAAGTCTTTCAGCACAATCTGCAAGTAGGATATAGCATTGGGACAAAACTTGGGTGATAATTGGTTGCTTACGCTATCTACCAGCCAAGCAACAGACATGTCTGACCTACCCAATGACGTCTTTACAGCAGCGAGAGTGAAGAGCAACCTCACCAGAACACAGAGGCGACAAGAGAGGCTTTGCATGCAGCAAAGTGGGGTGCTTCAATACCATTGGATGGCGGAGTGCTGCAGATGAAGAAAGCTCAAACAGAAGACACATCACTGCGCAACATCAGGAGAAAATGTGATGTCCATGAAGAACCATACATCCAGCAGAATGGGCTGATATATCGAATTGCCAGATTGCCCAATAGAGAAGCAGAAAACCAACAACTTATTTTACCAGCACCATATCGAGAAGTGATACTGAAGTTAGCACATATCTCTCCACTGGCTGCCCACTTTGGTCGGAACAAGACGACTGACTACATTCTCAGGCATTTTATGTGGCCTGGCTTGAGACACGATGTAGCAGAAATGTGCAAACGCTGCCAGACTTACCAAAGGACGGCACGAGGATCTGTTCGAAAAGCCAAGTTGGTATCATTGCCAGTGATTGAAGTCCCATTCACAAGAATCGCAATGGACATAGAAGAAGGCCACCGTGACATTTTGACTATAGTAGACCGACTCAAGATATCTTGATGCTATCCCTCTCAGGACTACCTCTAGCCAAGTCATGGCAGAAGCATTGTTGGAGTATTTCTCTCGGGTTGGCCTTCCCAAAGAAATATTGACAGACAGAGGCTCCAACTTCACTTCAGATTTAATGGACAAGCTCTACCAGATGCTGAGAATACGTTGCATCCGTACTTCTTCCTACCATCCACAGAGAGACAGGATGGTAGAAAGATATAATGCCACACTCAAGTCCGGTCTACGCAAGATGTTGACAAATTCCCGCAAGAATGGAACAAATCGATACCATATGCATGTCGAAGTGTCATTCATCAATCGATAGGTTTCAGCCCATTTGAATCATCTTTGGCAGGAAACCAAGAGGACCACTTGATGTTTTGAATGAGGAGTGGGAAGAGCCAACAGAGACCAAAGAATCTGTTGTTTCCTACCTCAGACAGACATATGACCGTTTGGAGGAGGCAAAAGACATTGCCATCACAATGGAAACAAAAGCCAAGCAAGAGATGGAGATATTCGAGGTCTGGGTAGACGGCCATCTTCACTCTCATTTTGGTGTCCCATATCTTCAAGTTCACAGTAGAGGTGGGGAAATTCATCACTCCACCTTGATAACCTTTTATGTGGACCATGCCATCATTGGTGAAGTCTTTTGGGACCACCTCAGGATGCACCTGCGAGAGATCACATTGAGAGTCGAGTGGTATGACCTCCATCCTGTGGCCAGCAACATTCACTGTGCAACAGTACGAAAAAACATCAGTTAACTTATTGTAACTTGCCATACATATTTTTTCCGGGCACTTTGCGCTTATGTGTCCATATTCTTTACAGTGGTAGCATCTGGGACCCTTGATCGGGTCGTAGTCAGGCCGTCTAGGCATCTTTCCTTCTGGCTTGCTGTCATCTGATTTGCTGTCCTATGTGGGCTCCTGGCTCCTGGTCCTGCTTGTATGAAGGACGGTAGGATCCTCTAAATGGTTTCCGTCCCTGGTCTGGTCTCTGCCATGGCTTTCTTAGTTCCTCTTCTTTAGGTTGGCTTAGGATGAATGTGTCAGCCAGCCTCGCTGCTTCAATGCTTGAAGTTGGTTCTCTACTCCTGACAAATTCCTGGACCATTGGCTTCATCAGAGAGAAGCTTTTCCAAGGTACAGTGTTGTGTGAGTGCTTCTCGGGTGGTAGCCGCCTTGGTCCATTGGTTAAATGTGGATGTCACCCTCTGTTGGGAGTGGCTGATGGTTTTCTGCTTCCTTCATCGCCATGTCCATCCACACCACCCTGTAATGGTTGGGGTTGATGCCATGGAAGGCTGCAAGTGATTCAGTAAACACATCAAAATCATTCCTCTGTGCTCTGTCCATCCCTTCTCGGAACTTTAGGGATTCCACATCCAGCAAGGGAAGCAGGAGGGACATCCAGAGCTCCTTGTCGACACCATGGCGAGTCATGTGTTCTTGAAAAACATTCATGAACATTTCCAGTGCCTGAACATCTTTTAGGGGGGGCACATTTGCGCTGTCATATGACAGCAAGCCAGAAGGAAAGATGCCTAGATAGCCTGACTACGACCCGATCAAGGGTCCCAGACGCTACCACTGTCAAGAATATGGGCACATAAGCGCAAAGTGCCCGGAAAAAATATGTATGGCAAGTTACAATAAGTTAACTGATGTTTTTTCGTACTGTTGCACAGTGAATGTTGCTGGCCACAGGATGGAGGTCATACCACTCGACTCTCAATGTGATCTCTACTCCCCGCTCTCTTCCTTTCCCTTTCCTTTGCTACTATAGATCTTCCAGTCGTTCTCTCTTCCTGTTCTCTTGCTCTTCACGTCTTAGTTCGAGATCTTGAGCTCGTTGCTGGTCCGACTTTACCATTGTTTGCTCAAACAGTGTGGTCCATCTTTGTTCGTCGGCCTGGCGTATGACTTCCTCTCTTTCTTTTCTATCCTCGTTTTCTCGCTTTCTCTCTCTTTCCCTTTCTTGTTCATATTCTCGCTCTTCTCTGTGGGCCACTTCTGCATTTCTGTGCATGCTAGTGAACATTTCCATCATCTGGGTTATTTTGTCACTTTATGACTTAGGGGGCCTGGGGGTTGTCATGACCACCCCGCTGGTTGTTTCTGGCTCTTCCACTGCCGGTCTGTCATCGTCAACAGTGATCTTCCTAACTGTATCACTGTCCGGTGAATTGGGGTAGCTGACCTTCTCTAGCTCTTTCTTCTGAGCTCTTGTTTTCAACATCCTTCTGGTTGAATTTGTTGGTTGTGGGTCCCAGTCTTGCGCTGCCACCAGTGTTGAGGACTCCTCCTCAGGTTGACAATATAAGATTAAAGAATACGGCCACGACTACAACAACTCTACTCAACTCAACTCTCTCTCGACTCCCCAGCTGGGGTTCTTAATTTGGGCAAGTAAGATCCTCTGCTAATCTTGATCCACAAAGGCTAGGCTGAGGGCTAGCATCTTCAAGTTATAGGCTTAGCGATCTATAGTCTTATTGTCGTCTCTATAGGGTCCAACTGAGTTTTTGCACCTTTACTACTTTTTTAAAACTAAATTACACCCTAGCTACACAAGTCAAGATTTTTTGTTTGTTTTGAGAGCTAGTATCTTCAAGTTCTAGGGGTCCAAGTCAGTTTCTGCACCTTCACTACTTTATTTTACCTTTGGTTTTGGATTAGTAGCTAAGCAAAAAGTATAAGCTAAAAGTGTAGTTTGATTGAGTGGCTAGTGCTGACAGCAGTAGATAATCCTGGTTATCTTTGTAATGGTTATAGCAAGGACAAACCAAGGACATAAAAATAAAATTAGCAAGGTTAAGGTAGTGAGTAGCTAAGTGAAAGAATGCTGACGTCATGGTTCTGGGCATGACCTGCTGTTGTGTCCTACTTTCTTACAGGTCGTGCACATGCGGACCCTTTTTGTCGGTGGTTCTGATGTGGTCGAGTTCTCCACATCCTCGTCAACCACTGGTGTAGCAGCTCGACTGGATGGCTTTGGAAAAGATGATGGTTTGGGGCATGTTATGTCTTTGTCCTTCTCGGGACAGAACCGTCGGATGCTGTCAAATAAGTACCACTGTCGTTCTGGAGACAAACCTTTGGTGGGAATGATGTGTGGCATATCTGTGGCTGTTGACTGTTGGTTGGTATCCAGCAATGTTTGGCAAGCACAAACCGGTGTTCTACAGTGTGTGAATGCTCCTTTGCTGTCACTGTGCCTGGATCGGGTGAACCGAATATGAATTGGTGGAAACGCTTTATTCCTGAGAACTTCTTCAAATGCGAAGCAAAGAAGTCTGGCCAATTGAAGCAAGGAACGATGGTGGTCAATTCCCACCACTTCTGCTTCAACTCCTATTTGACATCAAACACACACACAATATCTGATTGAAATAACCATTTTTTTGTAAGCATGATGTTTTATTTGTATGTACCTGCATTTAGCTGTCATCTTCTATGTCACATCATCTGCATGGTCATCAGGTATACAGAAATACTCTTCCAATAGTTTCAAGAGGGGTTGCTGGTCTTCATGGCTGAAGTGCAAAAGAGTTTACTGCGCAAGCTGCTTCAGAAGAGCCATCACGACGCTGTCTATTTAGGTTGCTACGAAAACTGAAGGGAAATTCCGGCGTGCCCGTATTTTCATTCCGTGCACGTGGTAGCTTCGCATGGCTTTTCTATTTTTTAAGCTTTTTCTAACTGCTCGCTTGAATGAAAGGAAGTGTTTCTTGGCCTTGAAACTTTGCACAAAGATAGAGCAATGATCCAAGATGCCTCTGAGGTAATTTATGAAAATATCCATGATAATAACCTTGGTAGCTATTTCAGGTCCTAGTGCAAAATCAGTTTTGGGGCGAAGTGGGCCTTTTCTCAGATCGTATCACATATAGCTTAGCATAAACAATTCCTGGATAGGAAGTGATGTTTGGTAAATTTTTGTACAAATGGCTGAGGAAAGCACTCCAATCATACCAGGTGACAAGTATTTTCCCGCCATGATCACGTATAAGTTGGGATTTGTTGCTACCATGTACAGTTGATGACTGTACCCTTTCAATACCTCCTAAGGTGGATACTTGAGAGTGTTTCTTTTTTCTTTTTAAAAGAACAAAATAGCAATCAGGGACAAACTTGGTATGCCCTGCAAGCATAAAGGACAAAGAAATCTTGTCATTTTTGCATCTGCCAACTCGCCAACAATGTAATGAATAACTACATTATTCTTATTCTGGCCTATGCAATTATCTGCTTGAACATAAATCTCCTTCTCTCCTTCCCTGTAATTGCACGATGCTCAAGAAAGTCGTGTATTAAACTAATTGTTGCATTGGCACCTTTTCCAATAAATCAATTAAATAGTTCACTTGAAAATGAGTTGGCTCGCATGCAACTCCAAACAAATTGCATTTCCGGTCAGTTTTGAAGAAGAGGGGTCCAGGTTGCAAAGCATTACATGGGTAGTACACCTGCTGTGCATAATCAAATGAAAAATGCATAGCCCCCTCATACTCAGTGTTTTTGTCATTGGCATTCCACTCATCTTCACATTTCTTCATATTAGAATTGTAGCACTTTCGTTGGACTGAAGCAAGTTCTAGATGAATTTGAGCCTGCTTAATTAACACGGTCAGACTTTTCTGACTCGGATAAATTTGCTGACCTTGCTATCACACTTGAATTTTTCTGGCATTCCCAACACAAGTCAGTGGCAGGCTTAGTTACACTAATGAATGGAAGATGTCTAAGCCACAGCTCAATGAACTTTGTTCTGCAGAAAGGTTTCTTTCCTTCTTTTGCACATGCCTTTTCATAACTTCTATGGACTTCTGCTTTAGTCATATTTGTTGTAAGCAGAAGGAAACGTTCATCTTTAAAGTTTGGCATTCTTCCTGGAGACATATCAGAAGCTGTGTTTTTTATGAACTGTACAGCATCTTGAACAGCTGACATAGATGCGGCCTTGTAAGATGACTTTCCAGAATTACCATGCCGTCTAGTTTTTATCTCGGGGCTATCCTTCCTGTAGTGCTATACTAAATTCCGATATCTTTTGTCACTAATAGAATGAAGAAAAATGAAGGCTTTAAGGCAAATAGGTTCAAGAGACTTGCATGACTTGTTTTTCTGACATCAGAAGCTGAAGAAACATAGTGTGAATGAATCTGTCCAAGAATTACAAGGTCCAGCTCATCCTTATGCAATTCAAAGCAATTGCTCCTGTACTTGATAACATTGGTTACAATTGCAGTTTATGGGCCACAATTAGTGCCGCGTGAAATTCCGCGCACAACATTTTTAGTAGGAGAATGTTTTTAGCAGGTGAATCTATAGGACTGCCACAGACTTATTGGTCTTACAAGCGCTTGTTGAGAGAAGTATTAGTTGATACTGACACCATCATCAATTGGTGCAAGCAGCATGGGCTTCTGGCTCGCTGTATGCCTTGTCATGGGTATGGAGGAGCTATGCGATGGTAGAATGCAACAGAAACAGATGGGTACAGGTACAGTGCAGCTATAAACATGAGACAGAGAATAATACAACCCTGTTTCTGCAGGTGGAGGTGCCCAGACAGAAACTGCCGGAAGAAGAGGTAAGAAGAGGTCCATTCGTCATGCTTCATGGTTTGAAGGCAGTCACCTATCGCTGGAGAAGATCCTAGAGATCACCTATCTGATCACCTATCTGTTGGCAGAGGAAATCTAGCAGATTAAGATTAGGAAGTGGGTTGGGATTGCTGAACACACAGGTGTTGACTGGTGCCACTTCCTACGAGAGGTAGGGCTAGGCTAGGGCTATAATAATATTAATAATAATTAAATCCAGATTGCCCTCCCTCTTTACAGGTATGTGCCCAATATCTTGACAGTCATCCCGACATGCTTGGCGGTCCAGGCACTGTTTTTGAAATTGACGAAGCTAAATTTGGCAAAAGGAAATATAATAGGGGCCGAATCCCATTCGTCGAATCATGAATGGGAAGTGGGTCCTAGGAGTAGTAGAACGTGGCACCGATAAAGTGTCTCTTGCTGTTGTGCCTTGCCGTGATGCCAACACGATCATCCCTGTAATCCAGAGGTATGTGCTTCCTGGCACAGAGGAGCCTATAAGAGTCTCAATCAAGTTGGCTACACACACCTTACGGTAAACCATTCCCAGCATTTTGTTGACCCTGTCACAGGTGCACACACACAATCCATCGAGGGTACATGGACAAATGCCAAGAGGAAAATGAAGCTTCATGGCACCAGCAAGCCCCTCTTGGAAGGGTACCTTATAGAATATGTGTGGAGGAGAAAGTATGGCAAAGAGACTCCATTTGCACAAATTATTAATCATATTTCAGATGTTAATTTATTAATCTTGTATCATAAAATAATTATTATTGTGTCGGCAATTTTCGCGGTGCCAATTGTGGATTCACGCATGTGGTGCCAATTGTAACCACTAAACTGCAATTCTCCAGTACTCACCAGTGAATGGTTTAAAGTTAAACGGTGAATAGGTTAACCGATTACACGCCGTATTCCTAGTACCCGCGGGCAAATTATTCATGAATTAACGAGGTATTTTACTTATTATTTTTATATCTTCCGTTCTGCAGGGACTCCACCCATGAAACTTGGGTCATATTAAGCCACATGATAGCTCTACTTCCTGTAAAAAAATCGAGCCTTCCTTACCAACTGGGCAGAACTAACCAGCATTATAAAACCTTGTCATCTTCTTGGGGGTGAATATTTTCATATTTTCACACTATTATACACACATTATAATGCCAACACAAGATGGAGCATCTATTTACAAACCCTCTACCATATGCAAAGCCAGTGGGTTGTTTTCCCCATCAAAATGCTAACAAATAATAATACAAAAAACAAATTATAAGAGAGTGAAAATGCTAACACATACTAGAATAAAACCATAATATAAAACACAATTATGTAAGGGAGTGTCTTGGGTAGAGCTCCGGTCTTGCTGTCACGGGTAGAGTAGAACTTGCTCAGTCTTGGGTATAGCTTGCTTGGTCTCCGGCATGATATTTCACCATGTTTTTATCCTACACAAACATGAGATACCAGGATAAGAATAACACTTGAATACTGGAGAGACGAGAGAAGTAGACGAAGGGACAGGGAACGAGAGAAGTAGACGAAGGGGCAGGGAACAAGAGAGAAGTAGACGAAGGAGCAGGGAACAAGAGAGAAGCACAGAAAGGAGCAGGGGGTGCATAAACATTACTGATAGTCCACCAAGGTATGGTATTTACGAAAACAGTCACGGCCTGTTGATCCACCACACAAAGGAACCTTACAAAAACAACACTGGGACCTTGCCTCATGCCTGTAACCTTTACTAATGCAAACTACACAGCGCTTCTTTGCACAGCACTGTGGGAAATGACCTAGTTTTAAATTGAGGCGATCTAGCTGACTATTTGCCTGACTACAACGTTGACCTGCACGCTGCCGAGAAGAGAAAGAACCAATCAAAGATTTAGCTAGAACAATCCTAGCTTCTAGATAATTACCCTTCCTTACTGATATTGGAGCTCGGACAGAAGAAAACAAAATAAATGAATTCAATAAACAAGCTTCTATCAAATACGAAAAAACCCTTTTCCACCATCTCCTAGACTTTCTACCCAAATTATAGTAGCCTATTCTCTGATCTGCTCTGTCCACACCTCTCATGAATGACTGATAATCAGGCAAACATGGGGGACATGGCAGATCCTCTCTAGAACCATCAATTTTGCGCCTTTTTACAGTAGGAGGTACTAAATTATTTTCCGCGGGATGTATATTAGTTATCATGTAGATTGACCGTTTATCTACCCAAACTAAAGCCAGGAGTGCACCATTAGACCTATAATCATAATAACCTCTATTTCTAATCGAAGCTTTTGTTACTAAATCTGGAGGAAAGTTCCTCCTAGTATACCTAGCTGTACCACATGCACCAAAGCCTTTACTTGTAAGCGTTTGAAATAAATTAGGACTAGTATAATAATTGTCCATGTACACATGGAAGTTCTTATGTTCTAATCCTTCTAACAAATCTAAAACAACTCTACTACACTAACCAGTTTTATCAGCTACTTCCACGTTCTTACCTGTATAAATCTGCAACCGATAAATGTACCCATTCCTAGCATCACAAAGGACAAACACTTTTATCCCCCATTTTATTGGTTTGTCCTTCATATACTGTTTGAAGCCAAGCCTACCTTGAAAGGGAATCATAGCTTCATCAATACTAAGCTCTTGATGCAAAGTATATTCACTCTCAAACTTAGGAGTAATCAAATCTAATAACTTCCTTACCTTATAAAGCCGATCATAATTCAGGTTACCCTTTGTAACCAACAAACCATCAATAGAATTTACATGTACATAACGCATTAGCTCCAAAAACCGAGTCCTAGGCATTACTTTACGAACCAAAGATCCAGACAAATCCGAGTGATTAGTGGACCAGTACAATTCTAAGTATGGAAGTGTGGAAACTCCCTGGAAACTCCCATTATTATCAACATTCCTACAAAAGCTTTCATTTCCTCTATATTAGTATCTACCCATGGCCTGGAGAGACTAGCCATCCTAGAAACGTAACTGTTCGTCTCTGCTACTAGGAGTTCCCACACTTCAAGAGTAAAAAAATGGTAAAATGCATCTAAAAATGTACTTGATGCACCAAGCAATGAAGAAGTTGGACCAGCTGTTGCTGTATAGTCCAATTTCAAAGGAGTTGGCTCCTTTATTTCCCACTTACCTGTGACCTCAGTTAGCCTAGAACCAGTGCCAGATGCTTGGGCAGAACCAGTGCCAGATGCTCGGACAGAACCAGTGCCAGATGCTCGCACACGCCTATAACCTCTGGCCCGCCTACTACCAGTACCTTTTGGAGGACCACTAGCAACACTTACGACTCCACTACCACTTGAGCTGCTTCCCCCTTGGCCAGTACTCCCTCGCCCGCCTCTCCCTCGGCCAGTACTCCCTCGCCCGCCTCTCCCTCGCACAACTCCAGCACCAGTCGTGTTCCTACGCCCTGTAGAGACTTCAGGCAAGGCTTCCTCATCCTCCAATGTAACAAAAGGAGTCATAGATGCCTCATCTCCACTCTCATCATCTGATGCTGTAGGAAAAGTAGTGGGGAGGGTGGGAAAAACAAGATATATATATCAAGTTTGTGGTCAACATTTGTAAATTCAAATTCAAATGAAAATCAACAACTCAAACCTACACTCTTAGCTATAACTTTTTTTCTATAACTATCCCGTCTGAATTTGGAATACCAACAGAATAAGCTAGTATTTGGCAATAGTACACTCTCAGTTGACTATGGTAAACAAAGGCTATGAAGCGCTAAGGTTAGAAGAAACTTACAATCGAGAAGTCCATCCAAGCACGCCTCTTCTCTTGGAGCAACTGGTCCAGAGTGTTTCCTCGGTATGCATAGATGTCTTCACCTTCTTCCCCAAATGAATCTGACCCAGAATCCACAGAATCGTCGGCTAAAAGTTGAGAAATAACGTCCTCACAGGAGAGCATCTTTGAGCAGTTTAAAAAAAAAAAGCTCGACCAACAAAAATGGCGTTCAACCGCAGGATTTTTGTTGCACGATGCATCAACCGGAAATAATCATTTTTGTGACGTTCTCTAGTCTACTAGGCATGTGCAGAACCCAACCGGGGCTGTTAGCTCGTAACGGTTCATTTTATATATTTTTGTGTGGCGAAGGATGTAAGGTCTCGCGCCATATGGCGCTTACGGCGTTTAATCGGTTAAAGTTAAAAGGGCTGGCCCGAGAAACTTGAGATACTTTCTGCTACACTCGATTTGGATGACAGGACCCACTCTCCACTAAATTAAGCTCGCCCATTATGGAGGCGCGGTAAAGGAAAAAATTCAAGATCTGGGATCGATCCCAGGTGAAAAAAGAAGCAGTCTGAATAAGGGTATTTCGAAAGAACACATTGGTAAAGTATCAACCCACCTTTCAGAATGGGAAGAGAAATCAGACACCCATGACAAGGCATAGAGCAAGCCAGAAGCCCATGCTGCTTGCACCAATTGATGATGGCGTCAGTATCAACTAATACCTCTCTCAACAAGCGCTTGTAAGACCAATGAAGTCAGTGGCAGTCCTAGAGATTCTCCCGCTAAAAACATTCTCCTGCTAAAAATGTTGTGCGCGGAAATTCACGCGCGCTAATTGTCCTTAAACTTGCCTAATGAAATAGACTTAGAGCATGGTGGGTTGCCTTCACCAAATTGACAAGAACAATCAAAACCATCTATAGCTGCCCTCTCATTACTCATTATCAACATAAAAACATAAACACTAGTTTCAAATTCTTGGCTTTGGGAGAGAAAGTATAGGTATTGGGACTGCTCACATCACTTTGAGTGGTCTGTCTCAGAACTTTCTTTTTCTTTTCTCACTAGGCCTTCATACTCCTCTTCTGCTAGCCCAAACTCTTCTTCAAGGGAGTCGAAGCACTCATCATGAACTGCACTTGCTATTCACGCTAAAACTTCACTTCAGTAGTGCTAAAAGTCTGAAACTTGCCACCGCTTGGTGAAAAAAAGTTCTCTCTTCTGATAATTGGAATATGATATTTTGAACTGAGCATGCCCAGTTAAAACAAGAGGGAAATTTGAAATTGATTTTTCTCAAAACACTTATCTTGTGACTGGTCATAATGCAGGCTTGTGCCTGCACTCTGTTCAGTCTAATTAAGCATACACACTTTATCTCCTGTAAGTCCACTTGTTAATTTACTGTTGTTGTTAGGGATGTTCATCAGGATTCCGCTGGGGATCCCTAACATTTGTCCATTTCTAATACTGAAATTCGGGAGTAATTTTTTAAGTTTTCAGTTTTAACTCGTATTACGGGGGTGGCCATTGCTACATGTGTGCTAAAGGACTTGGGGGAGCTAGGACTTGATGTCAAGAATGTTCGAGGTCAAGGATATGATGCTGCATCAAACATGTCTAGTGCCCGGGTAGGCTTGCAGGCTCTGATCCTAGAAAAATCTCGTTCGGCAATGTACACACACTGCACTGGCCATTGTCTGAACCTTGTAATTGGTGGTTCTTGTAGTCTACCAATGATAAGGAATGTGATGGACAAAGTTGCAAGTTTTTCCTAAAAGGAATCAGAAATAGTTAAGAGTAATGTTATAGATCTTGGTAAGAGGGCGCCCCTTATTGACTTATGTAAAACCCATTGGGCAGCAAGATACTCTGCATATTCACATTTCTATGGATGTTATAAATTTATGGTCACTGCTTTCGAAGGAATAGGACTTGGATTACACATTGATACATTCACTGCTAATTTTAGTAATGATGTGAGGGATTATGAGTCAAGAAACTGAGCCACTTCTCTTCTGTGCTCTCACAGAATTTGTGTTTTTCTGATTATTTATCAGTTTCTTTCGCATGTGGCTGGCATTACAGTGAAGTTACAGAGTACAACACTCGATGTAGTTCAGGCATTTCAGCAGATTGATGGTGTTTTATCATGCTACAAGGTAATAAGGACTACCTAATATTAATAATGAATTTCATAAAATATATATATACATGCTGAAAGAATGGCGTCATCAGTGAATGTACAGCCATGTTGGCCCAGGAGCTGCGAAAGGCAGAGAAACAGGCCTAATGTAGTGACAAGAACAATTGAGGAGTGGTTTAAAAAAATGTGGCTCTACTCATATAATATGTGACTTAGAGACTCGATTCTTACCATTATCCAAAACTTCATCCTCTTTGCTATGTCTTGTCCCTTCTATTTTGTGTACGAAGAATGATGTAAATTTTTCTGATAGTGTGGATGTTTATTTTAGTGATTTGCCATCACCTGAGCTTTTTGACCAAGAACTTGGCCGTTGGAAACAAAGTTTTGTCTGCATGCCTGCTTCAGAAAGGCCCAGTACTTGTGCTACTACCCTTAAAGAGTTTGATCAACTTTTGTTCCCCAATGTTACACCTTATTGAAGATTGCTTGCACCATACCCATCACTTCCTGTGAATGTGAACGAAATGCTAGTACTGTATGCAGATTACGCAATTTTATGAGATGTAGTATGACCGAAGATCGATTGACATCTCTGGCATTGATGCATATACATTACCAGCATCACATTGATCTAGATCAGGTTGTGGATCTTTTTTCAGGCTGAACCCAAGGCGGTTGCACTTGAGCAGTGTATTTCTGGATTGATCAAGATTACCTATTCCGTAATATATATATACTCTATATTGAGCCATTTTACCTGAAGCTCCTGTACCTGAGCTTCTGCCTTTCATCCTGAACTTCATGATCATGATTGTCTTTCCAAAGTTTTGCAATTGACAGTTTGTAATGCACATCATATGAACAGACTACATTATAATTGTTTACATGCATTTATATTGATTTATTTGTAAATTAATATATAGAAGGAAGAAAAATATATATAGAGAGAGAGAGTTGTGACTGGTCATCATTTGTTTTGCTTGTTTTATTATTATTATTATTACTTAATTTTTGATTTAATTATTATAGTATTTCAATTTTAATTAACTTAATTCTAATTTAATGTATGTGGCAGACTCCATTCAACACTTAATGAACTACTTTGTTGTATTATATCCATAGTAATATGTTGTTATTAAGTATATAATTTATAGTTGATTTTATTAATAAATTAACAATATTTTTTGGATTAATATCTTATACAACAATAATTATATAAAGTAGGACTCAGAGTTATGGACCCCTTGGGAAACTGGGTGTTCCGTAACCAAAATGTATGTTCTTTAGTATGCAATAGAGTTGGAGTCAGAAAACATAATGTAGCATACAAAATCCTGTTACAAGGCAGCTATAGGCCCTACTGTAAATTTACCAGGTAATTAGGTAAAGATTACAAAACACCAGCGATGGGAACCCCCCTTTTCGGAAGTCTGGGTATATATGGGCCTGTGTATGCCTTACCTAATCCTACGTAACCCCAATATTTTTTGGCTATTCTAAAGCTAGAGAGAGCTATATATCTTTTGAGCATAAAATCACTGGCATAGAGGGTATATACGGTTCAGAAGTTATGAGACCTTGAAGGCGGTCGCTTCCCCCCTGTTTAAGCACATTAGGTCCCCTTTCCTTTTTAAATGAAATGAACAATAATGCACTATATATAAATGGCTATATATATCTTCTGACAGAAGAACTTATTTGCTCTGAAACTTGAAACTCAACCTGCAGACCCATTATAAACATTTTTGGGTGCAAAAAAACAACAACACACACTTAAAATATACATTTTCATCACTCTTCCCCCTTTAACAAATCTGCGTACATATAAGGGTGGTCTAATATCGTTGCACGTATTCACACTAGTGTCCTGATTGATATAGCCGTTCTTTCTTATGATATTTCTCTTTTGTAATTTTGTTTCACCCTACTTTTTTCTTTGAATTATAGGCTCTGCGAGTGTGGACCATAGAGCATTACAAACGATAAGAATTTTTTTTAATGAATATCATGTTACATTTTCATCTGTATAATCTTGATTCTCTCAAACAAAAACTCAACGTCAAGTTGTAGAATATAAATTGTGAAAGGGTAAAATTTATCCATCCTGCTTGAAAAATCACTAGATAGCAAGCTTTTATGTCCAAGCAGTTTCTAACCATGTTCCAGCTGCCAGAAATACTCATGCATTATTAGAATGCGTCCCTTCATTACTAGAATTATGTGGGCATACACAGAAAATGTTGAAAGCAAACTGACAAAACAATCGACTTTAAACTTTTTCAGCAACAGCCAGTGTCCAACCTAACAAATTATATCTGGACTGCCACCTACATAGGAAAGAAGATGGAAAGTTAACTGCAATCAATTACCGAAAACCCATACATACCAACCGGTACCTTGATTATAGATCACATTATCCTATCCATGTCAGAAGAAGAGTGGTGAAGAGCTTGTATGATAGAGCCAGAAGAGTAGTTATTGAGAAGGAGGACCTTTGGAAGTCATTTGAAAAAGGTCTCTATAGAGAACGGTTATCCGCAAGCCTTCATCAACCTTTCGTCTGCAGAAACATCTAAATTCAGAAAAGAAGATGAGTATATACTTCAGTACAGGGAATGAGGGGTCTAAAAAGAAGGATCCTATGATATGATTCCTTACGCAGCAGGGATGAGTGAAGACATCAGGATTGTCTGCAAGAAGTTCTACATCAAAGTCATCTTCAGATCGGTGAGAACTCTGAGGACACAACTCAGCAGACTGAAGGATGATTTACCAGCTTATACGCACTCATGTGTTCTGTACCACATCCCTTGTAGCTGTTGGAAATTCTAAATAGTGGAGACCATCAGAAACTGGAGACCAGAGTGAAAGAACATCAAGATGCCTGCAGAAAATGTAATAAAGAGAAGTCTGCAATTGCCGAGCATGCATGGTATAATGGACATCCTATTTTGTGGGGGAAGCTACCATCTTGGACAGAAGACAGAAGGAACTGCGCATTGCACATCAGCCTAGCACTAAAATGTGAGTGGTTCAATTGTTACTGTGAATAGACTTGCCTGGCTGCTGGGGAGCTACTCTGAAGAGCCTAAACTTGAAGCCATGACCATCATAATTACTCTTATTTTATCTTTTTGTTTATTTATTTATTTATTTATAATTATTATTATATTATCATTATATCATTAATATTATTTAATTGTCATTTATTATTTATCTAATATTTATTATAGTTGTTTTTGTGTTACTTTTATTATTATTGTGTAGATATTGTGGCTGATTTTCTCTTAGGCAAACTCAAACAGCAACCCATAATCATTTACAAAGTATATCCTATTCACAGTTGACCACACCTATTTACATTCTACCAAAATATCCTGTTTCCTGTTCTTTATAATTATTGAGTCAATCATTACATGTCCCCACTCTGAGGGAGGGTGTCCACGACCGACACTCCAGCATGAATATGAGCATGATCCAGGCATCCTTTCCACGTGGTTGGTATGGTAATTAACGGGGCTTCAGTCTCTTTCTTGTTCCTTGCTCTCTCTGCTGACTTTAGAGGAAACTTCTTGTTGATTCTTCTGTAAAACTTCTTTGTCACATAATGAAGAATAACTTCCCGTAGCACGTAGTTGTTACTAGACATTACAATCTCCCTTGTTTTGCCATTGTCTGTGGGTAGAGCTCCATTTTCTAGATAATGGATGACCTGGGCCACCAATTGGCCCTCTCACTGCCGTTCTCCTAGGCTACTCTCCCAACTCTTTGTAGTTTTCTGGGTTCTATAGCAGCCAACAACTTTTTACTGGAATTGATTCCTCTTCTGCCATTTCACAGAGTTCCACCTCCTGAACGTGGCCCAATACCTGTTCCACTTCTACCACAACTGGTGTGCACCCATGATTCTCCATCATCACCATCACACAATTTTTTTCATCCATCTCTATCCCAGCCTCCGGCATCTTCACTCCAACTCCACCAAACTCTCTGTTTGGATCAATGTAGGACAGGGAGCACTGCTCTGTTCCAGTCACCTCTGCCCGAACATGATGACATGAGTCGGAAAGCTTGCAGAAAGCAGACCATGCCAGCTGTTTCAATCCTAACCTTTCTTCACCTTGGATGGCTTAAGACAATTCTGCCTACTTTTCCTACCTGTTCGGTGATTATGCTCTTCTAGCAGGTCCACATCATCTTTTTCCACCTCAGTGCAAACAAACAGTAACCCTAACTTAAGGAAGCAGGTCAGTTCCTATCAGTAGTCCGGCAGGAGCATCTTTCATTACCTGCACCACTGCCTTCACTACATGTCCTGATCGAGCAATGGTTGTCTCACCACTGGAAGATGCCCACCACCGCAGTTGCGCAAAGCTACAGGAGTAGGCTCTAAACACTGCTCCATCCATTCCTGAGTAGACTGGTCCTTGGTGCTCTTCTTAGCTAGCACTGCTAGAGGAAGTCTAACGAGACTATGGTCACAGGTGACCCAGTGTCAAGTAGTGTATCAACCTTCTTTCCTTCCAACTCTACATTGGTCATAGGTATAAGACCTAGCTCAGTGCTGTCTACATGAGCCCTTGAAAAGATAGAGTACATAGTTGCTGTCACCTTCCTCAGAGCTTCATTGATGCAATTGTCATCCTCCTGGCACTCCTCCCACTCTTTTCTTTGTGGGGCAAGGCTAGCCACTCGCCCTTTTCCATCTCTGCCTCTTTGGTCATATCCTGAGATCTCAGCAGGTCCCCCCTTATATTTGGCCTGGCATTTGTTCTGTAGTGCCTGTACGCCCCAAAACCATAACATTGTACTAGAGGCTTCTTCCCACCTGGTGAAACAGCCTATTCTTCTGGTAAGTTTAGCCTCTTCTCAGGCTGGCAGGACATCTGGAAGTTTGGGTGAGGTCTCCTCATAGTAGCAACTCTGTGTTGACTCAAGGTCAAATCATGCAATTTGGCTCAAAATGTGCCTTAACTAGGAGGTTATCCAGGTACCCCCTCACTTCCAGCCAGCTTCACTTTAAGCCATGGGAGCAAGCCTGAAGCAAACTGAGAAGCAAGCACTGATCTTCCCATGCACATAGCTTCAGCACTACCCTGCTGTATGCTAGGATATGGCTTCTGGAATAGCCTACGCAAAACTTGTGCATAGCCATCCACTGATTCCTTCTCCCTCTGCTTCCGTACATGAAACAGACTCCACTGTCTGTATCCTTACAGGCATAAAGCGTTTAATTAGCACCCATCTCTTCATAGCTGCCATGCTGTTGAGGTGTGCTTGTCATGTAAAAGGCATATGCTTCCCCCCAGAGCCTAGTTACAAGGTTTACAAACCTAGTCAAAGTATCCCACTTGCAAATTCCAGCCAGCTCAAACTGCTCCAGCCATTGTTTTACAGTCTCTCTGTCTCCATCAGCACTTGTGCTCCCATCAAATTTTGATAGAGGAGAAGGAGGTACTGAGCAAGAAGAGCAGTTGACATTGCTGCAAAAGCTCAAGCTCCATTTGCTATAGTCACACCTGAACTCCACCCAGCACTGGTACCTGAGCCACTCGCTACTCCAGTAACATTCCCCAGGCTACTACTCACAGTGGAACCATTACTAATGTTACCACATGCAACTGTATCACCTTGCATGCTACCACTCCCGACAGTACCTCTTCCTTACCACCACCCATAACAATACGCTACCATTCCCTGTTCTACCACTCAAAATTGTACCACTCTCCATGCTACAAGTTCCAATAGTACCATAAGAACCACCTAAAGATCCCAACAGAACCTTCACTATCCCAATGCCACTTCCTATACCTCTCATAGCAGTAGTACTCCCAATGACACTACAATCACCACCAGCACCACTAATGATACTCCCGACACCAGCACCACTCCCTGTGAAACCGGTGTTGAAAACAACCCTCGTCCGACTGCACATTTGACCCTTGCACTATTACCTGTAAAACCAATCTCATTAGCACTGGTCACTGTCAAACCTGACACTGTAGAACTAGGCAAAGCCTGAGGCTCATTTGTGGTTGCCACATTATCACTCCAACCAAAGGGTGGAGCCCTGTGTGTGCTTGTGTGATGAACCAATGGCACTCACTGTTGCTGACCCCGAGTCTCCTGACAGCTTCATTACGACCTTCAGATGCTGAGCCATCTCGGAACAACTCATACTCTCAAGTGTATCTGGCCGACCTCTTGCTTCAGCCAACTCCACATGTGCCTGCAACTCCTTCAGCTGCTGTAGCATCCTCTCCTCATGACTCTCGCACTTCTCTCATTCCTTTTGCACCATCCGATAACATTCCAACTCTGCTGACTGACTGGCCTCTGAGATTTCCCTCTTCAAGTCCTTACAACAAGTATTCAGCTTCTCTAAACAGGTTTCATCACTGCCAACAGTTACCATAGCTCATCAAGTGCTCGATCTTCCTGTGAGTCTCGCAACAGCTGGTCCTATAGTGCTTTCACCTGCACACCTTCAGCAGCCAAGTGATCATGTTCTTCTAGCAGTTGATCCCGCTCTGCGATAGCATCAATTAAGGCTTCTTCTTCTGGATGCTTTTCTCTGAGACATGCGTTCTCAACTTCAAGTTGCTGATCTGTTAGCCGTAGGTTGTCCAATTGTGTTCTCAACACTTCCATAGTAGACATCTCTGCTACTTAGCTAATCTGCTCTAGCTGAAAAAGGCTATGGATTTACATCCCGGACTGGCCCCCAAATGTAGTTATTATGGCTGATTTTCTCTTAGGCAAACTTAAACAGCAACACACAATCATTTACAAAGCACACATTTATATCCTATTCACAGTTGAACACACCCATTTACATTCTACCACAAAATCCAGTGTCCTGTTCTTTATAATTATTGAGACAACTATTGCAATTATTATTATATCATTATATTTATTTATTTAATTATATATATATATATATATATATATATATACTTAGAAGGTAGTTTGCTGATGAAGGCTACAAATAGTTTTCAATGCTGTGTTAAAGCAGAGCTATTGAATAGTAATAATAGAAAAATATTGGGATGGCTAGTCCTACTATAGTTTCATGCTAATGCGACATATATATTTTTTCTTTCTGGTGCATGTAGGCATGTGTACTTGCACGTGCTGGATAGCTATAGCAGGCTCATGTGAACCTTATCGTCTCTGATGAAGGCTAGAGCATCAAAACGATGAGTGAATACAATTTGAAGTTGATTATTGAGAAAGTTGATTATAAGTTATTATGTCAACTGAGAGTTAGTTGAGAGTTTATTTAAGAGAAACCTAGGTATATATATAGCAATACCCAGAAATTAGTGAGATGCTATGAGAAGAGTTTACACTGGAGGGCTTAGTGGAAGAATCACCATGTGTTCAGTATGAGATGCCGTGATGAGGAAATTCTACTGGCAAGTTTAAGGATGAAGCCTCCCATTAAGACCAGGAAAGGGTACAGAATAGTAGAGAGAGCCAGCAAAGTGTTCCTATCAGAGAGAATTCACCAGTCCTACAAAAAAGGCAGTGCCATAACAGATGAGTGTGAAGATCTGGAAGCCAAACTGGAACCAGCACTGGGAAGTGACTATCAGATGATTCAGGCCCTTTGTGGGGGAGCAGCAGAGAAGACCCACATCAAATCCAAGCAGAAACATCAAAAGAAGCTGTAGACACTTTTGGAGAGAAGGAGATCGAGAGAAGTGAAATTTCAACCCCAAGACTTGAACAGATGTGTGGTAAATCTGACAGAAAAGAACCTTTCTCTAGCTCAGGAAGAAGTGCTTGCTTTGGGTCTTAACTTTGTCCCTGTCCCAAAGAGTCGACCTCTGATGGATACCATACCTACAGTGGAAAAGATAGCCAGTAAGCTGGAGGATAACAAGACACATGAGCTTCGAGGAAGAATATGTTGAATTTTGAGAAGAGCAAGAAAACCAAACGACAACATGACGAAGGAACAGAAAAAGTCCCTTGGAGAACTGAGGAAGATGGAAGAGCTTGTAATTCTACCAGCAGACAAAGGGAAGACAACAGTTTAGGTACATTTTAAAGCTGACAGGAATGATAGAAACCAAAACATATGGAATACTGAAGAAGGATCCTACCAAGGATTGTTGGGGTTCAACTACTGCCTAGTCCCAATATGGTAGGTATTGCTGCCACCAGAGCCTAATAGCTAGGAGTAAGTTGCCTAGTCTACCCAGAGAAATTTTGGGATAAAGTTAGACTAAGTTTTATTACTCAAAGCAACAACAGTAGACTCAAACAGTTTGGCTGGCAGGGGTTTTTATAACCACTTCCAGCCTCACACAGTAAGTGACATATGGCTAACACCATACAATGCACAGTCCAAAGTCAAACATACAGATGACAGGTAGAGACACATAAGCCTGTATAAATCCAGGTGTGAACCACATCAATAACAGTGGTTAGCTAATTAGGACTAACAGATAATATAAGCTACCTCTAGCTACAGGTTATGGCCAGGCTTGGCCATGTCAGGCGGCCCCTGACAAGGATGAGGAAAGCAAGGTGAATCGCGTGTTTTAAAGGATATGGAGAAGATGGGAGAAATATCAACTGCATTGTACAATAGAAATAGGGCCACTTGGACATCTGATATTTTGCTCCAATTAATGTTTCTTTAACACCTGGATCTAATTGTTCATCCCACCGCTGTTTTAAGACATTGTAAGTTGCAATAATTTTGCTGATTGACCCACCTCTCATAGTCCATCTGGAGGGCAGAATTTCCTTATACCAAAACTAACAGAAAAATCTTAATCAGTACTCTGATTTTATAGCAGCATTACATTTGGTAGAAAACTACAAATCTCAAATGCAATGTCTAAAGCCTCAATACAAACCTTGCTTTTTAGCATTGCGAACAGCAAGATTCAAAACATGTCCATAACAATGTGTGTAAGCACACACTTTTTCAGAGAGAATGTGTAGACAGTCACACACAACTTCTTTTGCCACTCATGTTTGATGCCTCATCATAGCATTGGGTCTCGACACTAAGCAAGGCTCAAGTTCATGCGAAGTAATGTGTCCTTGATAGCATGGACATATTGTCAGCCCAGATGTCCTCTACCTCATATAACCCTCATGAGCTGCAAGATCATCACCGACCCACGTGACACAGATTGTAAACTGTTCCTTGATAGATATGGACATTCATATGCGGAGAGTGAAATATCTATTCTGACCTTCTTACTCACCCCTCTGGTTATATGAAGTGCCATGATTTCTAGGTATTCATTTTGGACTTCTGGACTAGAATATTTGTTTCTTTATCCAAGTAGCAATATATGGGATTGTCCAAACTTCGTAGGAGTAACAACAATTCATTGAAATTGCTGTCAACATCAGAGAGCTATCTGAAGGGCAAACTTTGACGGGCAAGAAAGCTGATGTTCTCTAGAGTTGTTAAGAACATCTTTATGTTGGCAACTTTCTTTTCCTTGTGCTTCTCACTATGCCAATATCATCTAGGACCTCATGATGGCAATCGTTGCTGATGCTTTTTAATGGAGATGTTGCCACCTTGCCTCTGTTGAGAAACGATGGTTATCTTTTTGTACTTGTTAAGAACTTGCCCTCGTGTAATGCTACATGCATAGATGGCAAAAAATCTTCATCTTTGTTAGCAACATTATAAAACCATGGGAATGTTAGACACCACTCTGTTCTGAATGATCTTTCTGTCATTTCTTTCCCATAGCCAAATTTCTTATCGGAAAAGGAAATCTACTTGTTGGCACAAACTGTTCTGGAGGTAGAAGACAACCAGATTGAGAAGCCATTTTACTAGCGGTTAGGCTTGAAGTTAGACATATCAGTGCCTCTAGAGTTAGAAAGCATCCATTAATGCAAGTAGCTATCAGGATTTGGAAGCGGGAAGGGTGGTTGGTTGGATGATAGCTACCACTAGATAGACAATGATATGAAGTAAGAAGTGCACAGCTGGGGGGTATAATATGCAAGTTTATCCATGAAATTACACCAGGTTTGGTAAGCATTTGCAGGTCTGCATACATGGACTGGGCTAGCTGCAACAGCACTCCCCAATGCCCACAAATTTAGATATGGAAATGTGATTAATTTGTCATGTGTATATGAGCAGGTTCAGCATGTGCCAAGTAAAATGATAGCTACATTCCAGATACTTTTTCTGCAGAACAGTTTTTCTTTTACAGAATGGATAAAGAAAATAGATTTCAGAAAAGGAGAGAGAAAGAAAAGTTAAAGTTTGCTTCTGAATAGCAGAACAAAGAAAACTGTGCTTGGAAGGGAAAAGTGGCGCCACTAGGAGGCTGGGAAAAGTGGTGCCACTAGGAGACTGGGGAAGTGGCTAGAAGTACCAGCCAATGAGCAGCAAGAAGCTCGGCGGCACAACTAGAGACAGTTGTTCATCTGGTTCAACATAGGCTGACAGTTGAGTAGGTTATTTGGTAGACCTCAGAACCAAGTTGTCATTGCTCTGCTTAGATCTGTCTCTCATATGAGTCAGATCTAAACATTGACACACAGGTTAGTGTCATCCTTCAGCACAGCATAGTGTGGTCTAGATCAGGGCCACCCTCAACTCAGCACTGTGTGGCCAAATCTTGCCAACACTGAAAGAACACAATGTCACTCAGGTTAGGGCCATCCATCAATAGGGGCCAAGGTCTGACCATCCCTCAGCCTACACTTGTTCTTTTTTCATGTTGTAAGTCCTATTTCTAATATATTTTTTTATTGAATGATCTGGAATACAATAATCAATGCAGTGACTGCATATTAATAGGGAATTGATCATGTAGATAGTTCCAATAAACATGGCCTCTTTTTCTGTGTCTCCCTCTCTGTGTCTGTTGTCTGCCTATCTCTCTGTCTGTCTGGTATGGTTGGTGTCTAGTGCACAGTGAGGCAGTGAAGGCAGTTGTCTTCAGCCCTTGTACTCACATCATAATCCTAGTGCTAATAAAGATATGTGTTGATCTATAAACATCTGTTGTGTTTGCATGTATGCCACAAGTTTTGTTGAGCAAAGATCATAGATACAATACAACATGATAGATACAAGATGATAGATACAAGAGGATAGATAAAGATGATAGATATAAGATGGTAGATACATCGGTTACAAAATGATAGATACAAGATGATAGAACAAGATGATAGATACATATAAGATGATCGATACAAGAGGATAAATTAAAGATGATAGATACAAGATTATAGATACAAGATGATAGATAGATACAAGATGATAGATACAATATGATGGATACAAGATGATAGATGCAAGATGATTGATTGAACGATATAAGATGATAGAAGATGATAGATCGGTGAAGATGGCCTCATCTGTATATGTGTGTGCACTGGGTATAGAGGCCTCATCTGTATAATTATGTGTGTGCACTGGGTATAGAGGTTTCATCTGTATATGTGTGTGCACTGGGTGTAGAGACTTCATCTGTATATGTGTGTGTACTGGTGTAGATGCCTCATCTGTATATGTGTGTGCACATGCTGTATAATTATGTGTGTGCACTTGGTGTAGAGGCCTCATCTGTAGATGTGTGTGCATTAGGTATAGGCCTCATCTATATATGTGTGTGCACTGGGTGTAGAGGCTTTATCTTGTGTGCACTGGGTGTAGAGGCTTCATCTTGTGTGCACTGGGTGTAGAGGCCTCATCTACATGTGTGTGAACTGGGTGTAGAGGTCTCATCTATATATGTGTGTGCACTGGGTGTAGAGGCTCATCTGTATAAGTGTGTGAACTGGGTGTAGAGGTCTCATCTATATATGTGTGCACTGGGTGTAGAGGCCTCATCTGTATATGTGTGTGCACTGGTGTATAGGCCTCATCTGTATAAGTGTGTGAACTGGGTGTAGAGGCTTCATCTTGTGTGCACTCACTGGGTGTAGAGGCCTCATCTGTATGTGTGTGCTCTGGGTCTAGAGGCCTTATCTGTATATGTGTGTGCACTGGCCTCATCTATATATGTGTGTGCACTGGTGTAGAGGCCTCATCTGTATAAGTGTGTAAACTGGGTGTAGAGGCTTCATCTTGTGTGCACTGGGTGTAGAGGCCTCATCTGTATGTGTGTGCACTGGGTCTAGAGGCCTTATCTGTATATGTGTGTGCACTGGGTGTAGATGAATTTTATCTGTGTACGTGTGGTATGGACTAGACGGTGCGGCTAATAGATCTCACCAGCAAATCCGAACGTCTCTGTCGGCAACCAGCAAGTCATTAGGTAAGCTTGTCAAGATGATAGATAGATACAAGGGCAAGCTTGTCACCTGGTTGGATCTTAGTAATGGTTTGGTTGATATTTGTTCTGTAGTAGTCTCTGCTGGAGTGGGTAGGTGCTGGTAGCTACTTGGTACTGAAGGTGGATGTGTGGGCTGTGTATCAGAAGTGTGCGGCACGTGTTGTTATTCCTCTTACAAAGACAAAGAGAAGCTCTGAAAGAGCACTGCTTATCGAGGAAACAGAGACACCATTTATATACCACTTAAAACCTAAAATCATACTTGTATACTGTAATTATAAATGGTAAGGGTTATAATCCTAATGGTTGTGGTGTATATTATTTGAATATATACCCGTTATATATACATATATACAATATATACACATATATAAATATACATCTACTCACAATGAACTCTCAGTTGACATAATAACATTAAAATCACCTTCCCAATAAAAAAAATTATTCACTCGACATTTCGACTAGATGCTCTAGTCTTCATCAGGAATAGCTAAGGCTCACGTGAGCCTGTTATATACCGGTATTTGTAATTCTTGTGCATTGGAGACATCCACGAAAGCACTTCTTCAAGTTTATAATGGTGTACATAAACACACAGGCACACCTTTACCATGGTATTAGTGGTAGTGGTAGGTACTAACATTAGGTAATTGACAAAATCATGAGTATAATTATGTTAACTGGAGAAGTGAAGTGCCTTCTACCTTTTCCAAGTATATACATGACTTGACAATGAATATTTTTAGATCTATATTGATTCCCCATTCATTTTTTCTTCATTTTAGCTTGTTCCTGCAGCATTTCTTGTCAATAGATTGATTGGTAATATACTATTAGTAGCATAGGCATTGTTTGACGTGCTGCTCTAATAGAGTGTGCTATTATAGCACAGGAATGGTTAGAGAATGCTATTGTAGCACGGGAACAGTTAGAGCTTGCTGTAGTAGCAAGGAAATAAAAGTGTATTCTGCTTTTGCCCCCCCCCCCCCACCCGTAACTCTGCCATACATTTCCATTGTCCCACTCCCTCCCATTTCTGCAACTCCATGACAAGAGTTACTTTAACAAGGTGTGTATATGTTGTTGTCAACAAAATGGTGATTCTGAAGCTCTCACCATGAAGCCCTTTATCTTGTCTTCTCTGTGAGCTATATAGAATACTTGATGTGTGTGTGTACTATATATATACAGTGTATATATATGTTCCATCCAATCTATGAATCTGCCCAATCTATGAATGCCAATTTATTGCCTGCCAGTCAATACACTTCAAAACATGGTAGCATATTAACACCCTTTGCAACAGAGAAACAGTGATTGCAACTGAGAGTGTAATGATGTAGAAAAAAGTGATACTGAGTCCACATGAACTTGGCAGATAAAGAACTAAGTGACATGGCAAGTGTAGCTAGAGCAAAAAAAAGATATTTGAAGAATATTGCTCTGTCAAAAAAGATATAATGCACATTTTATAATACCCACGAACACTCGCACAACTGCTATAGTCCCCAAATGCAGAGAAACTTGCCTCACAAACAGCTCTTCTCCCTTCGTGGGAGTAGTGCGGGCTTTGTAAATTCCCATCGACTATCCCACATTGTGTGGGTGGGTTTGGATATTTGGCTTGAACACTCGCAGTTTATAATAAGTACTGGTCGATACGTTCCATCCAATCTATGAATCTGTTGCAAAGGGTGTTAATATGCTACCATGTTTTGAAGTGTAGTGATTGGCAGGCAATAGATTGGCATTCATAGATTGTGCTGCACCATCTATAGATTCATAGATTGGATGGAACATATATATGGATCAAAACCTGGACAGTCCCTAGCACTCACAGTCAGTCCCGGCCTCAGAGAGTCCCTGGCACATGTGAACAGTCCCCAGCACTCCTGGACAATCCCTAACATTCCAGGACCGTCCATAGAACTTTTGAACATTTTTCATATTCCTAGACAGTTCAAAGCACACCTGGACAAACCTAAGACTCCTGGAAAGTCTCTACTCCTGGAAAGTCCCTACTCCTGGAAATTCCCTAGCATTTCTTGACTACTGCTTACATTTGGACATAACTTAACATAATAATTATGATTAAAGTTTGTTGATATACCATACCATTTGATTCCACAACTAGAACCACCACAAACCATAGCGCTTATAATGTTTGGTGAAATTATAAGTCTTTCAGGTAGTATTGATATGTTATGTGCAGGATAATTTTAAACCTTAGGCACTCTAATCTAGGAGGTTTTTATGGGGGGGAATGGTGTGAAATGTTGGTCATTATCGTTACTGCCCTAGTCAACTGAGCTACAGGTATACAACCAATAATTCCCCCCAAACAACTTTCACGTGAGTTCTCTTTGAGGTTCATGCATGTGAGGTGGAGAAGTACCTAAGAAGAAGCAAAATGTGAGGCCACCAGGCTCAAATAAAGTGGTGAGAGATAAAGAAAGAAGGCAGTGAAGGAATGGTTTATATATTATACTTTTTAAAAAAAAATTTTTTTACATAGAACAACATGCCATATCTCAAGTTAAAAAGTTCATGCGATGACTAATATACTCAGTTGTTTTAATTTGTTCCCGTTTACTTAGAAGTGTATGAATACACTTCTAGAACAAATAAAGTATAGAAGACTCTGTTGGTTGTATATTGTAGTAAGTTTTACCAAGCACACACCTGGCACACATACCCACTTGTAAAGTGTTTTCTATTGATCCTCCAAGAGTAGTGGACTATTCAATCAACATGGTGTGCAAGATTAGTGATCACTTAACAAAGAAATAGATAATACGCACAGAGACTCTGCAGTTATTTTTCTCTCACAATTGATGCATGAAGCCACTAATAATAATAAGTGACTCATTCTATATATTTACCACCTTTATAAAACATCTTATAATGCTGGTCTCGCTGGTCTCTGCCTTTCCCTCTTCAGCTCTCTCCAGATGTTTCTTCTATTGGGCAGTCTATGCCTTTCTCTCTGCTCTCCACAGATGTTTATCCCTCATCTAGTAATGATGTTCATCTCTCTCTTTCCCATTCCCTATTGGTACGTGCTCTTAGATAATCATTCCTTCTCTGCCCCTGTCTCTCTGTGCAGTAGCTCTATCTCAGACCTGCACATTAATGACAGATGTGATGTGTTTCACTGCGCATGCTATAATTATATATCATGTGACACAGACTCGGACAAGCGTATTACTTTATAGATGATGATGATAAAACAACAACAATAACAAAAATACTAGCTTCTGTGTCTTGGAGGCAAGCAATGTTAATGCACGACACAGTGGGAAAGCATTTCTTCTTCCATCTCGAATGAGAAATTCTTTTTGATGACCAAGGAATGGCGATCAAGTCTTGGTATATAGAAATGGGGAATGGATGCAAAAAATTGTATACACTTAATAAAGGAAAGTAACAACAAAAACAATCAAACAAAACCTGATTGGCATATTCCAGCAGAATGAGGCCACCTTCCTACATTTGCTCAAACGAATTAGAGTGTAGGCTGAATTCAAGTTTTTAACAAAAGCACACTGTAAATGATTCACCAATTAAAAATGGTAAATACAACTTTCCTATGACTCGGTAACTAGTGGAAACAGGAGAATACAAGGTTTATGCAAGGATGTGTTGCATATACATTTCTGTGGAGAAAACAATGTTTTTGTTCGAGTAAACTTTATAGCATTTTTAAAATCTATAAGGCCAACAATTTATAATTAACTTTAATTTCTTTATATTCTTCTTCTTTGTATTGATACAATGCCGGACTCAGATATGCTACAAAATGGCATGGAAACAACCTACATAATAGGTGAGTGGAGGTCCTGATAGTGCTGGATCTTTGATCCTTTGAGGAGAGATCTTGGCAAGTGATGTTTGCAATTTGATAAGACATGTGAAGAGGGTAACATAAAATGTCGCAGCCACTTCACAACACTTAACCACACCACACCACTTACTTATAACATTACCCGAGTTTATGCATGTTTATCTGATAGCCCCAGGGTTTTTATTTTAACACCTCATACATAATACAACAATGCAAACATTATACATTTCAAGTGGCAACCAGTCTAAACATCATTATTCTCGCACGCCCTCCAGCTTGGAATCTGCATTGGGAGATGTTGGGAGAAAGACAGCATGTGAACAAGGACAGGTTTATAATCTTACATCAAGGTAAGTATGGGCCTTGTTATTGATGCTTACAAAGAGAGCCTCATCAGCTATATGCACAGCAATTACTCTCAACAACTCAGTTTAGCATGAAGTTTAGCTTGCTGTTGTCATACAAACACCAAGAAATACTGACAATCATGCGGCTATCCTGAGGCTATGAAGCCACCACTACATGTACAGTAGACCCTAGCCCTGGCCCTCACTTAACTGGCTTCTCAGTTTATCGGTCACATTACCTCAAGCCCACTATTACACATTGTACTTTACTAAGTTGCCAGAGTTTGCAGCTATCAGCTAATATTGAAGTCATTAGCACTAAATCTCACTACTACAGTTTTCTATTGTATAGTACATTTATCCGCTTCTTTTCAAAAAAAAAGATCAGGACCTTGCCTAACCTTCGTTCTCTGTGTATCTTCCATTTATGCAGACATGCAAGTTAAAACAACTGCCACTACACTCCTTTCCTGAACACAACCATGTGAATTCTACATGTAATAACTTCTACATGTAATAACTACTACACATATCTAGAAAGTTCACTTATCCTAACACCCATAGAGTGTGGATATGCAGGGTCTATTCTACATCACACAGCTGAAAGTTTTGTTCGATACTCTAAAACATGCAACACTCCAGCATACTAATACATAGTGATAGTTAGGTATTGGAGCAGTAGCCATAAAAGAAGCAAGCTATAACTAACTGGCTATATAGCTACAGAGGCAACATTAACCAACTTTATCTTTAAGGGCATACTTTGGAAAACGGTCTCCACATGTATAGGTCCACCATTTACCTACTGTAGCTAACATATTATTTCATGCTTACCAAGGAAACGAATCTTTCCTGCATCATTATGACAACCAATTTTCTCCAAAGCTAGAGCCAATGCCTCAAAAGTTCTACTTTCAGCTTCCTTTTGTTGCCAATCTTGTAACAACCTTACTATTTTTTCTTTTTTTTTGATTACTTCGTCATAGTCATCGGGATCAATACGAAAATGACGAGCAAGTGCTTTCCATTTTGTAATATAGCCAGCAATAGCGTCATAATGTTGCACCTCAATACGATGGCTGGGTGGTAGATGTTGACCTGCACATCACACAAAACCAAAAGAAAAGAATAAAAAATGGAGAGTCACAAGGAGGAGAAGTGATAGCAGAAGTTTAGGTTGATTAAGGATTGGGTTATTAGCTTTGAAATAGTAGAGAGAGAAACTATAAACTCTGGTGGCAATGTTTAGCACACCAAAAATTGTTAAGGATCTCACTTACGAATATCATTGTTAGGCATTCTTAGGTATCTCGCTGTGAAGGGATGGTCATTGAAAAAGCATTGGTTATGTGTATTACCTTGAATTCACAAATATTGAGTCAAGAATTTTTCATGGCCACACCTTTTATAACTAATAGTTTTATGAAGAGCTCCTTGCTGCTCATTTGCAGACCACTTCTGCCTGCCCCTTTTTCGAGTATTCAAGTAGCACAAGTATCTCCTCCTCCATGACCTATGCCTTCTCAATGCACTCAACAATTGTCTATTGTGAAGGATGCCAACAGCAAGCCTGTCACAAAAAATGATCTAATCTTTGGTTAACCCTCTCACTGGCATAAGCGGCATATGACACGAGGAACAATGGTCGCTGCTAATGAAGTCATAAAATTCAACTGTTCACGTACAAAATCTGATACCCAAGCATGCTCAGAGCATGCTTGGGTATCAGAGTTTATAGTTTCTCTCTCTACTATTTCAAACACTGTTTGAAGTATAAGCTTTGGTCACTACGGTAAACATGGCAACAAAATTTACTTCCGGTTTCTTGAAAAGAAATGGCTTCATCCTGAAATGATGTTACCAGTCAACTTTTTCTATAAGACTATAGCCTGTCTAGGAGAGACAGCAATGGATATGAGGAAGAAAGTACACCTTGCAGCTTTGAAATCAATTTTAATGCCGTAGCAGCCATAAGGTGAGCAGTTTACAATGATGGTGTAGCTAGGCCTGTTTCTGTACTATTTAGTGAAGATTCTGATGGCAACGACGATCAGCATGACTTGTCCCAAGATAAGTAATGATGAATAGATGTGCTAGGTGGTTCATAACACCTTTTCCTGATAATTTCCCGGGAATTTCAACTTTGAGCAAGTAATACAATGAAATAATAGTTCTGACAATATTTTTCAACCATTCTCATTCAACCGACTCTAGAGACACTGGAAACTAATCCTGCTCATCATGGGTGTGGTTGCGTTCCAACCATGGCACCTGGCCAATCTATTAGAGGCTCTGTTGCTAGTAATTATAATTGAAGGGATAGTTCATTCCCAATAGGCTCGTCCTTTCTCAATTCTCCACATTCATCTTACTCTGACACGTCTAAATAACAGGCAATTTTTTCTGCTAATCAGGGCCGTAGTCGAGCCATTTCTCCAGGCCAATCTGCTGGTTTTGGATGTTAGAGGTTCCTGGACTAAAGGTGAGCCTACCTGTAACCCGTTTGCTTATAAGTTGATATGTGAGCCCACTTTACGTACTGTGGAGGTGCAAACTAATCTGCTAATGGGTTGTTCAACAAGATTTTTACAGAGGATGTGCGAGACTTATTTGTGCTTGAGACAAATATATATGCTACTCGTACTGTCAGTAGCATCCCAAACCTGTCCCAGTCATGATACTAATGAGAAAGGCATTTATGTGTGTAATGTCACCACATGGTCTTGTCCGTATTCTGTGTCTGGAGCTGCTATGTAGCACACAGCACTCCACCTATCATTAGTACAGTTGTATTTTCACATCACACATCTTAGGAGATTTGAGCAGCTTCGTTTCCTCCACTTCCCTGATAAGCACCATGTTGGTCACAGGCGACGCCTTCAATTTTCCAACCGCGCGCTTGACCAGGTAATAAATTTTTCACGCCTACTCAATATACTCATTGTGTGCTCTAGAGCTTCCTCTAGCCACTCGTACCATTTTTAATTTTTTTGCACTTCGCAACTCAGAGTGGTTTCTATGGAGGTTGGAGCGATTCAGGTTTTTGTGGTCCCTCCGCTTTAGGGTCTAGTAACTTGCCTATAGTTATACCTATGAAACATATTTTAGTATCAAAAGAGAGCACACAGAGAGACCTATCTTTTGAGCTATATATCAAGTTCATACCATGAAGTTTGCAGAATCTACTGAGCTCTAAAGTTGTAACCACAGGTTAAAAAAAAAAATTTTTTTTAATGCAGCTGTTCCCCCTTCATGAACACACACCCATCTTCAAGCTGAAGAAACTCCTAGACTTAGTTCTAGTGAAGTTTGAATCCGAACATGTACATGTATAATATGCAATGTATAAATGCTGAGCCATTATTTGGATATTTATAATGATATTTTATGTGATTAGTTGCTAAGCAACATGAATTCATCGTAATGCTCATTCAATAATGCTCATTCAACTCATCCAGTTTAACCATAAACCCATTGTTCGACATAGTTAATGGTCACCACAGCTAGTTGCAAGCCATATTGCCAAAAGCCATATAATATTTATGGCTATATAGTTTGTTGCTAAGCAACCAAAATTGTTCTCCGATGCATCACCTTACATTAGAATAGTTGATAGGTGTTGGCTAACTTTTCTACATTAAAATTTGACCAGCTACAAGGGGAAAAACATTTTCATTTCCCTTTTCTTATATCAAAGCAATGTGGTTTCAACTAGTTTTGATTCCAGTCCATCCTGAGCAAGAACTTAGGAATTCAGACAGTTATTGCATATGTTTTTAGTGGAAGGTTTCTGTAGAATTCTGGCTGGTTGGACATATCAATATAAGGGCATCTTTTCAACCAAGCCCTATTTGAGATTTTGAGGGTGCTCATCATCTTCTGTGTTTTGACATTTTTGTCCCTATTTTACTCAAAAAGATTTATCAAAACACAGACAAACAAACTCATGGTGAAGGCAGTTTCTTGCAAGTATTTGGGGTCCAAAAATATTTTAGCATGCAAAGTTCACATCCTATTAGGCAACAACTCAACAGGTGGAAATGAAGTCATGATCGGTGTTTAATAAATACACTAGTTAAGTAGAGTACAGTAGGAGACAAAAAAGTTCCAGTTCCGCACCTGTTCCAACGGTGGGTAGGGAAAACAGAAACGCGGAATCAATGCATAAAAACACGACCAATAACGCGTAACGAATGCCTACGTTTCCAATTATTTTTCTTAGCGCTTATTTTATAAATGCGTGTCCACGCGCACATTGGGCGGGCGCCAGGTGAGATACAATCCGATGCTATATCTAGCGAGTATTTTTTCCTCTCTTTTTTTTCCTTCTTTCGCAGATGTCATTTTGCTCTTCAAGAAGTCTACTGCTGACAGAAGTAAGTATTAGTTATTTCTCTTCCTAGCCTTTTGGCCTGTGTCCTTCAGCTCTACCTGTATTAGCTATTAGCTTTGCCTTCTTGTTAGTAACTACTCAGTTTAGACAAGATGCTTAGACAAAGCTTGCTATATAGTTTTTTAGAGGTTAGGTTTGCCAAGCATAGTGTTAGGTAAAGCCTGGTGTAGACTAATAAGGCTTGCAAAACAAAGCCCCCTCCTTTTTAGTAGCTAGCAACCCTTGCCTTAGAGAAACTTCACAGAGTAGCTTAGCCTTAGAAAGGTTGAAGAGTTTACAGAGCGTCTAGAAGCTTAGCAGGACTTGCCTTAAAAAAAATTAAACCCCTAGCTAAGCTTTTGTAACAAGCCATGTCAGAATGTTAGGCCTCACCTCAACCATGTATAGACCAAGAGATGGTATGATGCATTTACACATTTATAACAGAAAAATCTGTCGGTGTAGCCCTTAAGCAATGGTGGAATATGGGTCATGTGTTTGGTGGCAGGTGTACTGTAAGAGTGGAAAAGTTACCTCAAGAACATAAATTTCTGCAATGCATTTCTCTATTGCATCGTGGATGTCTATTATGTTTGTTTATTGTACATGCAACAGGACTCCGGCTTCTATGGTTGAGTTGTAGGATAAGTTGGTCCTTGATGCCCCCCATCGACTTACACATACTAGTCGACTTCTCTCCTATAATCACTGTTTCCAACCACCTACTTCTCCATGGACCCTATTGAATTTGAGGCTGTAATGAGAGAAGTGTTTGGAGTCGATCCAGCAGGCATACAAGTGTTATGCTTGCAAAATAATGGAAAATTATATTGATAGTGTTAGTTTTAAACTGACTGTCATCTTTTATTATGTAAAGATGTCTACTACTACAAGGCAAGTACATCTACGATTCACACAAATATATGCATGCCAGAGAAATGGTGTACACACCAAGATATGCAAACACTTTGTCTTCTTTTGTCATGCCAATTGGGTAGTCTTGGTTGTGAGAGCCAACTAACACAAGCCTTGCATGATACTGTGTTAAATTGTCATGAAAGCTCACTATGCATGCTCATTGCTCAATTATTATGGTAACCAGTGAACAAAATATAGCAATTTTGTAAAGTACAACATTCAAATTCAAACAATCCTGAGTGCAGTCTGTGGATCTCAAGTTGGACTGCATTCACCAATCCATATAACATCCTCTATGCCACAAGTCATCTCTCCCATCTTCTTTTCTTTTCTTCTGGATAGGTAGGGTAGGGAAGAGAATTGTAATATTACCTTGCATTTAAGATTTGGAAATCACCAATACAAGCCAAGCTTGCCAAAGAGTAGCTAAGGAGTAAACTAAGCAGGCAAGATTGTCTTGGTCCTTCAAGCCCCCAAGCTAAACTCCTAGCCACAACCCAGGCAAAGCTATGTTCATAAGCTGATTTAGAATAAGCTAATCAATCAAGCTTCCTTAAACTAAGCTTATAAACTGTAAGCTTAAACCAAGTTGTCAGCTAAACTAAGCTTAGCAAGCTTTAGAAATGATAGACAGATTACCTTGTTCCGCGTGTCTGATGAACTGACAGTAGAGCTACCTTGGAAGGTCTATCCTAAAGCGGTCCTGCACCGCAGAATGGTGTGCAGTGAAATGTTGTAGTCCTAGTTTGGTCTGTAGCAGACGCTGAAGCTAGTCAAGTGTTTTTTCGTTGGTCCGCTTTATCAGCTCCTCTCTTCCTTCGAGGCTTGCATTAATATCGATGGCTTTTCGCTGAAGAACGACATTATGAATGGTCAAGAAGCGAGAGGTTGCCTAAGACGAACAAGCAGGAGCACGACGCTGATTGTAATTGAAGCACGAGGCTGGAGAACGACCGCGCGAACAAGGGCGAGATAATTGAACCCCGTAAAACATTCCTCGCCATTGGAACGGACCTGTTACTAAATGGCGTTGGAACAACGTTGTAAATAGCGCCAACGGAATATTAGCACAACGGAAGTGGAACTTTTTTTGTCTCCTTCTGTATGTGCTCATCCAAAATTTGGTGCGATGTGAGAGTAGTCCAAAGAGGACTAATGTTAGGAGTTATCGCACACTGGGCTACAGCATTTTAGTGTGCAGGACCACTCTAGAATAGACCTGAAGTCCAGGTAGCTCTACTATCAGCTTGTCAGACTCATGGAACAAGATAAGATGTCTGTGCTTGCTAAGCTTAGTTTAGCTAATTTAAACAGACAACCTGGTTTAAAATTACTATAAGCTGGTTTGGCTTAGCTAAGGAAGCTTGAATGATGAGCATATTTTAAATTTGAAGGGTAAGCTCAAGAGCATAGCTTTGCCTGGGCTGTGGCTTGGGGGCTTGAAGGACCACCTTTACATAGACTAAGACTTTTTAAGACAGATAATCTTTTGACTGCTTAGCTTACTCCTTGCTTAGCTTGAGTTAGTGAAACAGCTTATTTATTAGCAAGCTTAGTTTGAGACAGTGAAACATTTAATTTCAAATCTTAAAGGCAAGGTAATATTACAATAATATCTCTTCGCTTCCCTGCCTTTACAGATGGAATCTGATTTTCTTGGGGAGGTGACTTATGGTGTAGAGGATGTTATATGGACTGATGAATGCAGTCCAACTCGAGATCCATAGACTGCACTCAATTCTTCTAATGATTATTGAACTACAAGGAGCAGCAATTGGCTATTGAATGTTGTACTTCTTCGGTAGTTCATACATATGCACAATAGCAATTTTTGTTCGCTGGTAAGGTTACCATAATCATTGAGCAATGAGCATGCAGAACAATTACCAGTGAACTTTCATGACAATTAATACCATATCACATAAGGCTTGTGTTATGGTTGGCTTACCACCCAATTGGCAGGACACATTTTTCGTGTGAAGCATGGTTTCTTATATTTGAATGCTACAACCGAGTGTCTGTGTGTCTCAGTGTGTCACTATTTCACTGATATTTGTGTGAAGCATATATAGATGAACTTGCCCTGTAGTAGTTTATTAAGATGAAAACTAATATTATAGAGATAATTTTCCATGTAATTGCTTATTTTGCAACCATAAACATTTGTATGTTTGCAGGATCGACTCCGAACACTTTTCCCATACAAGCTATCATTCAATAGGGTCCATGAACAGGTAAGTAGTTAGAACCAGCGAATGTATGGGAGATGTAGACTACAAGTATGGGTAGGTTGATGGGGCCATCAAGGACCTTCCTCCACTATATTTAGGGTCGCTACGGACCAGCCTCCACCATACTTAGGGGCACTACTGACACAGAGCTCTCCATTGGACAAAATAACAATGCGTAAATGTATCAGCTCTTGGTCTATACATGGTTGATATGAGGCCTAATAATTAGACATGGCTTGTTACATACAAAAGCTTAGCTAGGAGTTTCTAGAGGTTAAATTTTCTAAGGAAAGTCTGCTAAGCTACTAGACGTTCTGTAAAATCTGCAACCTTTCTAAGGCAAGGCCTGTTAAGCTACTCTGTGAAGTCTATCTAAGGCAAGGCTTGCTAGAGGTTCTGTGAGGACTTTAACAAGGGGCTTATTTTACATGCCTTAATCTACACCAGGCTTTGCCTAACACTATGCTTAGGAAACCTAACCTCTACAAAACTATATAGCAAGCTTTGTCTAATGCATCTTAGCTACACAGTGTAGCAATGAAGTAGAAGACAAAGCTACTAGTACTAAGTTGAGAGCTAGACCTGAAGAACAGACACTAGTGGTCACAGGCCAAAAGATTAGGAAAAGAAATAACTAATACTTCTGTCAGCAATAAACTGCAAAATGACATCCGGGAAGAAGACAACAAAGTGTAACATAAAACACTCGCTAGATTTAGTTTGTTGCGCACAAGTTTATTAAAAAAGCGCAAGATTAACAATTGGAAATGTTAACTTAATGGCATTTGTTTTGCATTATCTGTCAGGGTCAACACTAGTCTGGCCAAGGTAAGACTAGATGCCATCACCTTCTTCATCACTGCTTTCCCCGTCAGACAGTCCAAAATCATTGTCCAGAACCTGAGAAAGCTCATCCTCTAAGGTTAGTGACCAGACATCTTGATCGTGGTGAAACAGCTGCTTGAATTCTGAAAGGTGTCTGTGTTTTTCAATATTTTCCCCTTAGTTACCGAACATCTATATATTCGGTAGGCAAGTAGAGAAATAGTAGCTATTTTTTAATCTGTTTAGATATTTTTGAACGCTCGATTGATTTTATATCGATTTTGAAATTAAAATTAAGAGATTTGGGCATATATATATACACTTACACCAGTGAATGGGTTAAGTTGTGGTTAGGTTTGGAGAGGGTATGCCCGATGGCCCACCAGAGTGACACCATGTTCTGCATGACCCACCAGAGTTACACCATGTGCTGCATGACCCACCAGAGTGACACCATGTGCTGCATGGCCCACCAGAGTGACACCATGTGCTGCATGGCCTACCAGAGTGACACCATGTGCTGCATGGCCCACCAGAGTGACACCATGTGCTGCATGGCCCACCAGAGTAATAGAGGGAACAGTAAATGTGCACCAGCAAGCATTCACACTTGTAATGACTAGTAGCAACTTTACCTTCTGCGGCCACATTCTCCGTACTGGGACTAGGAGACGGAGACTGCCTTTCTGGAAGAGGTTCCGCACTATCTCCAGGAGAGAGTTCTGGAAGTGGCTATTTATTTAAGAAATGCACACAGATTAATAGGAGAAATAATTTAAAAAAATTAACATTAACAAGATATTCTAATATGAAACAAGTTACACTTTAAATATTTTCATACAAATATTTTCATACAAATATGTGCACATAGTAAATATTGGCTGGCCATCTTCTACGCTTCCTGTTGGTTCCAGCCTTCACTTGTTAAGTGCTGCTAGTGATCACATAATTGGTTGGCCCATATCTATATCTACACTTCCTGTTGGTTCCAGCCTTCAGGTGCTGCTAGTGACTACATCTCCTCCTGCCCAAGAGTCAGTGTTTCTAGGAGCCAGATAGACTTGTAGACGTGATGTCTAGATATGATCTTCAAGCTCTGCTCTGCAACAGTTCAGTCGTTCATCACCCTTCAACAGCCAGCAAGGTACGTAGATGCAAAGATTCAAGCCTATAGGAGATTCATTACCTCTGCGCATGGGCCATGATTTAAGAGCTGCTGATTGTGCAATAAGTGCCAGGATTTAAGCCATGTATATGTACAGGAATTCACACAACATGCATGCCCAGCTATCATGTGATGGTCACATGCACATCTATCATGTGTTGCTCACATGCCAAGCTATCACGTGATGCTCACATGTGCAGCTATCATGTGATGCATCACATGAATGGCTGCATCCAATACAATAGACCATGAACTCTTAAAACATAAGCAATTGATAAGCAACATACCGTATCATACCAGACCGAGTGCTCAGGCTTCATGTCCTTAGGTGTGGGTTTTTTGGGATTTCTTAGGCAGAGCATCTTTTGAGGAGAGGTCTCTCCTTCCTTGATCACGCACAAGTGCTCTCTCCCATGGTGAGTCGGACACTCGAAGGAGAATTGGTAGTCCATGATCGAGCCATAGTTCATGTTGCCACTGACTTTCTTGAAGGTGGATTCCACTTCTCTCCTAAGATCTGTGCATACCTCATGTGGCAGACGCTTGGTCTTTGATGTTCGGGCTATGCGAATCTCGTAGTATGTCGGTCGAGCAATGAATGTGACCTTATCGTAATCCTTGCCGAAAAGAAACTGGACGTGATTTTTCTTGATGCCTTCCTCAATCAACTCGAGTGTTTCGCCACCAATGAAGCCAGCTGTGATGGCAGGGAAGACTCCGATGGGCGCAAAACCACATCTATAGCGGATCATGATGGGAAGTAAAGAGTGTGGGTAATCGTTGTCTTCCTCGTTACTATCCAACTCTTCTCTGCTGGCACTTTCAAGCACACAGGGCATGATGTAAGTCTTCTTCCCATCACTGGCAGTGAAGCTTGCTACAATATGGAGGAACTTGAGCAATGCCAACAGCTTTCGTACTGGGATGTGGTCTCCTGAGATATTAGCAGTGCTTTTTTCAAGGTCCTCCAAGGAGAACTGCCCAGTTTCCCTGAACTTCTCTGAGGTTGAAGGATGTACACGACCTGACCGCAATGCTCTGAGGATGAGCTCGGTGACGCTGTCATACACTATTTGTGGGTCGATAATGACAAAATCCTCCAACAGAGGAATATCAGGAAAGTACATCATGATGCCAGCATGGTGGTGCAGAAACCACAGGGCTACTTTGGTCTCATAGTCAGACATTTGAAACTGCTTTGATAACTCCAAGCAGTACTCCATGGCTGCTGTTTTACCAGCAATCCTACGGAGACACAGACTAAATGCAAGCCAGGATACTGGGATGGACAGCTTCTCAAATTGCTCCTCAATGGCATCCTCTATTAACTTGCGAATCTTCTTGATCTCTTTCTTACCTCCTTTCATGTTGTCCATGGCAACCACCAGCCGATTAGATTCTGTGGAAGAATATTGAATAATTTCCTTTTTGTAAAAATCGGTAGATTCAATCACTTTCTTAATTTTGTGATCGAACTCTTCTACCTCTTCATCGGTGACCTTGTCTTTATGAGTGCCTACTATGTAAGCTACTGACTTGGAGGCCCTCAGGATGTTGCCCATGACAGAGTCAGTAGCCTTCTCAGTGTTGTCAAGAGTAATGCAAGTGGAGGTGCTGGAGCAAGAGATGCTAGATAGTGCAGAGAGAAGTGTCTCTTCCATAGTGACGGTTGACAGTGATGCTGCAGTGGACTCACCTGATTGACTGCGGTAAGACACAGTGTATTTTTGGTGGAGATCGCATTGAAGATCAACGAATAACAAATAGAGCCCGGGCCCAGCAGTGAGAGCTGGCAACATGTCCATCAGCTCAGGCTGGCCCCCTGTATCCTCCATCCTCATGTGTGCCTTCAACAAACCCTTGACAGCCTTCAAATGCTCTGTTTTCATGGCTTCTCTGAACATGGCTACCACTTCTGGATTCTGCATATGTTCGGTGGATATCGGAGGAGCTACTGATGAAGGAGCAGAAGTAGGAGTGCTCTCCTTTGGAGTGGCAACATGTTGATGTGACGGAACTGGAGACTGTGATACTCTACTCTCATCCACTGTCATCTCAGGGTGGCTGGATGAAGTAGACCCTGTTTCCATGGCATCAGCAGGCGTTGGCTTTGTCTTGATCAAGTCAAACAGTTTGTCTAAGAGTATTTGTGACTCCTCTGTGAGGTCATTCATGGTGGACCATTCTGATTCTGTCACTAGAGCTGTGGTGCCAGTCAGACACCTGACCATCACACTGGGTCCTGACTCCACTGCCCCTGTGCTGGGATGGGATTTCTCTGCTTCTCCAGCAGACCAGAGGTCGTCGATCTCTCCCGTCAGGCGGCGAAGTAGGGTGGTCTTGCCAACACCAGGCAGGCCAAGAAAAACAATTTTAATAAACCGCAAATCCACAGTTTCCTTTTGTTTGATGAAGCCAAGATAATCATTGTACTTCTGGAGATCTACATGTACAAGGAGAGAAACCAAGAGAAAAAAAGTTAAAAGCCTGGTTTTGCACCAATGGTATTAGCACTTCAACAGGGCATTGCTGTTAAATGTTTTAAGCCAGGTTCACAATATGAAAAGAAAGCACTGCATTGCAGGTCCATCAAAATACCATCCAAACGCATTGAAATGCGTCATGATGTTAGTGTGCATGGTATATTGTGAACCAGACTTTGATGTAGTTCTCTATAAGATATACATTGTAAGTAGGTGTGAAACATAACTAATGCTCTCTCTCTCTGGGTACTGATTACAAGAACATGTTATCAGACATGCTCTCTCTCTCTGGGTACTGATTATAAGAACAAGCTATCAGACATGCTCTCTCTCTCTAACACCCGTATTGAATGTCTACATTAATTTTACTGGTTTATAATGCACCACAGAATTTCCATACACAGAGACCTTCACACAGTGCTGGCTGCATGTGCTCTATGAACATGTTCAGATGGTAAGTGACCCTCACACAGCGCTGGCTAGATGTGCTCTATGAACATGGTCAGATGACAGGTAAGTACCCTCACACAGTGCTGGCTGCATGTGCTCTATAAACATGTTCAGATGACAGGTAAGTGACCCTCACACAGTGCTGGCTGCATGTGCTCTATGAACATGTTCAGATGACAGGTAAGTGACCCTCACACTACATGTGCTCTATGAACATGTTCAGATGACAGGTAAGTGACCCTCACACAGTGCTGGCTGCATGTGCTCTATGAACATGTTCAGATGACAGGAAAGTGACCCTCACACAATGCTGGCTGCATGAGCTCTGTGAACATGTTCAGATGACAGGTAAGTGACAGCACTGGCTGCAAGATACTCGAGCAAGACCAATCAGCTGTGCTCATCCCGGTGGCCATCTTTGTTTTTGAGAGGCTGAGAGCTCCATGTGGACCTGATGAACAGCTTCTCACAAACTTGTCAAGAGATATTGACTCACTTCCTGGCCTAGCAATAGTTAGTGCTGTGCTGTCTCTCTTTGCCCACATATTTGGGTGACCATAAAACCACTTCAGTTAGGAGTGGTAATACATGTGTGTAGAAGGAGTGTGGTTGTGTGCAAAGGCTTGCTTCTTCCTTATCCTTATATAGATACAGTCCATGACCACAATAGTAATTAGGAAAACCTGCAACTGAGCCAGAGCCAGCAAATATGTGTGGGGAGAGGGCTTGTTTCTGTGTGGTGCTTGTGTTGGGAGGGAGGGGTGGGGGGGGGGGGGGGGGGGGGGTGATGATCATGTATGGGAAGTGGTCATATTTGGAGGAAATATGTCTTGGGTGAAGTGGGCTAGTTTCCATAGTGGTTATGTTTGTGCTATGGCCCATCAGAGTGACACCATGTGCTGCATGGCCCACCAGAGTGACACCATGTGCTGCATGACCCACCAGAGTGACCCCATGTGCTGCATGGCCCACCAGAGTGACACCATGTGCTGTATGGCCTGCCAGGATGACATCACAATAGGCGCCAAAAAAAAATCCGGTTCCGTAACCGTTCCAACGCTATTGTTACGATGTTGAGGAAAGTAGAAATGCAGAATCAACGCACACAAAAAAAAGACGGATAATGCAAAACAAAAGCCATTAAGTTTACGCTTCAATTTTTTATTCGAACTTTTTTAAAATAAATGCGCGCGCGCGTTCACGCGCACATGGGGAGGGTGTCCCAGTTGTTGGAAACCAAATCTAGCAAGTGTTCTTTGCTCACCTTTGTTTTCTTCTTCATTTGGCCCATCACAAACGAGGGTGAGCAAATTGAACAGCAAACAAGTTTGAAATCCACCTACAATTATTCACCATTGGAATGGGGTCGTTATTTAACGGTATTCGAACAACGTTGGAACAATGTTGCTTACAAATGTTAATAGAATATTAATGCAACGCAGCCTGAACTTTTTTGGCTCCTACTTATACTATAATTGCACACCTCTGTCATGACTAATGCCACATATACAGCTGCTAGACCAGACAGGGTGGGCACTCATAGCTGGCAACTGCTGTCATGACTAATGCTATATGTACATATACAGCTGCCAGACCAGACAAGGTGGGAACTTATAGCTGGCAACTGCTGTCATGACTAATGCCTCTGCTAGACCAGACAAGGTGGGCACTCATAGCTGGCAACTGCTGTCATGACTAATGCTACATGTGCATATACAGCTGCCAGACCAGACAAGGTGGGAACTTATAGCTGGCAACTGCTGTCATTGCTACATTATACAGCCGCTAGACCAGACAAGGTGGGCATACATAGGAGCATGATATCGTCATATTGTGCATGGTTCACAATATTATGCAATTTTCAACTTCGACCTCGACTCTCATCATCAATGGGCTGCAGCGACTACAGATCCAGCTGGACTACCATTACAGCAGTTGCGGGTGAGAAGTTATTGCTATAGCTATGTATAGTAACATCTCTAACATACAGCTGCACCAGTTAGTAAGCTATCCCTATCAAACAAGTCACACCATCTACAGCAGGAGTCAAAAAAAAATTCCGGTTCCATTGCGTTAATATTCCGTTGGCGCTTTTGGGAATGCTGTTCCAACACTGTTAAGTTACAACTCCGTTCCAAAGGCGAAGAATCTTTTTTCTTCATGTTTCAAACTTGTTCGCGGTTCAATTAGCTCACCCTCATTTGCGTTGTCGCTTACCGGCCTCGTGCAATCGCTTCGTACTCCTGCTTCTTCGTCGTTTGGCAGACTCTCACTTCTTGACCGTTCATAATGTCATTCTTCAGCAGAAAGTCCCGATATTAATGTAAGCCTCGAAGGAATAGAGGAGCTGACAGACGAAACAGCTGTTGACTAGCTTCAGCATCTGCTACAGACCAAGCTAGGTCTACAACATTTCACTGCGCACCATTCTGCGGTGCAGGACTGCTCTAGGATAGGCATTCCGAGGTAGCTGTAGTGTCAGTTCATCGGACACGCGGAACAAGGTAATATTTCTAAAGCTTGCTAAGCTTAGTTTATCTGACAACTTGGTTTAAGCTTACAGTTAATACGCTGGTTTGGCTTAGCTTAAAGAAGCTTCATTTATTAGCTTATTCTAAATTTGAAGAGTAAGCTTAAGAGCATAGCTTTGTCTGGGTTGTGGCTTGGAGTTTAGCTTGGGGGCTTGAAGGTCCAGCTTAACATAGGCTAAGACCAGCTTGCCTGCTTAGCTTACTCCTTAGCAAACTTACATAGCTACTCTTTGGCATGTTTAGCTTGAATCAGTGAAACATTTGATTTCCAAATCTTAAAAAGGTAATATAACATAATATCTCCTCCCTACCCTACCTTTCCAGATTGGAGTGAATATGGGGGAGATGACTTGTGGCCTAGAGGACATTATATGGATTGATGTATGCAGTCCAATTCAAGATTCTCAGACTGATTCGGGAGTTTAATCTGAACTACAAGGAGCAGCAACTGCCTATTGAATGTTGTCTTTACAAAATTGCTATATTTTGTTCACTGGTTACCATAATAATTGAACAATGAGCATGCATACAGTAACTATTACCAGTTAACTTTCATGACAATTTAACACAGTATCATGCAAGGCTTGCATTAAGGTTGACCAAGACTACCCAATTGCATTTATTTTAATAAAGATGACTAAGTGTTTGCATCTCTTGGTGTGTACACCATTTCTCTGACGTGCACATTTTTGTGTGAAGTATCAATGAACTTGCCTTGTAGTAGTTATTAAAAAGACATTTTCATGTAATAAAAGATGACAGTACATGTAACTTATACTATCAACATAATTTTCCATGTCGCTGCTTTATTTTGCAAACATAAACAGTTATATGCTTGCATCGACTCCAAACACTTCTCCCATTACAGGCTCAAATTCAACAGGGTCCATGGTGAGGTATTTGCTTGGAACCAGCGATTGTAGGAGAGAAGTCGACTAGTATGTGTAAATTGATTATCAAGTACCAACTTACCCAACTCAACCATAGAAGCATTTAGTCCTGTTGCATGTACAATGAAACATAATAAGACCTCCATCATGCAATAGAGTAATGCATTGCAGAAATACATTCGTGACGTAACTTTTCCACTCTTACAGTACACCTGTCACCAAACACATGACCCATCTTCAACCATGCTTACCGACACAGAGTTCTCTGTAGGCCAAATTATTAATGTGTAAATGCATCATATCATCTCTTGGTCTATACATGGTTGAGGTGAGGCCTAACATACTTGACATAGCTTGTTACATACATACAAAAGCTTAGCTAGGGGTTTCAAGAGGTTAGTGTTTTTTTAAGGCAGGTCTTGCTGAGCTACTAGACGTTCTGTAAACTCTTCTACCTTTCTAAGGCAAGGCCTGCTAAGCTACTCTGCGAAGTCTCTCTAAGGCAAGGCTTGCTAGCTACTAAAGGTCCTGTGAGGGCATTAAAAGTGGGGGGGGGGGCTTTGTTCTGCAAGCCTTAGTCTACACCAGGCTTTACCTAAAACTTTGCTTAGCAAACCTAACCTCTACAAAACTATATAGCAAGCTTTGTCTAAGCATCTTTGTCTTAAACTGAGTAGTTACTAACAAGAAGGCAAAGCTAATAGCTAATACAAGTAAAGCTGAAGGACACTAGTGGGCACAGGCCAAAAGGCTAGGAAGAGAAATAACTTGACAGAAGTAAACATCTTGAAGGGAAAAATGACATCTGGGAAGAAGAAAACAGAGATGAAAAAAACACTCGCTGGATTTAGCACAGGATTGTAAAAAAACTGGTGCCCACCCCATGTGCGCGTGAACGCATGAGCACGCATTTATAAAATAAGCGCAAGATTAAAAAATTGGAAACGTAAACTTAACGGTGTTTGTTATGCGTTATTCGTCAGGTTTTTTCTGCGTTGATTCGGCATTTCTATTTCCTTTGACAACGTTGGAACGGGTTGACAACGTTGGAACGGGTACAGAACCAGAACTTTATTTTGGCACCTACTGGAGCTACAGCGCCACAAGCTAGTAACAACTTTTACCTAACAATGAGCTACGCCCCAGTGCTCTAATCTGATTGGTTGGAAAGCCACTACATGAGTACATGAAGAGAAGTTGATTGAGGGAGTTAGTGAGTTTCAGTGCCTGGGGATCCTCTCCAGCAAGGGCTATAGAGACCTAAGGGCAAAGGGGAAAATGTAGAAGAAGATTGCTAGGGATGTACAGTAGAAGCAAAAAAAAAAAAACCTTGGCATTGCATTTAAACCCAATGTACACTGTACATGCCATTGTCCAAAGAAAGTACTTTTTATTGAAAGCACTCGCTATGTTCATACCGCACACTAAGCGTGAGAAGAGGCGTGTACATGGACCACCACGTGAACAGATGGAAAAAAAGCGGGGCAAAGCTCGAACTACAGGTACTTGTTCTTTTGAGAGCATCCTTCTGGAGTTGTTTGTCTTTTTATTTCACTACAGTTACAAGTTTAATTAAAAGGGGGGACAAGTGTTAAAAATACTTGTGGTTACCACTTTATAGCTCCATAGATTATGCAAACTTCATGGTATGGACTTGATATATAGCTCTCTCTGTGTGCTCTCTTTTGATTGAAAACCCTTTTCATAGCTAAAACTATAGCCAAATTACTAGAGCTAAAGTTGGGGTACCTCAAAACCCCAGTGCCTGATTTTGCCACATACTATTACATAGTACAGTATAGACAAAAAAACATGCCGGTTGCATTGCATTCAACGTTAAAAATGCAAACTGTGAACGCAAATAAACGCAGATCGTAACAGTCTCAACAGAAAACAATGGTAGCAAATGGAACAAACCGTCCGCTTAGCAGTGCTGAGCGCAAGCGCTTCGCAATTATGTGGTGATACGCTAGTAAGCTTCAGTTGCGAGTGAGCGCTTTCAAGTTTCTTCGTTCCAGAGTCTTCACTCTTCCCACCTGAAGTATTGCAGTCTAGTCTAAGCCTCCTGTTCCATACTTCAGTCGAGCGTCACCCATCAAGAAGCAATGCAGTTGAAATCCGTCTCCTACCTGAAGCACATTTTGACACTCGAGCGTAGGTCTCCGCACCTCTTTCTTGCTATAACTGCAGATAGCAAGCAAGAGGAGCGGAGACCTATGCTCGACGAGTAGAACGAAAGTGCTTCAGGTAGAAGACAGATTCTCGACTGCAACTGCTGTACTCTCGCCGAGACCGACGCTTTCTAACAGGGGACTTGCACTACTTCAGGTGGAAAGAATGAAGGTTCTGGAACCAATCATAGCCCTCCTATCAGATGAGTGTCTGAAGCTTTTTTTGGTGATTTTTTAAAATGTTATTATATAATTGCTGCTGTCTTTATTTTGTTTTGTAGCTGATAACTCTTCAATTATATGATTATAAAATGTTGTTTCAATTCAATTGTGTTCTTTGTTGTACCAAAAAATCCTCTAAATCGAGAAAAATGTTAAGAATGATTTTTTTTTAAAGGTAATAGTCCCACTTTTGAGTGACCACCTTCAAATCAACGGTCTGAAAGGACGGGGCCTGGCACTAAGTTAGGTGGAGAAATGGGTGCCAACTTCATTGAACCATGAAGACAAACTGGAGAAGGCTGAGGCTTGGAGAGTTACTGGAGCCAACCTGTACTCCAGAAGTGGCACACGGTGGATTAGCTCCATCTGGTTCTTCTCCAACGAAGAAAATTCAATTATATAAGCCAAAGAAATACACAATCACATTGTCCAATAACATTATTCATTTTGGATGCATAACCACTTTATCCATCTCCAAATAATAACATGACAACAAATTGGTGTAATTTGGTTAGACAGCTGGACACGTTGGTGGAGAGGATACTAGGAACCATCACCAAAATCCTACCTACTCTTTACTTGTTGCCAATCAGCATGTTCAAATAACAGGACCATCCTCTCCCACATCTAAACAAACTCAAAGCTGCAATAATAGCAGTTAGAGAATGCTGATATACAAACTATACTCTAGTCAATATAAAGTTTAACTATCGACACCAGTGAACTATATACATACATCTATGTGTATTAACATTATTATGTACGACCCCTTACCCGTTTCGACCCCTTACCCGTATGTCGTCCCCTTACCTAACGCATGCGCGCACACACATCTGTCACTTGTCCATGCATTGCTATTCATTGAAAGCTACTTTATATCCTTGCTGATCCAATGATCAAATGTGTAACGCACTATCCTCTATGCATGGACAAGTACCCGAATAGCATCTGGTAGTCTTCCTGCGATCACCTACAAAGAGTCTGCATACCGATCGGAGACTCCTGGGTGATACTCCATTTGACGCCCACCCACCTCATGGCCATCCACTGCCCATTCCCAGGATGCGAATATACCATCGCCGAAGGCACTGACCCCGGCATTGCCCCGGTACTCCTGTCAACCCACGCCCTGATCCACCGAAACACCAGAGCCAAACCCGCCCCGGTGAAAAGACCGGAAGTCTCCTCTGGTGGGACGACAGAGGCCTGGATATACTTCCTCCAACGCTGGAGGTCGTATGTTCAGGCCATCCAACTGTCTGGCGCGGACATACCAGTGCAATTGCTGGAGTGTTGCGACACGAAACTCAGGCGTGACGTCACGAGAAACTCGATCGGTCCTCTACCCATTGAAGGGTCGACGGAGGAAGCACTCCTCGCTGCCATCAAGTCCCTAGCTGTCAGATCAGAGAACCCGAAGGTGGCCAGGGTAGCCCTCTCCCGAATGACCCAGGACCGTACAGAGCCCATCCGCGCCTTCGCAGCACGCCTCAGAGGACAGGCCGAAGTCTGTCGGTTCCTTAAGAAGTGCCCAAACTGCGACGGCATGACAAACCAGGGGGAGGAGCGAGTGGCCGACCAGCTCTGCATAGGCCTGGCGGATACGGAGATCCAAGAGGATCTCCTTAAGCATCCGGACCAGGACCTCTCGGTGGAGGACACCATCAAATTCATCGAGGTGCGGGCTGCAGGAAAGCGTTCGGCCCTGTCCATCTCAACCCCGACCTCCTCCAGCGCCATCTCCCACTACGAAGACGAGGACACATCAGCCGTTGCCAGCTCATACAAGAAGCTGCAACGCCAAAACCCTCAACCGCCTAGAGGCAACCCCCCCTCGACACCGCCACACCCCAACTCAACAGAGATCAACCAACACAACCCTGGCACCGAGAAACATCCGACCCAGAGGCAACACCCCACAGAGCAGACCCCCAACCAACCGAGGCGTATGTGCCTACTGTGGGCAGCAGGGACACGGAGAGCAAGAGAGGACGGCCCACCGACGCATCCATTGTCCCGCCTTTGGCACAACATGCTCGGCATGTGGCAGACAACACCACCTCCCACACATGTGCTGGCAGCAAGCGGAAAACGAATCTAGCGTCTCCGAGCAAGTCCTGGGGATGCACGAAGGCACCCTACAGCACCAAACCTGGAACAGAACCTCCGAGACGTGGACGCAGAGACGCTCCCCACCCCAACCTAACATCCCAGTCACCATATCTGCCAGATATGAGGACTTCCGAGCACACAGCCACACCCTCCCCCAGGAGACCCTCAACGTCCAGACCATAGCCATGGCAGACACTGGGTGCCAGGGTTGCCTGGCCGGCCCCACTCTGATGGATCAACTCCACCTCACGCCTGATGACCTCATCCCGGTCAACCTCCTGATGAAATCAGCCTCAGGAACCAACCTCCCCATTCAAGGAGCCGCCCTGATCCGAATCCGCATTCCATCAGGTGCAGAGACCCGCCAGATGGTGTATTTCAGTCCGTCAGCCACGAAGCTCTATCTAAGTCTGGCCACATGTGCAGACCTCGACATGATCCCCCTGGAATTCCCCCTCAGCTCGCCTACCAAACCCCAGGTACACCAGACAAGGTCGGAATCAGTCGTATACACACAAAACCAGGCATACACACCCCGCCCCGGACCCCAACCAAGCCCACCACCACCCCCCACGGAACGCGGCCAGACCAGGGACCCTGTACGGATGACCCACGGAAACCCACCACCATCTCAACCAGTGAGTGTACCAGCAAGTGTCACACACACCAGTGAGCATCCCCCGACCTCAACCAGTGAATGCCCCAGTGAGCATCCCCATAAGCATACCCCAGCAAAACCCGGCACCCACACCTGCCCGCCCCTGCTCGTGCCCCAAGAGAGCCGCTCCACCACCCAGACCTACCAGCTTACCATACCCGGCCACAGAGGCCAATCGGGGGCTGCTTGAACGCCACTTGCTGCAGACATACGCAGCAAGTGCGTTCAATGTGTGCGAGCACCAGCCACTGCCAATGATGGCCGGACCACCCCTATCCCTCAGTATCGACCCTGCTGCCATTCCCAAACCTTGCCACACGCCCATCAGCATCCCCATCAACTGGCAAGATGAGGTAAAGGCAGGCCTGGACAGGGACGTTCGCCTCGGCGTGCTGGAACAGGTCCCCTTGGGTACCCCAGACACTTGGTGCCATAGAATGGTCATCTGCACCAACAAGAACGGGTCCCTGAGGAGGACCATCAACTTCCAGCAACTGAACTAGCACGCCACCAGGGAGACCCATCACTGCCAGTCACCCTTCCACCAGGCGCGGGCCGTTCCAGGTAACACCAAAAAGACAATCTTCGATGCCTGGAACGGCTACCACTCTGTCGCCCTGACAGAGTCGGACCGCCACTACACCACCTTTATCACCCCTTGGGGCAGGTATCGCTACCGTTCCGCCCCACAGGGGTACATCGCATCTGGGGATGCATACACGGCACGTTATGATGCCATTGTCTCGCATGTCACTTGCAAAACAAAGTGCATCGATGACGCCCTGCTATGGTCCCCAGACCTGGAAACAGCATACCATCAGGCCACCCAATGGCTCGACCTCTGCTCACGGAACGGCATCACCTTGAAACAGCGCAAATTCCGCTTCGCACAGGATGAAGTGGAGTTTGCCGGGTTCGATATCACCCTGACAGACGTCCGACCCAGCAAGAAGTACCTCGCCGCCATCAGAGACTTCCCACAACCACTCGGCATAACAGACGTACGCGCCTGGTTCGGACTCGTGAACCAGGTCGCGTACATGCCTTCTCCATGGCCCCGGTGATGCAACCCTTCAGAGACCTCCTCAGCCCGTCACAACCATTCACCTGGACGGACAGCCTACAGCAAGCCTTCGACGCGTCGAAGCTGGACATCTGCCGACGCATCGAAGAAGGCATACGGATATACGACAAGGACCGACCCACCTGCCTGGCGACAGACTGGAGCAAGGACGGGATAGGGTTCTGGCTGTTCCAAAAACATTGCCAGTGCCCTTCCCGGGAAATCCTCTGTTGCCAGGAGGGATGGAAGGTCGTCCTTGTCGGGTCCCGTTTTACCCACTCTGCCGAGTCACGCTACGCCCCCATTGAGGGGGAGGCCCTCGCCGTCGTGGATGCCCTAGAGAAAGCCCGCCACTTTGTCCTCGGGTGCAGCGACCTCCAGATCGCAGTGGACCACAAGCCACTGCTCAAAGTATTTGGAGATCGCTCGCTCGAGGACATCCACAACACCCGCCTCCGGAATCTGAAGGAGAAGACACTCCAATTCAGATTCCGGATGGTATACATCCCCGGAGTCCGCAATCACACCAGCGATGCCCTATCCCGCCACCCATCCGGCGATCGTTCACCCGCCCGACTCCACCTGCAGGACGACACTCACACAACCATCAACACGTGCATTCCAACAAACAGGATCGCCTGCATTGCCAATGACCCCAAAGGACTGGCCACAGCACTAACTGCGGCCATCCGCGACGCCCCGATCACCTGGGAGGACATCCAGGTCGCCACAGCGGCCGACGCCAGCCTCCAGCAACTCTTAGACTTGATCGAGGGGGGACCACCAGAGGCCAGACACCACATGCCAGCAGCCATCCGAGAATACCACCCCTACCTCGACTCCCTCTCCACCGTGGACGGCGTCATATGCCGAGGCGAATGGATAGTGATCCCCACTGCCCTTCGCCCCACCTGCCTCCAAGCACTCCACGCCGCACATCAAGGCACCAGTGGGATGACCGCCCGGGCCCAAGCATCCATCTTCTGGCCCGGCATGACCAAGGATATCGGACTCACCAGAACCCAGTGTGCCATCTGTAACGGCAACGCGCCGTCACAGCCAGCCATGCCATCCACGACGCCAGCTGACCCGGAGTACCCCTTCCAGCACATATGCGCCGACTTTTTCCACCACGGAGGATTGGCGTATCTTGTGCTGGTCGACCGGTACTCCAACTGGCCAATTGTCACCACATCCAAGAATGGGGCCGATGGACTCATCCGCACCTTACGCGAAACCTTCTCCAAATACGGCATCCCCGACAGCCTCACTTCTGACGGCGGCCCCGAGTTTGCTGCCCACTCCACCCGAGACTTCCTCCTGTCCTGGAGCGTACACCACCGCATCTCCGCCGCATACAACCCACACAGCAACTGCCGCGCGGAGATCGCGGTGAAAACCATGAAGCGCTTGATATCTGGCAACACTGGCATCGATGGAGAACTCTCCGACAAGTTCCACCGCGCGTTACTGCAGTATCGCAATGGCCCCAACCCCGAAACAGGCATGTCCCCTGCGAATTGCCTGTTCGGAAGATCCACCAAAGACCTCATACCTGGCATCCCCAGCAAGTACCGCCCACATCAGGACTGGTCAGACCGCCTGGACCTCCGGGAGCGCGCCCTCTCCAAGCGCAGAGTCACTGGCCGTGCCAGATGGGACGAGCATTCCCAAGGCCTGTCTCCACTTCGTTGCGGTGACGCGGTCATGATACAAAATCAGACTGGCCGCCACCCGACTAAGTGGGATAAATCTGGCACGGTGGTAGAGGTACTACAGTACCACCAGTACTCGGTGCGAACGGATGGCTCTGGGCGGCTGACCACACGGAATCGTCGTTTCCTTCGGAAGTACGACCCATTCCTGACATCCACAAAAACACACACCATCACGCCCCAACCTGCATATACGCCACCTGCCATCGTCCTAGCCACGATCGCCCCAGCTCCACCGACGACCACACCAAACCCCCCGCCCAACAGACCACACACACCGACACCCCCCAACAACCCAGCTCCATCACCACGACTCCCGGACATCAACACGGCTCCTGCACAGATCAAGATCCCTCCCCAGTCGGCGACACCCAGCCCACTACCGACAACGCCCAAAACATATGCGTCCGTGGCCAAGACACCATCCCGAGCATCGCGCCTCCCACAGATCAAGCTGCCATTAAGGAGCCCACTCCTGCCCACATCAAAGAATACCCCTCCCGTGGCCCAGTCCAAACTACCACCAACCCCACCACTACCCCGCCGCAGCCTACGAGGACCGAAACCGGTGGACCGGTACGGGTACTAACAATCCTAAATCAGTAGCCCTCCAGCCTACTTGGGGGGAGGTAGTGAAGTATATACAAACATCTATGCGTATTAACATTATTACGTACGACCCCTTACCCGTTTGACATACCCTTACCTAACGCATGCGCACACACACATCTGTCACTTGTCCATGCATTGCTATTCATTGAAAGCTACTTTATATCCTTGCTGATCCAATGATCAAATGTGTAACGCACTATCCTCTAGACACTTTCATGCATTGAGAGCACGTTATGTAGCTGAAGGCTTGCACACAAAGGCTAGCTAAGTTTTGCATTCTTATGGAACAACTTAATAAGAAAAAAATGGCTTTCAAATGCTATAGTACAGAAGCTATGACTTATAAACCTGTGATGGCCCAGCTACTAGCTGAAAAGAGGGCATGACTTTATATCACAATCATACAGAATCTACTCACTGTTTTTCACCGTGGGCTTCAGGACATCTTTTCAACAACTTATGTCGGTAGAACAGGAGCTGTAAAACAATGATGATCTACCCTTTCAAAAGCTTGAAGCAAAAATGAGTCCCTGAAGCGTAAAAAAATTACTTGCCACGAGGCACAAATCTCGTGCACTTTGGTGACCTTTGTGCAGACTGGCTGACCTTTAGTCAGCATCGCTGCACAAAACTCACATAAATGTTAACCGTTTATTTTAGTTTGGTTGATAATGTTTGGGCGTCTAGGCGCGTTCAAAATAAACGCAACAGGCATGTGTTTTTTACCTCTTCTGTATATACAGATTTGCCAAGTGCTAGAGCGCTGAAATTAGCACCAGTGGCTAGAGGAAGCCCTACTCTATGCAGCAACTGGCTTCACTAGGCTCTAAAATTTAATTAAATAAGTGGCAAGCACCTGGTTGGAAAATGAATTTCGTTAAAATTTCATTTCCCAACCACGCACTTGACCACATACTTAAGTTTGTCTATAGTTATACCTATGAAAAATTATCAAAAGAGAGCATATAGAGAGGTCTATCTATATATGAAGTCCATACCATGAAGTTTGCAGAATCTATGGAGCTATTAAGTGGTGACCACACAAAAAAATTAACACTTGACTACTAAAATGGTTTTTAGTTTAAGGGCTTAAAGGCCGGTTCACAATATGTCGCTTAGCCTCGCCTCGCCTCGCCTCGCGTCGCCTCGCGTCGCCTGGAGCAGTTCACAATATTCGCCCAGTCGCTTCGCTTCGATACCAAAAATTGAACTTTCACCCGGAATTACGAACTCCACCTATTAATTTCTTCGCCCTGCCCCCCTCTATTCGAAACCAAGCGCACTCGGCGTGCAGCAAAATGTTTCCAGGCATTCTCCCTGGCCTTCAAATCCCTGTACGACTTATGAGAAACAGCTGTTGAAGTTCCGCACAGCTTCTATCAATCGTTCGTCATTCATTTTCTTGTTGCAAAAACAATACACGTGGAATATCGCGTCACAATTGTCGCTAGAATAGAACTCAAGTCTATTCGAGCGAAGCGCCGCGACGCGAGGCGAAATCATGTTCACAATATCACAAATTGACGCGTCGCGTCGCTTCGCTTCGCTTCGCGACATATTGTGAACCGGCCTTAAGGGTCTGTAAGCAGGTAAGTTTCCTCCTCTTACTTACTCTTTCTGTTATACTTTCTATAATATAACTTTGGTGTAACTGGAACCTGCTTGATCCCTACAACAAGCTCTTCAGAGTCAGTACTTGAGTTTCAGTTTTAGTTGTTTTGGGGGGTTTATTTTTGGCCCATGCCGGTGGACTCCGTATCTGTGCCACAAGGCAAAGCTCTGGGGCACCTTGCTGGGGGATGCCTGCAGAGTGAAGGCGGGGGATGTAACGTTTAATTTGTTCCCCCCCAAAAGTTGTTCCTCCCTTATTGAAAGTTTTGTTCCCACCATAGCCCTAGCCCTAGCCCTTTATTTTTCAAGAGGGAACTTTTTTTCAGTTCAGCAGAGAGTGAACAAATAGTGTTGAAGTTTTGATCAGATCTGTACAGTACTACATATACAGTGTTTTTTCACCCCAGAACCTTCTCAAACTTTGGCAAAAGATACCCACTTCACTATGGAGGCTACCCAGGACCAAGACAATCTCTTGAAGGGAAGGTACATGTAAATACATGGATTCTCTTTTGATATATTTTATGTTGTATTTACATTAGCATACTGTAAGAACCAGAGCCATCCAGGCTTGCCTCTCACTACCATGCTCCGAGCTGGCCCACCTCTCCCTCCACCTCTATCCCCAAACTGCACCAAGGCAAACTATAGGTGCAAGAGGAAGCTGATGTTGCACTTCTGCACACACTTGGTGAGCTAGCAAGGGACCGAACAGAGACACTGATACAGACATACACTTCTATCTAGAAATAGCATCCCGTTTAAAGAGGTAACCACCTATATAGGCAGAACCTGTGGTGAAAATTGGCTATATCACCGCCGACACCAAAGCAGTTACCAATCTGTCATCATCACTCGAGCTATCTCTTTCCATCTTTCTTGCTTACTATAGTGCACTAGAATTGGTCATTTGGGTGTGGCCTGGTGTGTGTGTAGGAGATATTTGCTAGAGTCCAGTTCACCTGGCTCGACTCTCACCTACGTGTATATGGTGAACAAGGACATCGCAACGTGTAGCATCACAATGTGTCGGGTTGAATAGTGACATATTCTGAACCAGGCTTAACCCTGAACAATAACTACACCCTAGATACAGTAGAAGCCAAATTAAAAAAATAATTGGCATTGTGTTTAAACCCAACATACATGCAACGCTTGACCATTGGGCAAAGAAATGTTGACAGTACAGAGCGTTTGAATGCTCGCTGCATTTTTATCGCAAACGCTCACTATGTTTTATTAAATCATATCACATATATATAAGCGCGAGGAGAGGCACATGAATGGACCTCCACGTGAATAGGGAAAAAAGCAGGCCAAAGCTCGTACTAGAACTACAGTTAATTGTTCTTTTGAGAGCATCCTGCTGGAGTTGTTTGTCTTCGAGTTATTTCAGTACAGTTATTTCAGTACGAGTTTAAGGCTTTAAGGGTCTATAAGACTTACTATTTCTGTTATACTTGCTATAATATAACTTTGGTGTAACTGGAATCTGCTTGATCCCTACAAGCTCTTCAGAGTCAGTACTAGAGTTTCAGTTTTAGCTGTTTGTTTTTGGTAGCTAAAACAAATGGAATACTTGATGCTACTTCTCGAGCTATTTCCGTACTAATGAAGCTATTTATTTTTTGGACTGGTCATCAAATTGATTCATGTCGTGTTATTTGTTTATTTTGGCCCATGGAGGCGGATTCGGTGTCTGTCCCACAAGGCAAGCTCTGGGGCAACTTGCTGGTGGGTGCCTGCAGAGTGAAGGTGGGGACTTCCCCCAGAACATGACTCGAGGTAATTCAACTGGCTTCAAATAGGATGGGACTACAAACCAAGAAATGAATTGCGATATTTTTTTCCTTCATAATTCTTTCATTGACTTGTTTTTTGGTTGTAGACTTATGTAAGGATCATTATGGAAATTAAAAATATATAATTATATTTTTTTAATTTTCCAATTTGTAGGATTTGTACCACAGAACCTCTGCTAGTTAGCAAGCCTTGCCTTAGAAAAGTTGAAGAGTTTACAGAACATCTAGTAGCTAAGCAGGGCTTGCCATAGAAAAGTTAACCTCTAGCTACGTCTACGTAACAAGCTGTGTCTAGAAAATTAGGCCTCCATCAACCAGCATACACCAACAGCTGATGCATTTACGCATTGATGCCAATGGAGACTCCATGCCAGTGGTATCCCTAACTGTGGTGGAGGATGGGTATAATGTTTTGTGACAGGTGTACTGCAACAGTGCAGAAGATCTGCCAGGGCTCTGACTCACGCAAATGCAAACACACATACACACACATACAAGTGGTTGAGCACTAGAAGGTGAGCTGCCCACTGACTCTAAGGGAGTGGCTGGGTGGCTCTAAAGTGCTGTGTACATGCAGAGATGGGATATGAGAAAAGATGTCAAATGTACACAATAATCAAATCAGTTATCAGGTCAAAGAACACTCATTACCTACAGAATGGAAACTTGTTGATTCCATTCCAAACAAAAGGGTGAAGGCAGAGATTTAACTAGCATAAAGTATCTTATTTTTTTAAAGTTTTTGCTGACCTCTTTTAGGGCCAAAAACTTACAATTAAGCAACCAAGAGGGAAAAATCCCAACAGGGCTGCACCACATTACATCATCATAACAATCACTTAGTAAGATGACCTGATCCTCTTTAGATACAATTTGCAAGCACATGTGTGGCCATGTTCTAGACCCTATAGTGGATGGCAGGGGTATAAACCTGCACAGTTCCTTATCTACACACATCAATGGATTTGCAGTGAAGATGTAGCGTGGGCCAGAACCATGACGATTTATATCAAAACGTCAACACTTGAACCGTCTACATTTCTACCTTGAAAAGATGCCTGAAATCCAATCCGCCACATTCATTTTGTTTTGTAATAAATGATTGCCAAATTTACCAGACTAACTCATTTCTCAGAGCATTGCATATCAATTTATGACCCACTGCAGCATATGGATGGAACTCACCTCGAGGTTGGCCAATGGGTCCTCCTCCATTTTCCCCAGCCCCTCCTCCTGACAAACCACCTCCTCCTCCCCCTGGTTTACGAGGCATGGAGGGATGCCTGAAAGGAAGACAGACCCAGCAGTCTGCAAGGGTACAGTCCTTCCAATGAGTGATCATCCTCCTCGAGTACGCACAATGTGGATCTAAAAAAAAACGAGCACACACACCAAACCAAGCAGTGAATAGAGTACTCAAACCACAGCAAGTAATGGTGGAATTCTCCCACCAAGTGAAATATGCAACTAAAGCTAGAACAGCAAAACTTATGACATGCCAAAAAAAAAGTTGAATATAATTATACTTCTATAGAACATGTAATCTTGCCATTTTAAATTGCATAGCAATACAAGCTGCCTAGCAGTCAACCTTGACTCCCGCAGTTGTAGGGTTAACTAACCCTCTTCAACTCCTCCTTATCCATTGTTTTAAGTTTGGCTGGCATTAGATATTCATATTGTGAGCTTCTGAGAAAATCTACAAAGGAGTTCGTAAGAGCAGGAGGAGTATCAGGAGTCTGACTGCTGCCATGGAGTGCTTCAATGTCTAAATGAATATTGACATTGTGCAAATTTTGGCTACTGATTAACAAAAATTAAAAAGAAGGAAAAAAGTTCATTTGCATAATTAGGCAACACAACTTTCCAAACTTCTGCAATGAACTGCTCAATATTTGCTCCACCCCCCCCCCCTTCTCTCCCACCCACCTACCCCTCCCTCGGCAACAACCCTCCCCTCCCGCAGAATAACATTGACTATGCCCAACCTCCCATCCTTACAAGGGCAATTTCTTCCTGTCTGGCAAATGGCAATGTGGTTCAGCACGTTCTTCATGAGCTTGCAGTGAGGAAGAGAGCAAGGTGTGTAATCCCCACTCAGTTGCATGTCCTGATCCCTCCTCTGGCACTTGTCTGCGTGTAGCAACAGGACCAGCTGCTGTTGGATCTGCTTCCGTTTCTCAGGGGTATCCGTGCCCAAAGAAGGGTTCTGGGGCTTTCCGCCAACGGAAGAGGCCTGTAGGTTACCCGCAAATCCAGAGATACCACTGCTTCCTACTCCTCCACCCATACTCGTACTGTTAGTCGTCCCGACTCCTCCTATTTCTCCTCGTCCAGAGACCATAGGGGTGATTCCTGAGATTGCGGGACTGTTCCCTCCACCCAGAGAGACAGAAGGATTGGAAGGTGGCTGAGGGGAAGTAGATGTGTGGTTGGGGGTATTGCTACCAGGAACGATGATTTGATCATTAATACCTAAGCAAGCAAGAGAGAGAGAGAGAGACTATGGTAAGCAATACCACCCTCTACAGTTGCTGCTTGGGGCTGCAAGGTAAAAATGCAAATTATCACTTTCCTCATTATCAAAACTTGCTACAGTAAGTAAAACAGCAATACGTCCCATATTATACAGTAAGTAAGGCTTTTAGTCAGGTCATGGTAAAGTGCAGTACCTGTAGCCATGGCCCCTCCCAGAGGTGGAGTCATGTTCACCATTCCTTGAGGCTGCGGCTGCTGAGGCACCCCAGTACCCGGACCCCCCATCCTCGAGTGCATCACATTCCTCCGGCAGCCACTGGATGAGGGTGGCGCTGGTGCTTGTACTGATGTGCTCCCACCATCGGCATCTGCCTCATGCCTTGAAGGGGATCAACCGCGCTCATTATGGGACCCATCCTCATTCCACCTCTCATCGGCATCTGATTTTGAGGAACGATCATCCCATGCGTAGAGGGGTTGGGCATCTCGACTCTCATGGGACCAGCCATCCCGTGTGCAACTGCCGTCTGCATGCCATGTTGTTGCTGCTGCTGCATGTGTGCAATGGTCTCCATCCTGGGCCCACTGTTGGCCACCATGTGGCGGGGAGCCCCTTGTCCTGCCAAGATTGCCCCACCTCCTCCTCCTCCTGTCATAGGATGGAGGGACTGGTTCTGCAGGGGCTGGTGGTGCATGGAGCCAGCAAAAGAGGTCAAGGGGAGGGATGAGTTCTGAGTGTGGCCTGCTGATGAGGCCATGTTGAGCGTGGGAGTCAAGCTCACACCCTGCATAGTAAGGATGGCTTCCCCCGAACTAATCGAAGGAGGAGGCTGAGGACAGGGAACTGAGCCTTGATGCTGGCTTAGAGTACTAGTGTTCGGAACCGAGTTTCCTGGTGGCTGAATAGGTTGAGGGGTGGTATTGGTGAAGTTTTGCTGTGTGCCAGAATTAGTGTTGCTGATCACGAGGTTGTTGCTGGTAGCATTAGTACTGTTCATTGCAGCAGCAGAATTCCCTGACGAGGGACCAGGAACAGAAGGCATGCTCAGGTCCTCAGAAATGAGGTCTTCTGATTCATCAGTGAAATTGTTCACCAAATGTAGTTGACCTACATCTACATGTATATACAGATACACACACACATATATATATAGGGATGATATCTTAACAGTATTCTCCCAACTTACTGAGCTTAAACTACTGGTGGAATGAACATCCCCCCCTCCCTTCCTCCCCTTGATAAAAAAAAAAGATCCACAGCTCCTGCAGAACTGGAAATCTGCATGATGGCACGACTATCACACAAACCACAGAATGAGGCATAATTCTAAGTAAAACATTCACACTAGCTTGCTTTATGCTCGCCAAAGCAGTTTAATTTTTTTAATTTTTTTATTTAATGTCGAAACTACGTGCCTAAAACTTTCTCACTCTCAGTTCTTTGTTTTTTTATAGGTGGCCCTTCAGGCCCTAACACTGACACTGGAAGCGAACTAGTGATAGCCTACACTGTTGTGGGATGGACTCACCACAAGACAAGACCACCCTAGAACTGAGATATGGACTCATAATTTGCACTACTCTAAGGTGCTAGGCCACAAGTATGCTACTATGAATATAATTATAAACCCACTCGCCATTGATGCTCCACTTCCAAGTCACCCCTTGTGATGTAGATGTTTTCTTGGTTATAAGCTTCTTAAAGTGGTGACCGATCTTTCATATACTGCCTGAGTATAGACTTAAGAGAACTAGCTGCGCTGAATCTCTATCTCAGGCTACCCAACTGTTTGTGAGGGTCACATTTAGTGGCAGCGCTGGGATCATTTTGGTATGGTGATAGCGACTAATAAGCTGGTTCTGCCAGGTTGCAACCTGCTGAAAGCCAGGAAGCTCGGTCATTCAAGAACCAATACACCAGCGTCGTACCACCAGATACTGGGCCAGGGTTGAGGGCTAAGACTGTGCAGTTGAACTTGTTTACAAGACATCTAACGAGATGAAAATCTCACCGTATGCCACAGGGGAAGCAAATGGTTGGAGATGGTGGAAGACCGTCACAAGATGCCAGTGATTGTCACCGATCCATCAGAATTTAAGACCATAACAAGGGTCAGTCTGGAGAAGAGGACTCAGCAGCTGGCTCCGAATCAGATCAAGAACCACATCTCTGAAAGAAGACAACACAAGTGGACACAGACGTCGCTCAACTCCAGAGACACCCTAAACAAGCCACTCCCACAGACAGAGGGAGGACCCAATGGAGAGACTAGCTAAGATGGTGAGAAGGAAATATTCAGCTCCACTCAGCCTACACAAAATGGAGAAGGCCCCAAGGATGTAGCCAATTTTCTAGAAAGCTTTGAGAGACAAATGAGGATGCACAGTGTACCTAAGGTAAAATAGTCAAGGTTATTTACATTTTCTCCTTACCCCAGATGCAATCAAAGTCTATGATGGGTTCACTCTGATGATGCTAACAACTACAATGAAGTGAAGACAAGCCTCCTGAGTAGATTCCGGGTCAACATCCAGACACTGCGCCCGACAGAGAGAGCAGCTCAGGAGAGCCAATGGAGAGGGAGGAACAGCATTTGCCCGTAGAAAATACTGACTGCTACACTGGTGCATTTAGGGTTTCGACAACAGAGACAATAACTTGGAACGAGTGTGCATCATGAACTATCTCACAACCTTGCCAGAGTTGATTGAAGAGAAGTTCAGCGACAAGCGACCAGAGGATTTGCACACAACTGCGCTGCAGGTGGAGGCCTTCTTAGATGGACAAGCCCTGGACACACAGCTATGTAAGCGGCAGTCGACATAGAAAGATGTCCAAGGGGCACTACCGAAGGAGGGAGGACAGCCCCGAGAGAGTGAGAAGACAGCCATCCCGAGATTCAACGAGAAAGGAAGATCGCCGGAAATGACACTCAGCTGCATATAGGAATGAAGAGATATACCAGCAAAGTACAACCCAGCCAGGCAGAGACAGTCAACTATCCTGCCATGGAACTCAGACAGAATGGAAATGCTATGACTGTGGTAAGGTTGGTCATTATAAATCTCAATGCACAGCCACAGTGAACAGGATACCGGCAAAAGGTGCTACTGACAGGTTCATGCTGAATGGGACTATAGAGGGTAAGCTTGCCAAAATCCGAGTGGATACAGGAGCAGCTATGACTGTCATCCATGGAAAGCTCGTGCCTGATGCAGCTGAGTGGGGAGAACCAGGAAAAGTTACCAATGCTAATGGTTCAGAGATCACAGGACATAGGCGCCCAGTTGATATATGCTTTAATTCTCATGTTACTATTGGCAGGGAATTCGTCCGATCAAGGAAGAGGTTCTAATGGGAAGGGACTGCGATCTACTCAAGCCCGACATTGACCAACTAGCCCTGAAGTACTCGCAACCTCAGAAAATACGACAAAATCTCGGGAGAAGGCTAAGGAGAGTGTCCAGCATTGCATCAACTCTGTGCCACTAGGGCACAGGCCAAGAGGACAGCAGAGAGAGAAGCTGCCGACGAGGAAGCAACCAAAACATGTCTCGCTCTCAATCCCAAAGGAGGAATTTCCCTTCGATAGCTCACTCTTTGTGGTCATCAAAGGAGAGAGATACAAGCGCACCAGGAACCAGGAGCGTACAAAGACTTACTGGCCACCAGAGCCCGAGGAAGTAGAAAACAATTCTCCACAAGGTTCAGTTCTGTTCCAACAGGCCCAGAGGGATGGCTTGACTCACAAGGATGCTTGGACCCCAGCCAGAGCAGTAGATTCTGGGTTCAGAACAATGGGAGGAGCTGCTCAGATCAATCAGGAGACAGGATAGTCGTACCACAAGGAAGGAGACAAGTTGTATTTAGGGAGGCTCATGGCAAGGTGATCGCTGGACACTTTGTGCAGTGGAACACATCAGATCGCCACACACTTCTGGCGGCCAGGTGTAAGAGCCGACATCAAGGCATGGATTCAGTCCTGTGCGGAATGCCAGAGATCGTCAAGAGACAAACAGCCAAGGCGCCACTCATGCCACTCCCAATCATGTCCACACCATTTCAGAGGATAGCGATGGAGATTGTTGGCCCACTTCCACGAACCAGGAGAGGTAACCATTACATTCTTGTACTTATGGACTACCACCTGTTCCTGGTGGCACTTTGAAGAGTTGATGCAATGACAGTAGCAGAAGTCTTGATCGAACACAGCGCCAGACTGGAGGAGATCTTGACAGATCAGGGCTCGAACTTTGGTGCCTGAATGATGGAACAACTCTACTCACAGCTGGAGCAGTCCTCATCAGAACCTCACCCTATCACCCTCAGATGGACGGGATGGTTGACAAGTTCAATGGCACTCTTAAGAGCATGCTGAAAAAGGCACCAAAGTACCTCTATGAATGGGACGTCCTCTTACCGAAGCTGTTGATGGCCTATCGTGATACACCTCACATTACCAGAGGATACACCACATTTCAACTGTTATTCGGGAGAGCCATGAGAAGTTCCCTCACTATCCTAGAAGAGGAATGAAAAGGTGAGAAACACACTGATACTAACCTGTTTGACTATGTTAGTAAGTTGAAAGAAGATTAGCAAACATGTCGGAAGTGGTACCTTGCTCTCGTGTTAGTTCCTGGCCTCTAAGCTCTTGTCCAGATGGGAACGACCGTACCCTGTCTACGAACAAGTCATACCTGTCTCATATAGAGTCGATGTTGGGACACAAGATAAACCAAAGGTCAGGTTGTGTCATGTCAATTCTGTTAAGTTATGGATCTCCCCCAAAGTTTTGTCATCCGCAATGGTTGACCAAGAAGAAGACAAAGGAGAAGTTGGACCAGTTACAGTCTAGGAGCACAAGTCAGCAGAAACCGGAGATGGATCCACAGAGGCCAGAAGAGCAATGACGGCAACTCCAGCGAGTGGTTAGTCAACGACATTGCTGGGGAGCAATGCCTGGGGCCACCAAGATTGTCACACACCAGATCCCCACCGGAGAAGCCAATCCTGTGTGGGTGGCACATTACAGGGCAAAAGAAGAGGAAGTTCATGGGGAACTCCGGCAGATGTTAGAAGGTGGAATCATTGAGATGTACACTAGTGAAGTGCAGCACCCATGGTCTTGGTAAGGGGGGAAAATGGCAAGTTACATATTTTCATTGATGATAGACTGCTGAATGCTGTCACAAGTGCCGAAGATATTGCTATTACCAGGTTGAGGTGGCCTGAGCAGACAGACCTACTGCATTCTGACTCCGTTCGGGAAGTATCAATTCAGACGAATGCCATTTGGTCTTAAGGAGCTACGGTAACATTCCAGAAACTCATGAATGTGGTACTCAATGATTTGCATTCATTTTGCAGGACCTGTTTAGATGATGTGGTCATCTTCTCAAAGGTGTGGGAGGAAGATCTCATCCACTTGAACATAGTCCTGAAGAAGTTGAAGGACACTGGGCTGAAGGCGAACACAGCCAAGAGCAGCTGCTGAGTGCTCTTTTTTATAGGTCACACAGAGTAGGACATGGACAGATATGCCAGATCAAGCCAAGGTCGCCGCCATGACGGACCACAAGCAACCCAGAAACAAGAAAGAAATGAGAGCATTTCTCAGTCTGTCTGGGTATCGTAAGTTCATACCTGGCCACGCTAGTCGTATACTGTTGTCCTAACCGACTCTACCAAGACAACAGCCCCAAGGCTGATACACTGGACACCGCCAATGCTTCAAGTATTTCAAGAGATTAAGGAGGCACTGTCTGATGAGGAAATTCTTTGGAACCCAGATCCCGCACGAGAATAAATACTACAAACCGATGCATCCAACAGAGAGATTGGAGCGGTGTTGAGTCCACCCGACCAGGAAGGTCAAGAACAACCCACAGCATATCACACCGCGCGGACGGACGGACGGATTGCCGTCCGCCAGGAAGCTCCTTGACAGGGAACAGCAATGGGCCACAGTCAAGAAAGAGTGCCGTGTCATAGTGAATGCCATCAAGCACTTTCACATGTACCTTATCAGTTCTAAATTCACGGTGCGAACTGACCACAGAGCTCTCAATTTTTTAAGACATTGAAGGCCAGTGGAAATGGGAGGTTGGTACGATGGGCATTGGCACTGCAACCCTACGACTTTAGCATCACCTCCATCAGGAAAGCTGAATGCCAACAATGCAGATGCTCTCTCGTGACAAGGATGGTCACTCCCTAACAACAAGGATGAACCAGATCCCAGAGAAGAAAGCTCGGACAACGGCAGCCATCGCCCCAAACGGGATGGGAGGAATGTTGTGGGATGGACCAACCACAAGACAAGACCACTCTAGAACTGAGATATGGACCATATCATTTACAACTGAGGCGCTAGGCCACATGTATGCTACTATATTTATAAACCCACGCGCGCGCCTGCTCTACCACTTCTAAAAGTTACCCCTTGTGCTGTAGATGTTGTTCTTGGTTATAAGCTTCTTAAAGTGGTGACCGATCTTTCCTGCGCTGAACCTCCGTATCTTAAGGCTAGTTCACAATATGCTGCTAGGCCTTTGCTGCTTCGCATTGCATCACTTCTAGCTCGTCACAATAACGGAGTCGCCGCTTGAGCAAACTTGAACTTTCACCCAACCAATGGAAGCCAGCACTCATGTCATTCGCGCATCCCATATACTAGGGAAAGTTCTCACTGCTTCGATAAAGCCTTTCGTCGTCCGTTCAGATTTGAAATGACCAGCTTTTACAGAAAAATTAAAATAAAGCACACCAGAATGACGAAAAACTCAAATAAACGCACACCAGAATGATGTAATAGCAGGTCGCAACGCCGCTCGAATAGAACTCGATTCTATTCAAGCAGTGCGATGCGATTTTGAGTTCACAATTTTTTTTTTTAATGCATCGCATCTCTTGAGCATTTTGCATATTGTGAATCAGATACAACCGACTCACCCAAAGCAATGCACTACAGAGGAGAGGGAAACCCTCCAACACGACTCACAAACGCCCCAAGAAACCCCAGAGCTGAAAGGGGAGACGAGAGAGACACCATGACCCAGAACCCCACAGAGATGACGACCCGTTCCATCTGGGGATTGAAAGCCTTTAGGCTACCCAACTGTTTGCAATCCGTAATGGGGTCACAACATTAACTGCCAAGTAATTTTTTCCCTCAATCGCTCACTAAAAAGTATTATATATATACTTCTTGAAGCATCTCTACCATCCCTACAATCTAATAGTACTACCAACTGAAAACTCATTCACTTCCAGCACCATAGTCGGCGAGCAAAGCGAGTAGGGAAGTAGGATGGAAAAATTGATATTGCTGGGCTTGACTTGACTTATATTTAGCGACAAAGCACATTTCTACAAGTTAACTTGCCCACCAGTCCATTCCAAGATCGTTAACTACATCTACTGCTGCATCCAAGAAGAAACTAAAGAACCAATTGATCGACAACAACAAACCAAAAATTCCACGGTCATATAAGAAGGATGCAAAAGTCAAATACCATTGCCCTATATGTGATGAAATCATAGTGGAAGCTGCAGGGAATAAGCCTGGGCAACCGTCGATTCAATGTGGGATTGTATGTACCATGGCTTCATCGGCACAGTGCAGGTCTTTACAAATCAGCTTTTGAAGCTGTATAAGTCTGATGATCTCTCTTAATGTCGCCTGGACAAACATGAACTAGAAATTAGCTAACACAAACTAATTGTATTATATCTATCTGGCCAGCTTGATGCCATGAAAATCAAAGACCCTATTCAACATTAAGCCTGTCTCACAGTCACCTATTTTTTAATCATACTCAATAGCCAAGAGGCTAATACGAATAAATAATCAAATACATGACCATTGACATCAATTATAAAGAGGAGAGGACCTATTATGGATAAGTCCAGTGATGAGGAGCTGAGGATAACGACCACCGAGGGACACTAGAAGATATGGGGACAGGTGAGGAGGTAGTGCCTGTGATGATCACTTGTTGAAAGATAGGAGTAAAGCCAGTTATTGAGGTAAGGAGGGAAGTACAGGAAGGAAAGAAGATCAATTAACGGAACAGAATCAAAAGGATCTTGAAAACAAGCACCCAACCAATTTATTAGTTTGAAGAAGAGAGTGAAAGGAATGGTTGGCCAAGAGAAGGGGTGATGAAGTGGACCGATGTGGAAGAAAACCAAATTGAGAAGAAAGATAATATTATGTTCAACACAAATTTGTGAAGAAGTGAGTGAACATGCTTTGCAAGCAGCTTACTAACTATAGAGAGAATAAGGAAATGGGCCAGTAGTTAGAGGGATTGATGAAAGGATAGGAATAATGAAGGAGTTTTTCCACAATCAACTGGAAGACGTCCTTGAGACAAGGATAAGTATGTAAGGAGAGCAACTATGGAGAGGTATGTAGATTTAGGCATTGCAGAATAGATCAAATAAGCTGTGGAAGAAGGTAAATGAAAAATCAGGCCAATAACATCAGATTCAGCACAGAGAGAGTCAGGAGGACAGGAGGACAGGGTGGTTGAGAAGTCTGGAAAGGAAAATAGGATACAATTGGAGGATATGAATTGAAGCATTCAGAGAAAACTTATTAGCCTTATCACAGCCAGAGGAGAACGTGTTGCCGTTGGATACAATAGTTGGTACAGAAAATGGTCTTTTTCTTGTAAAGACCAAAACTTTTTGGAAGGAAAAATTGAGAGAGACTGGAAGAAGATATGTTTATTTCTTTTAATGGTAGATGAAATGACATTTCTAATAGAGCAATAATCCAGATAAAGAGCAGGTGGATCTATTTTTTTAGAAAAGATTGTGATTTTTTTATTATTATTTGCCGAAGGTTATTATCGATCCAAGGGTGGCAAGTAGTGAGTGAGATAAAGTAAGAGGGGACACACAAGCTGATGACCGCTAAAAATATCTCTTTAAATGCTTTCAAGGAGAAATCAAGGTCTGTTGAAAGGAGGTGATCCCAGGGAAAGGAGGAAAGAAGGTGGGCAGCTCTGTCCAAGTCTGTGACATGATACAAGCAAAATTTAAACTTGGAACATGTTCTAATATATAGTAAGGTGAGAAGGAAGGTGATTTCCGTTAAGATACTATTATGATCAGAGGAGGATACGGGTGGTAGAACCAAATAAGAAGCATGAACATGTGATGGAACAAAGACAAGGTCGAACCTGAATGAGAGTTGTGTGGAGAGGATACGAGTTGCTTGAGGGAGAATAAATCAGAGAGTGCAGAGAGTTGAAGATATAGAGGCAGAGGGACACATCAACATTGACATTAAAGTCTCCAGTAAGGATCAGGCCAGAGAGCACATTGGGAAAAAGAGTGCTAAGATTATCTTAAAGGAGGGATGCATCATTTAAGGAAGAAGGAGGTCTGTAAAAAGCTCCAAACGTAAAAGTAAATTCCTGTACCTTGAAGAATTCAAGATTATTACGCAGGGCCGGATCCAGGGGGGGGGGGGGGTTGTGGGGGTTGCAACCCCCCCTTTTGAGGTGTTGATCATGCATGTGACATGGATGATCAACACTTTATATCCCTTACAACATGTAACTAGCTATTCAGTAGCTGCTGTCAGCCTGTAGTTCATTACATAGCCATATCTAAGGCACATTTGCACCATGTCTGGAAAAAGAAAATCAACTGTAAGCTCCAAAGGATGTATGAATCTCAATGCTATGTTTAAAAGGTAAATAGCTGAGCATGTTCTTAGGATATACATATTATCATCATTGTGATTATGATTCAAGATCACTGGAAGCTGATGAAGAGCCTGGTCCTTCCAAAAGACCATGCTCATATGATTCAGCAACAGCAGCATGTCATTCTCAAGGTACAGCTTCTACTGTTGTGACTGACATCTGTGGAACAACTGTGTCTGCTGCAACATGTCTACTTCTGAGCTTTCAATAGCTAGTAGCTGTACACCTCATGCTAAGATTATTGACCTAGGGTCAGTCATAAATGCTTTGCATGATTCATTAGATCATTTGAGGAAGAAATCCAAGAATATTACAGATATTCAAAGAACCTTTCTTGTCATTACAAGCCAGCTTCGACTGACGTTCTTCATTCTCATGAAGTAACTAAGCAAGGTAAAACTTGGAATGTGCATTTTCAGCATCAATGGCGAGACAAGTTTCCATGGCTTTCATATAGCAAAGAGCTAAATGGTGGTATTTGTAGATATTGTGTGATTTTCCCTGAGCAACCAGATAGGGGTGGCAACAGGAGCAAAACCAGGTGTTTTAGTACTTGCGCATACCAAAGGCCTTACTCGATGGCACTTGGAAAGGATGGCATTCTTGTTCAGCATGAGAAGAGTGCATGCATCAGAAAAGGCTATCTTTTTCAGCAAAATTTCAGAAATCCTGATGCATGAGTTGATACTAAACTGATGAACCAAAAAGCTCAACAAGCAGAACAAAATAGAGAAGTCCTTCGCCTTTGTGTGGAATACTTGTCAAAGCAAGGCTTGCCTTTCAGGGGTAATACGGATGATAAAGTGGATTTTTCTGATGACACTATCAACAGAGGTAACTTCATAGCTCTACTACAGCTCTTGGCACAGAAAATTAGTTGTCTTCAGAAACATATTTTGTTTGCCAAAGGAAATGCTACTTATACATGTACCAGCAAAACAATACAAAACCAGGTGATTCATATCTATGCCTGTAAAATTATGGAAAGTTTAACCAAACAGCTTCGGGATAATAGCTTACCTTTTACAGTTATTGCTGATGAGGTAATTGATCCCCATGTCAATCAAGATATTATCTCAGTGTGCTTAAGATTTGTGGATTTAAAATCATTAAAAAATCCTTCAGGGAATGCTTGATAAATTTTATTAGTTTGGAGAGAGCAAATGCTTTAGCAATTTCTGCCAAGACCTTGGAATTCCTTTCTCATCCATCGGTGTCTAAATCCAGCAAATATTTGTGGTCAGGCATATGATGGTGCTGCTGTGATGTCATCTGAAATTGCAGGTGTGCAAGCCAAACTTATAGAGATTTCTCCCTATGCTTTGTATACCCACTGTGGATGATAGTTGCCATGCGTTTGTGCAGGCACATCCAAGAAGGATGTTTGAAGCGTCACTTCTTACTGTTAAATCAATCAATTTTATCATTATATATTTAAATGTACATATATTTTCGTTGTTTTTCTATGTTAACATATGGGTACTATGAGATGCATCTCAAATTGTGGTGAATTTTCAGATTGTTAAACTGTGGTGAATTATCAGTTTTGTGTTCTGAATGGGAGGCCTTATGGCCAATGATCCATTGGATACATGATTGATCTACAACCCCCCCTTGTTAAAATTCCTGGATCCAGCCCTGTTACGGAAGTTCAAAGGAACAAGAAGAGTGTACATAGCAACATACCTACATACCACGGCAATTTCTATCAAGGTGATAAAGTTGAAAATTTGGTAAAGAAATTATAATGTCTGGTGAGGGCCAGGTTTCATTCACACAAACAAGATCATGAAGATACGTGTTACAGACTAGAGACAGCTCATCTAATTTATATGAGAGATGCGGGCATTGAAAGAAAACAGCATAAGAGATCAGCTGGTGAAGCGGTAAGTGGAATTAGGAAGAAGAGGAGAGGTTTTAAGAGAGAGACTTTGAACATTGATGTTAAGGTTTAGGCCCTTCGTGATTTCTTTAGATGGAGTTGATAGCTGGGGAGAAACAGCATGTGGTGAAACAAGAGATAAAAGTAGACCCAGAAGAGGGAGGGCAGGATGAAGATGTGAGGAGAGTTGCTGCGGGCTGATGAGAGGATGATTGGGATAGAGTGGAAGAGAGAGAGGGGAAGGTGTTTTGTAGTGGGCCTGGAGGTGAATGGTTTTGTTGGGGACAACCATTGTTGATGTCAGGTGGTGCCAATCTCTTATATGAGGGGAAAACTTTTGGGTAGGTAAGGGATTAATGGGAGTATGCAGTAGAGCTTTTTGTAACTTCTGCGAGTTATTCCTATGCTCCTCTTCCTTGATGGTGTTCTGATTTTCACATCACTCCTCTAATGTGTCTCAAGGGGTGAACGCCCCCATTTTTATTGTTACAAAAACTTGTGCTTGCCACTTTATAGCTCCATAGATTCTGCAAACTTCATGGTATGGACTTGATATATAGCTCAAAAGATAGGTCTCTCTGTGTGCTCTCTTTTGATACTAAAATATTTATCATACAGTAGGAGACAAAAAAGTTCAGTTCCGCACACGTTCCAACGGTGGCTAAGGAAAACAGAAACGCGGAATCAACGCATAAAAACCCGACGAATAATGCATAACAAACGCCGTTAAGTTTACGTTTCCAATTATTTATCTCGGCGCTTATGCATGCGGGTGCCAGGTGTGTTACAATCCGATACTATATCTAGCGAATGTTTTTCCCCTCTTTTTGTTTTCTTCTTCGCAGATGTCATTTTGCTCTTCAAGAAGTCTACTGCTGACAGAAGTAAGTATTCTCTACCTAGTCTTTTGGCCTGTGCCCACTAGTGTCCTTCAGCTCTACTTGTATTAGCTATTAGCTTTGCCTTCTTGTTAGTAACTACTCAGTTTAGACAAGATGCTTAGACAAAGCTTGCTATATAGTTTTCTAGAGGTTAGGTTTGCTAAGCATAGTGTTAGGTAAAGCCGGGTGTAACACTGTTGAACTCAATAGCATATTTTTGGTATACATGTACAGTAGTGATACGTTCGAGCGTAAAAAAAGCAACGCATGAGCTACCATTTAAGAACACACGGAGAACGGAACGCACGAACGTTGCAACGCACCGTTGGAATGCATCGTTGTTTAGCAGGCTAGTTTAGGTAGCTCTGTCAAATCGATCAGAAAATATCTGAGGATACAATTCCTAAAAGAAGTAAGTGCTTGCTCTTGATGTGTTGGAGGTACTTTTTCAATTTTGTGTCTTACTGAGCTCAGCTGGTCCCTTTGTCTGAATAAATTTTACTTGCTGGTGGTATTTCAGTGTAGCTTAGATCTGTTGTTGCTAGCTACTTCAGTGCTAATTATTTTGCTTTTTGCCAACATTACCAACCAAATACTTAGGTCTTTGTCAGGGCATCTTAGTAATCATCTGGTTGACAATCTGAGTAGCTCTATTTTCACTAGAGCTTGATCAGAACATATATGAGCTAAAATTGTTGCACACAAAATGGTCTTGAAGACCTCCACACCTATGTTTGTCAAATGTAACAAGCTTGGATTATGTGAGCAGTGGCTTGCTAAGTGGTGTGTATGTCTTGATAATGCAAGTTACTGTGCGATATTTTGGCTGCATGAGAACTGTCGCCATTAAAAAAAATATATAATAATTAAAAAACACGGATACATCATCATAATAATTATTATGATGATGTATCCCGTGTATTTTTTGGTGGCTCCAAAAGGGGGAAGCTAGTCAGCAACTGTTGTGACTAATAGCACTTTAGATGTCTGTGGTTTGTAAATGCAGGTATCCAGTCCGAGGATGGAGATGTCAAACTGGCCCAGAGGATATAAACCAACAACTAGCTTTACACCGATACACCTACACTAGTAACAGGACCTTTACTTGTCTTGTCAATATTGTCAGATAACAACTACTGCACCAAACCACACACACACACTGTTGCATAAATTGAAATACACATTACCAATACCCAGTAGCACTGCTATTTAGTTTGATGATGTGAAGAATCGCCTCAACAAATCTTCTGGGTAGCAGAAGCTTCACAGTACACTTGTCAAACCAGATGATATTCTCAAATGCACTCCCAGCCTTGCTGACAAATTGCTGTGCCACTCCCCGACCTCTTGACCTGGAGTGTGGGAAACAAAATACGGTATTTTATAACGGTATTTTAAAATAACCAAAAAAAACTGGTTACTTGAGGTCCACCAGGGTTGAGCTCTGGCATGCAAGTTATGTGTATCTTAGTTTGCTTACATATCGCCCATGTCATCTCAAATAGGTTAAGTACCCATAAGCCAAATAATTACTTGGTTTGCATCAGAATAGATGGCAATATGAATTGCCATGGAGCAATATACAACCACTCGATGTTTGTCCTCTCCAAAGCCGGCACTCATTGCTTTGAAGAAAGCCTCTACTGTAGTTAGTAGGTCATCATGTTGTCAATGTAATATAGAATAGTTTTTGTAATGCTTTGCATAGAAAGGCATTTCAGGTTCCTGACTTCATATTCCTTGTAAGCTACCAGTTTTCTATAATTCATGGCATGGCACACAAAAACTTAACCTGCCCCTTGAGCCTCGACAACCAATTTGCTCCTTGAACAAAAGGTCGTGTGTGATCGCAGGTAATGTTTCAGGAAGCTCAGGTCGTCCTACCTAGTTAACTGAATCCATCAATATCTTGGGTGCTTCAAAGCTTAGGCTAAGGTTCAGAATTCTTTGCTTTTGCTTTTTGTAGGACGATACACCACAGCACGAGAAAGAGAGCTGTAAAGCTACTTGAGCGAGCAACGAAACGTACCACGTGGATGTTTATACTATGAACGCATGCGTTCCAGCTGCACAATGCACCATTGTTTTAGAAGTACGATTGGAAAAACAGCACACGCAACGTTTGCTCTCAAAACGTAGTACGTACGTTGTTCGAAAACGCAACGTAATGTTATTTTGGGCCGCTTCTGTAAGTGTTGATAACTGTTGTACCACAATGGAACTGCTCACATCCTTTGTCTGTAATTAGGACGCACATGTTTCCTTTGGTTACTTATCTACTTTGTAATATCTATGTATAGATTTGTATGTTGTATCCAGGATGTGTTATATCCTGGATGCAGGGGCCCTTGAAAAAGAGAGAGAGGAGAACCCCAATCTTTTGGATTGTGTTGTTATTGAGATCTAAGAAACTATCCTCAACCCTTCTCAATTGTAACCCATCTCGGCATGATAATTATACATTGGCGTAGTCGGCAGGATCAAGATCTGCACAAACAATGGCTGACCTTTAGTCTTGCCTGAACCCTACTCCGGCGAAGGTAGCTGGGACCAATGGCAGTAACAACTTTCTCAATGTTGCGGCCGTCAACGAGTGGGATGACGAGAACAAGTTTAAATGGCTCAGAGTGCGGTTGACAGCAAGAGCACAGATTGCGTTCCAACGCCTTCCGCCAGCTACCAGGACAAGTTTCGACGAAGCCACCAAAGCTTTGAGCGAGTGGTTCGAACCCAAAACGAGGAAGACCCGCTACCAGGCGGAGTTACAAACCAGACGCAAGAGTAAGTCTGAAAGCTGGCCGGATCTCGCAGATGAACTCAGGGAGAATGCTAAAGAAATACTAGCTCTGAACGCCTACCTCGCACAACTTGACAATAGCCAGGTCGCATTTGGCATTAAGCAGAAAGACACTGGATGAGGCAGTCGTGGGCACCTTGGAGCTGGAATCGTATCTCACTCCCAGGATGATGGTTGCAAGTGTTGAGAGAAACCCCCTGGAAGTAGGAGAAACCACCATTGGCGGGGTGAGTAGTGAGGGCTCGGAAAGAGATAATCTCGCCACTCTAGTCGAGAGATTGACTGATAGAATTGAGATGCTAGAGATGAACTATTCTGACTCAGAAGCAAGTAGGCAGAGAGGGGGGATGCCGTGGAGGGGAGCAAACCCTTCCATAATGACCGGTACTGGGGCTCAAGGAGAGGCTCTAGGCAGTGGGCTACTGATGTTACCTGCTGGAAATGTGGTAAGAGCGGGCACATAGTGAGATATTGTCGCTCTTCACAACGGGACCAGCCACAGGGAAACGGGAATCCTTCTGCATTGAGGAGCCTACCGCAGAAGGATAATGAGGATGAGGCTCATTTACCTAAAGTTATTGTTTCTTTAGTAACCCCTACAGGTGGCTATACCGTGCGTGAGTGGCAATGTCAATGGGCATGCGATTACCCTGCTAGTGGACACAGAAGCCTCAGTGTCCCTCATGCGAAAGGATGTGTGGGACAAGGTCAGCCATGGCAGAGGAGTCAAACTCAAACCCTGGACAGAACGGCAACTGGTAAGCATATGACCTCCACCCATACTCCGAGCATATTGTCATGGCATGTTACATGGATCCACCCCAAAGGGGGTCCTGTGTGGTGGAGCCAAAAGGCGGGGAACGCTTACCATTTGCTGTAGCCCGAGTATTGGTGGAACCAAAAAAATGGCCAAGTGCCAGTGAGACTATTAAATCAAAGCCCTGATATGGTGTCCCTTCCATCAAAATCTGTGGTGGCTACTTTAGAGTCAGTAGAACCACCATTGGAAGAGGTGCTGGCAAGCATACCTACCCAAATAAAGCACGTGAATTCAGACAAAGCTGAATGCTTGTGGGAAATAGTGGAGCGGAGCTGCAGTGAGCGAGAAAGAGCAGTTTTTTACACTCTTAGAAGAGAATTCTGACCTTTTTGCCACAGCTAAATCAAACCTAGTCTGCACCACCAAGATGAAGCACCATATCAACACTGGTACTGCTCCACCAATTAGACAGGCTGTCCACAGACTCCCTCCACATCGGAGGAAGGAAGTACAGGAGCTGCTAGTTGACATGCATAACAATGATGTAGTTCAGCCGTCGAGTAGTCCCTGGGCCTCCCCCATCATCCTAGTTCGGAAGAAAGACAATTCTGCATAGATTACCGTAAGCTTAATGAGGTCACCCAAAAGGATGCATATCCTCTCCCTAGGATTGATGATACCCTTCACACCCTTGCTGGCTCAACCTTCTCAGTGGGTACTGGCAGGTGGAGGTAGCAGAGGAGGACCACCCTTAAACAGCTTTCTGTACCACCGAGGGCTTATTTGAGTTCAAAGTTATGCCATTTGGCCTGTGCAATGCTCCAGCAACCTTCCAGTGTTTAATGGATCTAGTACTGGCTGGCTTACAGTGGTCACAATGCTTAGTTTATCTAGATGATGTAATCATCCCAGGGAAGACATTCTCGGAGCACTTAGAAAATCTGAGCATGGTCTTTGAGCGTCTGTCTGGCTTAAGGTTACAGCCCAAGAAGTGCAATTTCTTCCAGCACGAGGTAACTTATCTTGGGTATATTGTGTCAGATGAAGGAGTGGCCATCGACCCCTCTAAGATTGGAGAAAGTGGCACTGTGGCCAACCCCCACGACAACCAAGGAAGTCCAGCAATTTCTTGGTCTGGCGGGATATTATCGACGGTTTATCCGTGATTTTGCTGAGATCGCCCATTCTCTCCATCGTCTCACTGAGCATAATGCTCATTTTAAGTGTCAGGAGAAACTCAGAAGGCCTTCGAGAAGCTCAAAACGTATCTAATCTCGGCCCTAGTGTTGGCTTACCCTGACTTCCACAAACCATTCCTGTTAGACACTGATGCAAGTGATACTGGACTGTCTTGTCACACTTGATGAGAGTGGTAGGGAATGTGTGATTGCCTATGCTAGTAGACTGCTCAGCAAACCAGAGCGTAAGTATTGTGTGACTAGGAGAAAACTACTCGCAGTGGTAGTCTTCACCAGACATTTTAGACATTTCCTGATTGGGGAACAATTTACTCTCCGTACCGACCACAGCTCTCTCACTTGATTAATTAAGGAATTTCCGGGAACCTGAAGGTCAGATGGCACGGTAGCTGGAATGCTTGCAAGAATTTAACTTTGTCATTCTCCACCGGCAAGGAAAGAAACATGCTAATGCAGATGCCTTATCTCAGTTACCTTGCCAGCAGTGTGGTCGGGACAGCCATGGCATTGAGGTGAAGATTGCTGTCACCTCTCTGGTTGGTGGAGAAGACATCGGAAGGTTACAGGAAGGGGATCATATTCTTGGACCTGTCATCAAGGCAAACTTAAGTGGACACACACAACTGCGGCTCAGACAAAAGAACTGAGCAAAAATACTCGACGCCTTCTCCAAATCTAGGACCAGCTCTTAATCTGTGAGGGTATTCTCTACCGTCAGTATGAGAAACCTGACACCTTGACATCTGTGTTGCAACAGCTCGTGCCTGAAGTAAAGAAGGAAGAAGTACTAAAAGAGATGCATGAAGGCACACTGGGTGGACATCTTGGAGAGGATAAAACCCTCGCTCGTGTCAAGGAACGTTATTACTGGCCAGGTTACCATGCTGACATAACCCAGTGGTGCAAAACCTGTTCATCCCTGTGCTAGGAGGAACACTCACACTCACAAGAACAGGGCACCATTACAGAGCATAAAAGTAGGTAGTCCCCTTCAGCTGGTCACTGCTGATATAGTTGGCCCTCTGCCAGAATCGGAGAATGCAAATGTGTATATCCTTGTAGTGGGCGATTACTTTACAAGGTGGATGGAGGCATATCCAATTCCAAACCAGGAAGGAACTACAGTTGCTCGAGTGATAACGAATGAGTTTTTCTTTTCTTTGGGTTCCCACCACCAGAGCAGCTGCACTCTGACCAGGCCAGGCAATTTGAGTCTCAACTAACCTTGGAGATCTGTAAACTGCTAGGCATTAGCAAGACTCGGACCACCCCTACCATCCTCAGTCGGATGGGATGGTTGAAAGGTTCAACCGCACACTTATCACCACCAGCGCGACTGAACACCTCCGAGTGGGAGAAGCAGCTGCGACCTCTCTGTCTAGCCTACAATACCAGCATTCATGCAACCACAGGCTATTCCCCGTTTTTTATCTTGTATGGACGCAAATCGAGAAACAGAGAAGTCGTGGATGTGGGTCCATTGGAGGAATTGTGGTCATGCAGTACTAAAACTTCTTATGAATGGACATATTGAATGCAAATTATGCAAAGGGAGGACATAGAAGCATAGAACAAGCACAAATTCATTTTCCAACCGGGCGCTTGACCACGTACTTAAGTTTTAGCGCCTAATGAAACAGCCGTTGCATAGAATAGAGATTCCTCTAGCCACTGGTGCTAATTTCTCAACTCTCTAGCACTTGGCAATCTAGAGATATTTATGTGGCAAAATCAGGCATTCAGGTTTTGAGGTTCCCTCCACTTTAGCTCCAGTAACTTGGCTATAGTTATATATACATATGATAAATATTTTAGTATCATAAGAGAGCACACAGAGAGACCTATCTTTGGAGCTATATATCAAGTCCATACCGTGAAGTTTGCAGAATCTATGGAGCTATAAAGTGGTAACTACCAGTTTTGTAAAATGTAAAAAAATTGAGGGAGATTTTCTCCGATGATTATAATAATTATTAGAGAAGTCTTCTACATTCTAATTATTTAACCAGAATTTGTAGAGAGCATTACTCCAACTGTTGATCTTGACTTGATTGAGTGAAACATTCAGCTATTCTGGGTCGATAACAGTACAACCTGCACCTGGCCATTTTGAGTATATACCGCAAACTTATTCGTAATCAATTCCTATACTATATTTTCCTACCAGTGTCATGATAACTACAATTCTCCTCCTCCTCCTCCTCGTCCTGGTTCATCTCAACTTCTACTCCACTAACACTGCATGCTTTGAGAGTTTTCTCTTCAGTTCTGATCACAGAATTTCAGCTTTAAAGAACACTTCATAGAATTTGGCCTTGGGGCTTCTTGCAAAACGACCCTGTTTCAGTTAGAGCACTTCATACAGAATATTCCCTTGGAGGATGGTTGTAACATGCTAAATGTGTGCACATTATTAACTGCCTAACAAAGGCAGTCATAGAGATCAAGCTGCATAAAAAAGCTTTCCAATAAAAGCACACCTGGAAGTGATCCCCTACAAATCAGCTGCACCGCATTGCCTCTGATTCCTGCCAAAAAGCCATTTAAAAATTATTTAAAATTTTATTTCTGGCAAAGGGAAGGATGAGTAAAGAAGACAAAAACACATTTGGTCCACCGTCCACCTCTCTGTAAAAGCATGAGAGCATAGCTGCATTGGATAGATGGGGAACACACGTATCCCCCCTTCTGAAATTTGGGGGAAATTACGTAGTCCCCCTTCTGAAATTTGAAGGGTGGGGAAAACACATAGTCCCTGATCTGAAATTTTGGGGAAAACACATAGTCCCCATTCTTAAATTTGGGGGAAAACACATAGTCCCCGTTCTGAAATTTCGGGAAAATACGTAGTCCCCCTTCTGAAATTTTGGGGGAAATACGTAGTCCCCCTTCTGAAATTTGAAGGGTGGGGAAAACACATAGTCCCCATTCTTAAATTTTGGGGAAAATACATAGTCCCCGTTCTGAAATTTCGGGGAAAATACGTAGTCCCCCTTCTGAAATTTTGGGGGAAATATGTAGTCCCCCTTCTGAAATTTGAAGGGTGGGGAAAACACATAGTCCCTGTTCTGAAATTTTGGGGAAAACACATAGTCCCCGTTCTGAAATTTCGGCGAAAACACATAGTCCCCCTTCTCATTTGAGGGGTGGGGAGGGAGGAATGTACATAGATGTGATGAACATCAAAGCTAATCAGACAACCCTCTGCATTGCATGGTGGAGTCTAAACCTTGCTTGGTGACGGATACCTATAGAGCAGCTGTAGGCCACCACGGACATACCCAAGCATGCACATATACACACCCACCCACCCATCCACCCCCACCCCCACACACACACATACACAAACACACACACACACAAACACACACACACACAAACACACACACACACAAGTGGTTGAGCACTAGAAGGTGAGCTACCAGGGAGGCTAAAGGCTGGTTCACAATATGACGCTCGCCCATCGTAATGTATCGTCCTATCGTATCGTATCGTATCGTTCTATCGTATCGTATTGTTTCTGGTTCACAATATAACGTTCGATAGGCGAGTTTTGACAAGGTGCTCACGTGATTATTATTATAATTATTATTATTATTATTATTATTATTATTATGATAGTAGTTGTTGACCGATCGCGAAGACGCGTTTCTTCCTCGAGTTCATCTAGTAGTTCTAGCTGCGATAGTTCCTCGAGTTCATCTAGTAGCTCTAGCTGTGACAGTTCTTCTTCTTCTTCTAGTAGCGAAGACGATTTGACCATGGTAGCTAAATTGCATCATTCTAAGGTAACTATCTGATCTTGCTTCCATAACCACTTGAATCCAAGCATTTTCCTTCGGCCTCAACTCCTTGTATATCGCAGAAGAGACCTGCCACAAGCAGGGATATTTGCGCACAGCCTCAATCAACTTCTCCTCGTTCATAGTTAAATTCTAGTGAAGGTCAAAGTCTTTCACGTGACCTTCCGCATTCTGATTGGTCGGACGCTTGACGCTCGACGCTCGAATAGAACCAGATCCTATTCCATCGTTTCGTTTCGTATCGTCCTATCGTATCGTATCATCATGACGTTGCTGGTTCACAATACGACGATACGTTACGATAGGACGATACGATACGTAACGATGGCTGAGCGTCAAACTGTGAACCAGCCTTTAGCGTTTCACCATTTCGTTCCGTCACTGCAAGCCAAATTTTGCCAATTGAGGTTCGACCCTTTACCTTGCCGCACCCTCGACTACGGCTGGCTAGCTATGACTCGAAGTTTGGCAGTGAAGCAGGCTATTATTCTTTTGCTCAGGAGGCGGAGGAGAAATAGGAGAAGGCAGAACAGAGTGTGGGTACGTCCAATATTTAGAATGCGAAGACAGCAAGGCGAGTATCACAACCTGTTCAGGAGATGCGTCTGTCAGATACAGAAAGCCATTTCAGGTATCTGCGGATGTCTGATAATGAAGATGGTAGTAGAAACATGATTGATGGTGGGTGGAGAGGAGATGAAGAACCAAAATACGGGAATGACATCAATTGGTCATGCTGGCATCAACAGGTTTGCCATAATTTATCTATATAGTTGCATATGCGTTGTTTATTTCTTTTTATTAAGACATTCTCAGTCTGCTGTGGAGACCAGGGAAGGTTTCAAAGAATACTTCTGTACTCCTGCTGGAGAAGTTGATTGGCAGTACAGCTATGTTCGCAGAACTCAACTAATTATTTATATCATTCATTCAAAATACGATGTAATATAATGCACTAGTTCAATAGTTGTAATAATCCATAGAATCATGGGAATGAGGGGTAGTGGGGTTAAAGGTTTCTGAAGAGGGATCAATATTCAACCTCACTATACTTCTTGTGCTCACTGGACACCACAACAGGCCCAGCATCTCCAGACTTCTTCTTCTTGGTCTTTTTCAGTTCCCTCACAAAATTGTCCCTCAAAATCCTCCACCTCTTGATGCATCCATCCGCTGTGTAGCCTTCTCCAACCTAAACAATATTATGAATATTATGGGAATATGACGACTACTAAGATAATTTAATTCAGTAGCTACGTAGTTTACCTTGCTAGCAACCTCTTTCCACGCATTCTCGTAGATCCTTGTAAGAGCTTGATCCTACCTTCCAAAGACATACAAAGCTTCGCACAGCCTCAACTAACTTTTCATCCTCCATTTTCGACTGACAAATTGTCATTAATTAGAACTACGATATGACACGTGAAAATATGAAGCAATCTGATTGGTCAAGCTAGCGTCAACAGACGCTAGAATAGAACTCAAGTCTAATCTAGCGGTTCTCTCCGTTTCTTCTTTTCTTCAAAACGGAGCATGTTCACAAATTGACGGTATGATGCTAGGTAACGGAACGGAACGAAACGCTGGGCTAGCGTCATATTGTGAACCGGCCTTAAAGCACTGTGTACACGCTGAGATGGGATCTGAGAAAAGGTGTCAATTGCACACATCAGTTATCAGGTCAAAGAGCACTCATTACCTACAGATTGGAAACACTTTGAAGATTCCTTTATATTCAAAAGGGGAAAAGATTAAACCTTCAAAAAGTATTTTAAGTTTTTGCAATTGACCTCTCTTAAGGCCAAAAACATGTAACTAAGCAACCGAGAGGGGAAAATCCCAACAGGACTGTACCACATTACATCATCATAACAATCACTTAGTAAGATGACCTGATCCTCTTCAGATGCAATTTGCAAACACTTGTGCACCATGTTCTAGAATCTAGACCCTATAGTGGTTGGCAGGGGAATAAACCTGCACAGTTCCTTATCTACACGTATCAGTTGCTTTGCAGTGAAGACGTCATGTCGGCCAGAACCATGACGATTTATATCCCAAACCTCAACACTTGAACCGTCCACATTTCTACCATGAAAAAGATGCCTAAAATACAATCCACTTTGTTTTGTAGTAAATGATTGCCAAATATACCAGACTAACTCATTTCTCAGAGCATTGCATATCAATTTATGACCCACTGCAACGTCGGGATGGAACTCACCTCGAGGTTTGCCAATGGGACCTCCTCCACTTCCCCCGGCTCCTCCTCCTGACACACCACCTCCTCCTCCTCCTGGTTTACGTGGGAGGAGATGCTTGATAAGAAGACAGACCCAGCAGTCAGCACGGGTGCAGTTCTCCCAATGAGCGAAGAGCTGCCTCGAGGACGCACAATGTGGATCTAAAAAAACGAGCACACACACCAAACCAAGCAGCGAATAGAGCACTCAAACCATGGCAAGTAATGGTGGAATTCTCCCACCAAGTGGAACATGCAACTAAAGCTAGAATAGCAAAACTTATGACAGGCCAAAAAAAAAGGGTGCAAATATACTTCTATAGAACATGTAATCTTGCTATTTTAAATTGCACAGCAATACAATCTGCCTACGAATGCCAACAGTCAACCTTGACTCCCACAGTTATAGGGTTTGCTGACCCTCTTCAACTACTGATCACCCATTGTGTTAAGTTTGGCTGGCATTAGATATTCGTGTTATGAGCTTATAAAAATTATGGACGGAGAAAATGTAAGAGCAGGAGGAGTATCAGGAGTTCGACTGCTGCAACTGAGTGCTTCAATGTCCAAATGAATATTGACATTGTGCAAATTTGGGTACCTGATGCCAAAAATTAAAAAAGAAGGAAAAGAGTTCATTTGCATAATTAAGCAACACAACTTTCCAAACTTCTGCAAAGAACTGCTCAATATCTGCTTCACCCCTCCTCACCCACTTACCCATCCCTCGGCAACAACCTACACTTCCCTCAGAACAACATTGACTATTGCCCAACCTCCCATCCTTACAAGGGCAATCTCTTCCTTCCGGGCAAATGGTCATGTGGTTGAGGACTTTCTTCATGTTCTCGCAGTAAGGAAGAGAGCAAGGTGTGTAATACCCACTCACTTGCATGTCATGATCATTCCTCTGGCACTTGTCTGCATGTACTAACAGGGCCAGTTGCTGTTCGATCTGCTTCCGTTTCTCGGGGTTAGGGGTACCCGTGCCCCCAGGAGGGTTCTGGGGCTTTCCCCCAACGGAAGAGGCCTGTAAGTTACCCACGAATCCAGAGACACCACTGCTTCCTACTCCTCCACACATACTTGTACTGTTAGTCATCCCGACTCCTCCTATTTCTCCTCGTCCAGAGACCATAGAGGTAATTCCTGAGATTGCGGGAGAGTTCCCTCCACCCAGAGAGACAGAAGGATTGGAAGATGGCTGAGGGGAAGTAGATGTGTGGTTGGGGGTGTTGCTACCAGGAACGATGATTTGAGCATTAATACCTAAGCAGGCAAGAGAGTGAGAGAGAGACTATGATAAGCAATACCAACCTCTATAGTTGCTGCTTGGGGGTGTATTATTTCCAAGGTAAAAATGCAAATTATCACTTTCCTCATTATCAAAACTTGCTACAGTAAGCAAAACAGCAATACTTCCCATATTATACAGTAAGTAAGGCTTTTAGTCAGGTCATGGTAAAGTGCAGTACCTGTATCCGTGGCCCCTCCCAGAGGTGGAGTCATGTTCACCATTCCTTGAGGCTGTGGCTGCTGAGGAATCCCAGCACCCGGACCTCCCATCATCGAGTGCATCCCAGGGTATCCTTTGGCAGTCACTGGATGGTAGTGGTGCTGGTGCATGTACTGATGTGCTCCCACCATCGGCATCTGCCTCGTGCTGTGAGGGGGACCAACCGCCTGATGATGGCTCATCATGAGACCCATCCTCATTCCACCTCCCATCGGCACCTGGTTTTCAGGTACGATCATCCCATGCGTAGAGGGGCTGGGCATCTCCACTCGCATGGGACCAGCCGTCTGCATGCCATGTTGCTGCTGCTGCTGCATGTGTGCAATGGTCGCCATCCTGGGCCCACTGTTGGCCACCATGTGGCGGGGTGCCCCTTGTCCTGCCAAGATTGCCCCACCTCCTCCTCCTCCTCCTGTCATAGGATGGGTGGACTGGTTCTGCAGGGGCTGGTGGTGCATGGAGCCAGCAAAAGAGGTCAAGGGGAGGGATGAGTTCTGAGTGTGGCCTGCTGATGAGGCCATGTTGAGCGTGGGAGTCGAGCTCAGACGCTGCATAGTAAGGATGGGGTCCCCCGAACTAATCGAAGGAGGAGGCTGAGGACAGGGAACTGAGCCTTGATGCTGGCTTAGAGTACTAGTGTTCGGAACTGAGTTTCCTGGTGGCTGAATAGGTTGAGGGGTGGTATTGGTGGAGTTTTGCTGCTGCTGTTGTAGAGGGAGAGTGACCTGCTGTGTGCCAGAGTTAGTGCTGCTGATCATGAGGTTGTTGCCGGTAGCATTAGTACTGTTCATTGCAGCATCTGTGAAATATTTCACCGAATGTACATCTATATACAGATAGATATATAATGGGATGATGTCTTAACAATACTCTCTCAACTTGGTGTACTGGAGGGCTGAACTCCCCTCCACCCCCCCCCCCCCCCCCCCCCCCCCCCCCCCACCCCTTCTATAAAATAAAATAAAAAGATCCACAGCACTGAAGTCCAGGACTATCACACAAACCACAGAACAGGCATAGTTCTAAGTAAAACTTTCACACAGCTAGCTTGCTTTATGCTCAGCTCAATCAATAACCAAAGCAGTTTAAAATTTTCGAAGTGGCTAGAGGACGGCAGCCGGCGAGGGTTGAGAACCGTTATGAACGAGCGCACGGGGGCGTGGTTATCTATGTTGGATTTGTCTTTCTAACTTTTTTTCGGTTGGTGAACGCTTTAGGACATTTGATGAGCTTGTGAGTAAATTAAGGGCTAGGGGCTAGGGCTAGGGGCTAGGGTTTTGTCCAGTTTCCGAACCGGTTGCCGGTTCTCCAAGTAAATTTAACCGTCGCCGGCTGCGGTCCTCTAGCCACTTCCTAAAATTTCCCCCCCGTTTATTTAATGTCGAAACTACGTGCACAGTACACTAATCCAGCCTAAAACTGTTACTCACCTGAATCCCTCTCAGTTCTTTGTTTTTTCATAGGTGGCCCTTCGGCTTCAGGCCCCAACACTGACACTGGAAGCGAACTAGCCATAGGCACACCGCCTTTCCCTCGATTGCTCGCTACGAAGCAGACTGAAAAAGGAATGTAACACTCGTGTTACATAGTTCCTGAAGCGTCTCTACCGTCCCTACGATCTTAATAGACTACCAACTGAAAACTCATTCACTTCCTGTCTCCAGCACCCAAGTCGGCAGCGCACACAGGAAGGAGAAAATAGATATATAATTACTCGCACTCCCGTGTATATAGGACGATCATGTGACCCCTGAGGATACCTTTTTCCTACGAAGTAGCGAGGGACGCTCTACCGTCAGTTACTTACTAGGGACTGATCAAGCGGTGTCCACTTGCTACTTCTTCAAGAGTTTAGTTTGCCATAGCTGACTTTATGCGGAGGACAAACGTAGTTTGTTAACAAATCTCTCTGGAGACTTGTAATAGCTTCTGGACCAGCTCTTGGTGTCTGTCCTTCAACTTACATAATTTTCTACATAAACAAATCACTATTCCACATTGTTATAAGAATAAAAGATTCACTCAAATTTTACAAGCAGCTAGGATTTCCCGTTCTACACACTTCTACACACTTCATTATGATGAGAATAGTATTGCTAGCTAGGTTGACTTATTGGACTATTGACTGAGATTGAAAATATAAGTCAACAAACTCAGTTGACATAATGTGACGTTCTCAATAATCATTTTCTCACTTGATGTTTTGGCTAGAAGAAAGCTAGACCAGCTAGTTCTAGCCGAAACGTCGAGTGAGTAAATTCTAATTTTGATTAGTATTGTTTATGGAAATGGTCATAAGCTTATACAAACTAAGTAATTGTGGATTACCCCCTAAAGATGGTCAGTTATCACCGAAACGACTGTGATAACAATAGTTAGGTTCACTATTTTAAGCAGAAGTCAACTGCTTTCTGGTATATATTTGATATGATGCAGTTAGCAAAGTCTGCAGGATTGTTTGTGGATAATAACATTCATTAAAACAACTAAAGCATAAATGCCATACATTAACAGATATTTTCCTTGCTCTTTTATTATTTATCCAATGTCAATCAATAAAATTTAATATGGTTCGGCCTTTATCAGGTTGATGATTTATAACTTCTGCCATGGCAATGATTGTGGTTGTGCATAGCCTTGATAGTTGAGATCCAGCAAATACAGGTAGTCAACCCCTACATCTCTGCTGGCTCTGATCCTTGGGTTTGAGGTGGATGTGCAGAGCTTTCACAGGAAAATTCCTCCATTTGAAGTCTTCTCACAAGATTCGGTGGTAGGTTCAATGAATGTTTAACGATGGCAGACCTCTTTAGTTTTCCTGTCTGCATGCATCCATGTTTTACTTTTACTGTGGTCCAACCTCCTCTGTTTCTCCAAAGTATGGCACAGCTGCATTGAATATGATGTACATTCAAAATATTATTGCTGATGCAAGATGACAATTGTGTGGCTTGTGGAGGAGCATGCTTTCAAGGTACTGGATCGTAAGCCCAATCAGTTTCTTTGAAACGTCCCTAGACTCCTAACTGCCAGGCATTTTCAAGGAAAAGATATAAGATGTTTCCTAAATAAAGTATATAGTCGGTAGAAATTAACCTTAAGCAGGCACAAAACGATAATCGTTCATCTGCAAAAAAATAATTCAAAGATTATCCAAAATGGCAACTGCTGTGATTTGTCTTGTGGACAGGAAGTAGTATAAGGTCATCGCTGACTCATAGCTAGCGATGTTCTGTTATTGACATGGTGAATTGGTTAGCAAAATGAGTGTGGCACCTTTGTTATCATTTTCCTTTCACATGGCCAGAGGTAATGCTAATCAGGAAAATATGTGAAGCCAATTAATTTGTTGCTATAGTGGTGAAAATTCACTTCCATTTCCTGCAAGAAAATCACTATAATTATGCCTCTATTGATATTTAGGTACAGTGAAACCCAGGGTCAGTTTAAAGGGAGGTCACCAGATACTGCTACACCTACACTCAGATAGGTCACAACTAATACCTTGGCATAACTATATACTCCAGTCAAGATGCTTTAGTCATCTCACTGAAATCTAATACTATTTACGCTAAAATGAACTACCTCCAAGACGACCATCAAATAGCGACAGGGGTTTCACTTCATCCTGAGATAGGTCTGAATAAGGGTCACTGAGAACTAGTACAGTGACCCTCAGGGTTAAGGTCACCAGACACTGAAACACCTATCATGCACTGCACCTGAAATGCTTGCTTAGACAGGTCACAACAAAGTTGTGGTAGGGTACTCCATTCAGTGGTAGGAGGGGTCACTGTCACTGTTCTCTGTCACTTCTCTCATTCAAATGTACTCTGCATTCTCAGGTAAGTCAAGACAAATATTTCCCCCTAGCTATTCTAAAATGCTGTCTTCCTGACTGAAATCATAGTATCTAAAATGAACCTCATCCACGGAAAATCGTGGATAGTGAAGTGGTTACAGTCAAATACAGTGGTCACTATTTCCTTACCAACTACACTCCTTTCTAGATAAGACACAACTAATATCTTGGCAAACTATTCCAATAACAGATGCTTTATTCCCCTCACTGAATCTAGTACTATTTATGCTAAAATGAACTGCCTCCTCAGCCGATTATCGATGAGAAGGGGGTTATTCCATCTTGCGGTAGGTCACTGCATACTAGGATACAGTGTGACCGGGGGTCACTGAGAACTAGGATACAGTGACGGGGGGGGGGCATTTTAAAGGGGGATGTCATTATTCAATTATTCATTTTTGTACTGCACTGGGGTGCGATGGCCCCAAGGGACTCAGCATTTTGAAGATTAAATTAGTAGTTATTTTATTGTATATTTTCTGTTTATCTTTTTCAAAAAAAAAGTATTTACAGTAAACATTTATTTATCTCTGAATTTTTTTTATTATGGATAATAAAATGCACATCTTTAAAAACCATAATAAGCCGACTGCATTAGTTATCGAATAAGTTCAGTATGGCCAACTGACCCTCTCACAGATACTGCATGGCTTACTACCAGTTATATATCAGCTAGCAGAATCATCTTTTGGGGAATAATTTGGCAAGTGCGAGTGATATGGCAAGGAGGCCATGCCAGTGTTGCAGTATCTGGTTATGAGGTAAGATGACTTGTTCTGTAATAAACACTATGACATACCCATATTAAGTTACTTTTCTAGTTGTACTGCTTGGTTATGGTAGTGGGGGGGGGAGGCCATAAATCAGTCCCTTCCTCCTCTGCCACACTTCACTACGCACCCTACACACTTACCATCACCTGATTAGTCACACGCTCCACCTTCTACCCAAGCAACAATGCCACCTTCCCCTCAGTGCCCACCATCTAAAACTCTTCCAGCCATATTACAGCCCCCTCAATTCCATCCAGCTCATTCATTAACATTTTCCGTTCCCTTCCAAATGTATCACAGTCTATTAGAGAGTGCCCCACGTCTTCCACTTCCTTCCTGTCACACAATATGCATCTATTATCACTACACAGCCTACATCACTTCTTTTGCTGCAATAGACCTGCTGACTCTGTCCTCAACCTAAACGTCAACCTCACTTCCTCATATCCCTGTAATGACTTTGTATACCTTTCTGCTCCATCACATTAGGCCAACCTATACCACTTCAAACTGCTTATACTCTCGACATCCTCCTCACATTTCTCTTCTTCATCTTCACCTTCCATTGCCTCACTGACCCTAGCTCAGCATCCAGATGTCTTTTTAATTACAAGTTAGTACAAAAATACCAAATTAATAACTAATTAACCAAAAATAAATACATACATAAATAAATAAATAAAAAGCTAACAATAAGTTGTAAATTAAAAAATGCAAAACTGATGGGTCGTGTTTGATGATCTATTTCCATTTGCCTTTGTCACATTTGGACTATGGTTACGAGATATTAATATTCTGTTGTGTCTTGATGTGGGCCATTACTGAGTACATACAAACAATAAAGGACTGACTACTGAAGAAAAAAACATAAATTAACTTATTAATAAATTACAAAATGTTTGATTTGGGATGATGGGGGAGGGGCCAAAGATATAAGGACATGGGACCCTAGGTACTAAACATTTCCTCTTTCCTCTTCTCCCAATAGAGCACATATCCCATTATAATTACAATTCGGTCACCTAACCAACATCTCCTTTCACCCCTGCTACTGATCTACTCAATGTTAGGCCTACTCTCCCTTCATCATCTTCATTTCTCCATTCTACCACCCACTCTTCAGACCCTTCAATGCTGTCGACCATATCCAATAATCTTACTCAATCACCAGCTTCCCACAGTACAACAAGAAGTGCAGAATATCTTTCACAACACCTATATATATAGCTACATCTTCCATAACTATCAAAAGAAGGCATGAAATTTGCAGTCTAGTTATCAGTATAAAATTCCCACAGAACTCAATATTTATGCTTAGCAAGAGTTAGCTATGTAGGAGAAAGAGTGAGAAACACTATTATCAGCATAGATGCAGGAAGTCTTAGACCATGGAAATTGGGGGCCTTGGTCACTCACTCCATAAGATCCTGTCTGGGTTTTAGAATCCTGCCCGATCTCTTAAAGCATCAAATAATGTATTTGATGATGGTGGGAAAGTGGCAATTGTATGCTCCAGTGATAATATGTTCAGAGCTAAAGATGATCCTAGATATCAGCTCTGTCCAACTATTCTCAATCGATATTTAGTCACTATATATATATATATTATATATTATTATATTTATTACCATCCTTACCTTTTTGTCCCCTGTGGGACTATATATGTCCCAAGTAGGGTAGATACCTTGCTGACCCATCTGTGGGTTACATATTCTAATTTCACTTCAATTGTTTTTCACTTCTCTGTGTGAATTATTCTTATATATTATAGCAATATTGTTTTTGCTGGAATACGGCATGCAATCGCACCCGTCATTTTTTCAAGTGTTGTAATATTATATAGAAAACCCCAATATGAATGATTCATCGTTCTAAGTGATAAATGACCATGAATTTCACATCATGCCAAATAACTCGCAATGTATTTCACAATTCAAGATGTACTACATTATATATTTGTTGACAAGTGATGACTTGTCCAAATATTTTACAGGCCTGTCCTTGCATTGCATTATTCATGTGAGTTTGCAATGACTGATGAAGGAATGTTAGCACAAGATTGATGGAACCATTCCTTATATGAACAGCACTGTACACCTATGTGTACCCACCTTGTCTGGTATCACTCTGGTGGGTCATGCAGCACATGGAGTCACTCTGGTGGGCCATACAGCACATGGTGTCACTCTGGTGGGCCAAGCAGTACATGGTGTCACTCTGGTGGGCCATGCAGCACATGGTGTCACTCTGGTGGGCCATGCAGCACATGGTGTCACTCTGGTGGGCCATGCAGCACATGGTGTCACTCTGGTGGGCCATGCAGCACATGGTGTCACTCTGGTGGGCCATGCAGCACATGGTGTCACTCTGGTGGGCCATGCAGCACATGGTGTCACTCTGGTGGGCCATGCAGCACATGGTGTCAGTCTGGTGGGCCATTCAGCACATGGTGTCACTCTGGTAGGCCATGCAGCATCCCTCTCCAGATCTTAATCATGATGACCAAACTCCCACCCAGTTATTAACCCCTCTCCATAGAAACATGTACCTCTCTCAAATACGCACACTCGCACAAACGAATGCAAATACTGTAGTGGTTTATTTGTGGTGGTGGATATTAGTAATGTACTCCATGGACTGTCTACATAAGGAAGAACCAGCCTTGCACACAACCACACTTCCCCTATGTTGGTAGTACTCTAGCATTGATTAGAGGTCTTACCCTTTACTAAAGTGGTTTTGTGGCTACCCAAATATGTATCTAAGTAGGATGTAGTTGCTGTTCAGGGTTAGGGTGGGTTACCCTTCTTGGAGCACGAAGCATCTTGTAGTTGTCAGGGTTAAGCCAGGTTCACTATGTTGCGAGACATGTCACGATCTACTTGTTCATCATATTAATAGTGGAGTTGAGCCAGGTGAACTTGGACCACATCAAATATCTACTCCATCCACTTATTCAACCCTAAGAACACCTACTCGAGTGCACTGTAGGAAGCAAGAAGGATGGAAAGAGATAGCTTGAGTAATGATGACAGATTGGCGACTGTTTTGGTGTTAGCTGTGCTAATCAGTAAGAAGGGAGAAGGAAGTCTAGGCATGAATGGATTCAACCAATCCTTTGGAAGAGGCACCAACAGGAAGAATATCACACACAAGAGATGAGGCTCAGTGATCCTGATAGCCATTTCATATACCTCAGTATGTCCATGGAGACATTTTATTCTCTCTTACAGAAGGTAGGATAGGTATGCGCAACTACTAGATCAAAGTATAATGTGCACAGGTAAGTCCACATCTGTAGGCTGCTGGTCATATTTCAGCAGTGCCAGAGCCGAAAGATACCACCTGCTGAATGGCTTGCCCACTCTATTTGTTCTTTACCGACAGGAAACTCGCATGTACAATCAGTATACAAAAGTTTGACAGTCTCATTGGCAATCAGTTTTCAGGATGGGCAGATCCACTCTCTGTGGTATTTTTCCAAAGACTTGCCATCTGCTTTTGAAGGTATTGGGGAAAGAGTGTGCAACAGTAGAACTCTCTACAGCTATTGATATTGACACATAGTAGTGCCAACTCCAGGAACAAACTCTCTACTTTAACTACAAGGGAGTTTCCATCATTTTCTTGGCTGTTTTTGATGCTTACTAAAGATACATATGCTAATGATTGTTTTGTAGTCTGAATGATATCGTTTTGTTCTCACCACTACTATAGGCTTACTATGATAGACCTGGGTGTGGTACAGCCCTGCAGTGATGGGGGTATTTTTTTAAACTGTACGTAAGGAAGTCACTTGAAGATGTATCTTCAAAAACAGCCAAGAAAATGATGGTACATGCCCAATTACCCAGAACCACTCTGCCATGACTTCCTCATCTTTTAGTGGGAAATGCTGCCTTTCTCTCTGTGCAACTATTTGTTGCGACCACATCCTGGACAGAACCTGCCTGGAATGCAGTACTTAATATGTGATATGATATGGATAGTTTACCGTCCAAATTATCAAGTGTTCCTGTGTTCTTGCAGAGGATGAAGCTTTTTCCGTGTATGGGTTGAGCAGAGCAAAGCATATCATTGAATGAGAATAGCTTTGGCATACTCACAGCAAGAAAATGATTGTGTAGAGTGCAGACATATGACATACTCCTGTGCCTGTATTCTAGATGGAGGCTTATTAGGAGGCCTATTGTTGTTTCTATGCCTGACCATGTTATTTTATGCCAATATGACTTCAAAGTGATCTTATGACAACACAGTCCAGTGTGCATTGTCCACTTGGGTTTGTAAATGGGGAGGATTGGGCTGACAATTATGGGGTAAACCACACTGGGTTGAGGCAGGTTGACCATAGCACACACACTGGACCAACACTACAATAGGTTGAGGCAGGTTGAAGTACAGGGTGATCATAGCTCTATGGTGACACACACTGAACAACACCGCACTGGGTTGAGGCAGGTTGATAATAGCTCTATGGGTACACACACTGGACTACAATGGGTTGAGAATTCCACCAAGAATTTGCCAAAAAGTGAATTGATTATTGGATGGTAATGATCTGCCCTTATTAGTAAGATTCCACCAAGTGGCATTCATAAGATTTCATGCTCTTCTCCACAGAGCACACACACTGCACATACACACACACACACCTTCACACATACACACACACACACACTTATTAACTGATGATGTTATCATGATTGGGTTGTTCAATCGCCAATCTGGTGATCAACAGAGGGTTATCTTGGCAACATAATATCCAACACACACAAATATAACTTGCAACTATAGACACTATGTTAGGAATATTCATCAGCATCTTGCTCATTAAAAAATGAGTAGATGATCAATAATGAGATGCCTATATATTGAATTACAAATTGTAGAATGTCATATTAAAAACAAGTCGTCACTATTGAAGTTTGGTGTAGGGACTGGCTAATTTTTGAGAGAAGCAAAACTTGGCCTTGCTGCCAATGCCATGGTAGGCCATACAGCACATAGTATTCTGGTGATCCATGCAGCACATGGTACTCTGGTGGGCCATGCAGCACATGTTGTCACTCTGGTGGGCCATGCAGCACATGGTGTCACTCTGGTGGGCCATGCAGCACATGGTGTCACTCTGGTGGGCCATGCAACACATGGTGTCACTCTGGTGGGCCATGCAGCACATGGTGTCACTCTGGTGGGTCATGCAGCACATGGTGTCACTCTGGTTGGTCATGCAGCACATGTTGTCACTCTGGTGGGCCATGCAGCACATGGTGTCACTCTGGTGGGCCATGCAGCACATGGTGTCACTCTGGTGGGCCATGCAGCACATGGTGTCACTCTGGTAGGCCATGCAGCACATGGTGTCACTCTGGTGGGCCATGCAGCACATGGTGTCACTCTGGTGGGCCATGCAGCACATGATGTCACTCTGGTAGTCCATGCACCACACGGTGTCACTCTGGTGGGCCATGCAGCACCCATGTAGCACATGGTGTCACTTTAGTGAGCCATGCAGCATGTGGTGTCACTCTGATGGGCTATGCAGCACATGATGCCACTCTGGTGGGTCATGCAGCACATGGTGCCACTCTGGTGGGCCATGCAGCACATGATGTCACTGTGGTGGTCCATGCACCACATGGTGTCACTCTGGTGGGTCATGCAGCACATGTTGTCACTCTGATAGTCCATGCATGATCAGTGTCTCCAACCTCATGGATTTATCCATAAAAGTACGACATTTAGTTCACTGGTATTGAGTACAGAAAAATTATAATCTTGCTTTTGTAGCTATTCGGTAAAGGGTCTGGTGCATGAGACAACTTTTGTCACTGTTTGTTTTCAACCAGCCATGGCTAGTTCACTAGATGGAAGCTCTGAATCAGCTGGTTCTTCAAAGAAAATATGTTTGGCTGAAATGACAGCTACGAGTGTGGGCTCACAAATAGCTGGAAGGGGAAGGTTCAAGTGCAGCTGGCAACTTCCTGATGGAATAATTTACAGCACAAAAGGAAACAAGTATGCTTATTGCAAGCTGTCTTCAAGTCATTTCAGTGTTTCTCATGGGGGATTCAATGACATATCTGGTCATGTGGGAGGTTGTAGCCATAAGCTAAGGCTAAGGGATGTAAAGGGATCATCCCTGATCAAGGGAATGTTGAGCTCAAGCAAGTCTGCAATGCAGCTGAGCCATGCAAGAAAGGTTATATCTGCTGAAGTAATGATGTGCAAGTTCATTGGTATGCAGAATCGCTCCTTTCATGCCACTGATCACTTATCTGATTTAGTTCAGGCAATGTTTCCTGACTCGTCAGATTTTTCCTGTAAGCATACCAAAACCAGATCCATTTTGTATGAAGCACTAGACCCTTTTTATAAGAAGCCAATAATAAGTAATCTTCATAAGTCACCATATAGTTTGCTTTGTGATGATGCTAAATTCAGTGAAGCTTCTTACAGTTCTGGTCCGTGCCTTTGAACCCATCAATGGCTTAGTGAGAACCCGACACTTGGAAACTGTTGTAATTACTGATTTAAGTGCAGTTTTGAACAGGTAATTCTGAATTATGGCCTTGAATTTAGTAAAATGCTAAGTTTTGCTTCAAAAAGTTGCAATGTCATGAAGGGGGCTAGTAGTGGTGTAATTACTACGCTTCGTGAAAAACAGCCAAAAATCATTGACATTCATTGTATATGTCATGTAGTCACTTTGGTAGTTAAATCTGCTGTCAAAATCCTTCCCTTTAAAGTTGATGAGTTCTTAATAGACATCTTTTATCACTTTTATCGTAATATTAAACGTGTTACATCACTCCTCGAGTATGTTGACTTCTGTCATGTGGAATTCAAGTCCATACTTAAGCATTGTGATACCCGATGGCTTTAACTAACTTGTGCTCTCCGGAGAATGTTGGATATGTGGATCTCATTGCTATCTTATTTCAATAGTCATCCTGATATTGAAAAACCAGGAAGGGTCAAAAGCCCCCTTGAGTTCCGAGAATTTTCAGCAGACTCGGATGTGACTACTTCAAATGGTCAAGATGCAGTGGAATTTTGGCTAAATGCAAAGTCAGCAATGGGTGTAAATATAACAGATTAGCAACATTAGCTTTACAATTCTGCAAGAAATGCTGATACTAGTGAAAGAGTTTTTAGTTTAGTGAGGTGAATAAAAACTGATTTTCGATCAAGGTTGAATCATGAAAATGTTTCTTCTCTCATTTTAACTCGCTTGAAAAGTGGGGGTAGATCAGATTTTGAACCAAACTTTCTGGACAAAGCAAAGTCTTGTATTCATGAGAGGAATCTAAGCTGTGACATCAATAAATATAGCTAACTTTTGTTACACCGTATAATTTTGGGGGCTTTTTTGGCATCTTATTCTCTTTTTTGTGCATCAAAACAATATTCCATTATTTATAATTTATGATCAATAATGGCATGATTTTTCCCACCCCCCCCCCCCCCCCCCCCACCCACCCCCCTTATAGTACTGAAACTGTTCTAAAACTACTGAAATCTTAAGTTCAAGTACTGAATTTTACATCCTAGGGTGGGCATGATGTCACTCTGGTGGGCCGTGCAGCACATGGTGTCACTCTGGTAGGCCATGCAGCGCACATAGTGTCACTCTGGTGTGTCATGCAGCACATGATGTCACTGTGGTGGGCCATGCAGAACATGGTGTCACTCTGGTAGGCCATGCAGCACATGGTGTCATTCTGGTAGGCCATGCAGCACATTGTGTCACTCTGGTTGGTCACGCAGCACATGATGTCACTCTGGTGGGTCATGCAGCACATGATATCACTCTGATGGGCCATGCAGCACATGATGTCACTCTGGTGGGCCATGCAGCATATTATGTCACTCTGGTGGGCCATGTAGATCTGCCTTCAACCGCAAGCTCCCAGCCCAATCCTAACAATGAGCTGGCTTCAGACCCAAGCACCCAGCCCAACATGGAGGAAGATTTGTCCCCGGACCAAATGGGAGGAGTGGTACCCCTGTGGCATCAGGTCCTATAGCCCCCGCCAAATCCTAACAACTCTCTACAGCTATTGATGGTAGGCACATAGTAGTGCAACCGCCAAGGGACTCTACACAGCTATTGATGCTAATCACATAGTAGTGCAAGCTCCCAGGAACAGTTGAACTCTCTATAACTATTGATGGTAGGCACATAGTTGTGCAAGCTCCAGAAAAAGTGGACCTCTATTGATGGTAGCCACATAGTAGTGCAAGCTCCAAGGAACAATGGAACTCTCTACAGCTATTGATGGTAGGCATATAGTAGTGCCAGCTCCAGTAACAGTGGAATTCTCTACTTAGCCCTAGCCCTAGCCCTAGCCCTAGCCCTAGCCCTAGCTCTAGCCCTACAAGTGGAGTTTTCTATCATTTTCTTGGCTGCTGATGTTCACTATGCTGATGATTGTTTTGGAGTCTGAATGATATCGCTTTGTTCTCACCACTGCTATTGGCTTACTATGATAGATCTGGGGGAAGTTGGGTGCTATAGTGATGGATGTGTTTTTTTTAACTGTGCATTATGGAAGATGTCATGCTGGTATTACCTGCACCTTCTCCATTACCTGGTACCACTGTGTCAAGACTTCCTCATCTTATTGTGAGAGATGCTGCCTTTCTCTCTGTGCAACTATTTGCTGCGACCACATCCCAGACAGAACCTGCCTGGAATGCAGTATTTAATGTGATATGATATGGATAGTTTACCATCCACATTATCAAGTGTCCCTGTGTTCTTCCTGAGGATGAAGCTTTTTCTGATAATGGATTGAGCAGAGCAAGGCATATCATTGAGAATATGTTTGGCATTTACTCGCAGCAAGGTAATGATCATGTAGAGTGCAGACATATGACATACTCCTGTGCCTGCATTCTAGATGGAGGCTCTTTAGGAGGCCTATTGTTGCTATGCCTGACCATGTCATCGTGAATAAGCCTTCAAAGCGATCTTATGACAACACAGTCCAGTATTCATTGTCCACTTGGGTTTGTAAATGGGGAGGATTGGGCTGGTTGTGTGACAATTATGGGTTGAGGCAGGTTTGAGTAGGTTGATTAATAGCATTATGGGAACACACACTGGACCAATAGCATACTGGGTTGAGGCAGGTTGAAGTAGGTTGACAATACATCATACACTGGACCAACACCACACTGGGTTGAGGCAGGTTGAGATACAGGTGCGGTTGATCATAGCTCTTTGGGGGCACACTATATACACAATACTGGTTTGAGGCAGGTTGAAGTAGGTTGACAATTCTATGGGAACACACAATCGACCAACACCATACTGGGTTGAGGTAGGTTGAAGAAGTTGATAATAGCTCCATGGGGACACACACTGGACCAACACCACACTGGGATGAGAATTCCACCTAGAAGAATTTGCCAAAAGTGAATGACTATTGGATGGCCTTTATTAGGAAGATTCCACCAAGTGGTATTCTTGCTCTTCTCCACAGAGCACACACATTGCACATTCACACACACACATACACTCACACATACATACACACACACACACATTAACTGATGATTTTATCATGATTGGGTTGTTCAATCGCGAATCTGGAGATGATCAACACAGGGTTAACTAGGCAACACAATATCAAGCACACACAAATATAACTTCCAACCATAGACACTAGGTTAGGATTGGAATATTCATCAGCATCTTTGTCATTAAAAAATGAGTAGATGATCATATAATGAGATGTACAAATTGGAGGATGTTATATTAAAAACTAGTATTCACTGTTGAATTTGGCACAGGGACTGGCTACTGTATGAGAGGAGTTAGACTTGGCTATGCTGCCACTGCCATGGCAGGCCATGCAGCACATGGTTTCAATCTGCTGGGCCATGAAGCACATGGTGTCACTCTGTAGGCAATGCAGCACATTGTGTCACTTCTGGAGGGTCATGAAGCACATAGTGTCACTCTGGCAGGGCCGGAGCCTCTGGTAAGGCTGCTAAGATTTTGGCCTTACCAGTTTGGGGGCAATTGAAACCGGTAATGGTCTTCAAATACAAAGGTTTTGGTGCACATGTCAGTCAGCAAGTGTCAGTGCTTTAAATAGCTAGCTACTATGGCTTGTGCTGGAAAGTTTATCTTGTCTGAACTACCACCAGTTGACTGTTCATCATCATCCACCTGACATATATTCCTATCCTAAGAAGCCTTTTGGAAAAACAAAAGTTGTTTAGAGATCATGGTTTAGGGAATGGTCATTTCTCCACTATGATGAGCCAAGGGATGTGGCATATTGTCGTATCTGTGTAACTGCTTTTAAGGAGAGAAAAATGTGAGGATCAAGTGCTGACTCTTCATTTGTAAGTTGATAAATATATTTTTTGTATACTACTTGCAGCATGCTGTATTTAGTGTGATATTGCCATCTTAAAAATAATAATAGGTATCTACAGGATTTGCTAATTGGAAGGATGGAACAAGTGTGCTGAGAAAACACGAGCAAAGTTGCTCATCGGCAAGCTGTCGAAGTAACAATAACCATCCGAGGTACCACGACTAACGTTGCCGAACAACTCTCTCAAGCAGTTGTAAAAGAGAAAGTTCACAATAGGGCTATGTTGCTCAAGATAATATCCTCTATTCGATATTTAGCAAGGCAGGGTTTGGCTCTCCGAGGGGAACGGCAATTATGGAAATTTTCTGCAAATTCTGAGATTAAAAGGGGAAGATAACCACCATGCAATTGATTGGCTGAAGCCCAAAATGAACAAATATACATCCCATGAGATTCAAAATGGGATTTTGAAAGTTATGGCTGTTCATGTGTTAAGAGACATTGCTGCTAGTCTTCAAATTTCTCCCTTTATAACTGTGATGATGGATGAAACCACAGATGCATCTACCAAAGAGCAAGCAACCATTGTTTTTCGAACAGTAACGAATGAATTGGATGTACACGAAGAGTTTCTAGGATTATATGAAGTGCCTTCGATAGATTCATTGACGTTGGTTAGCATTATGAAGGATTCTCTCTGTAGAATGAATATTCCTGTATCACGAATCCGTGGACAATGTTACAATGGTGCCAGCACCATGAGAGGGGCCAGAAGTGGTGTTGCTAAGCTTATTATGGATGAGGAGCCTAGAGCACTTTATACTCATTGTTATGGCCACTCCCATCAACCTTGCCATTAATGATGCCATAAAACAAACAAAACCTATCAAAAGTGCCTTAGAAGTAACTCACGAGACCACAAAACTGATCAAGTATTCTTCACGTAGGGAAGGGTTATTTAGGGAGTTGAAAAGTACGCATGACCTAAAGTCTGGCATCCACTGTGCAGGAATGAGATTGCTTTGTCCTACAAGGTAGTGTGCATGCTGATTCACTTAAAAGGCAATTATGAGGCTCTTATGGATACTTGGGAGGAGGCTTTGAATATTACTCGTGACACAGAAATGAGAGCAAGAATTAATGGAGTATTTGCTCAAATGAAGACATTTGATTTTGCAGTTCGGAGAAATGATTTTATGTCATTCAGACAACTTCAGCCGAACTCTTCTAGCTAAGACAATTTCTGCAGCTCAAGTCAACAGGTAGCTAAATTGATTATTGCTACAATCAGAAGTCTTCGGGAAGATGAAGTGTATGACATATTTTGGGCAAAAGTATTGAAATTTTCGGAATCAATGAATATCCAGGACCCACAATTACCACACCGACGAAGGAGACCAGCAAGATTAGAGGATGGTATTCTAGTGGTCACTATCATGAATATCCAAAAGATTTTTATAGGCAGCTCTTCTATGAAGCTCTATCAATTGCCTCGTTAATCGTTTTGATCAACCAGGTTACATGATATATTGTCAGTTGGAACAGCTAGTGATTAAAGCAAGCCTTCAAAAGAATTTGAAGAAGAATTTCAATTTCTAACCAATTTTTACAAGGATGATATTAACTCAGTTGTTCTCAAGGCCCAGCTTATTACTTTAGGTGTTGAATTCAAACAAAGGAATGAAGCAGGTACAGGGGCAGATCCAGGGTGGGGTTTTGGGGGGTTTAACCCCCCCCCCCCCTCCCCCCTTCAGTCTATAAATGTATAAAATTAATTATTTTCTTTAATGAACACATTAGATGTGCTTAAAAGCTTAAATACTTTCTTGGTGTAGGGACAAAACATTTTTGCATGTAGGACTAGCAAATCTGTATAATATAGTTGGGTAGAGTGCAATGTGGTTGGTGGTCTTAGGCTAGCAACCACATGATGAATGTGCTGTGGCAATTGGCAACTACATTAATATGTGCTACAGTATCAGATCAGAGGCTAAAAATGAATAGACTACGTCAGTGTTCCTTGTCATCCTTTGGAGTTCTTCTGGCTCTGAACATGACCATTCCATAAGTGATAGTTTGTCACCTAAGAGACTACATCAGTGCTCTTTCTCTTCTTCTGGACTTCAGGACCACATCAAGAGGTAACAAAAAGTAGCATTTCTGGCCCTGCATGCCAGTTCAGATATTGAATTGGATTTAGTGGGATGTGAGGTTATCATTAGACCTGAAGGTGTTAAAGAAACTGACATTGCGTGCCAGTCCATTCCTTCAGATTCTAATGATGCTATTCTTTGCAAACAGCTTTCATGGAAACGGGAAGTAGAAGTACAGGTATCAATGATATTGGACTTGTTGCTTCTTGTAGTATACCAATCAGTTCCTTGTCAGATAGTGACAAACATGAATTTTTGAAGAGTGAAGGCAAACATTCAAAGTTTGCAACCTTTGAAGTGATAAAGAAAGGAAAGAAACCACCATTAACATTAACATTAATTCAGAAGTCATGGCTAAAAGAGTTCGAATGGTTGACATATTCACTCTCACATGAAGGAGGTTACTGTAAATATTGTGTACTGTTTAAACAAATTACGAAGGGTTATTTGGGAATTCTAGTGAAAAAACCTTTCAAAAATTCTGCAAATTTCAGCAAAGCAAAGGGTAAAAATGATAGGTATTTACTAATCATGGGGATTTTCAATATCACCAAGATGCTTTACATGCTGCAAAATTATTCCTGACAACATTCAAAAATCTAGAAACCAGAATAGATTGTCAAATCCAGAAAATGTCTAACACAACCTCCAACCGAAATAAACACATCCTCTCAGCTATTGTTGATGCTGTTAAATTTTGCAGCATGCAGGGGCTTCCTATGCAGGGCCATAGAGAGAGCATACACATCAAATCCTTCTGGAAATAGAGGTAACTTTCTAGCTTTGCTCGAATATGTTGCCAAGTACGATCCAATAATAAGGGCAACTAGGAGAGAAGAACCAGCAATACACATCGAAAATAATACAAAATGAAATTATAATTATTATGGCAGATTTATTGCGTGAAAAGCCATTAAAAACCTCAAAATATTACAGCATTATGGCTGACGAGGTCACAGACACAAGCATGCAAATCACGATTTGTTGATCTTGGTCAAGCTCAGCCGTATATCCATGAAACTTTCTCCACCTCGAAAGGGCTACTGGAGAAAACATTGCTGCTGGTATTATTGATCTTCTCAATAAGCATGGTATTGAAGTTGATGAGAGGACAGTCATATGATGGAGCTTCAGCAATAGCTGGCACAAGAAGAGGGACTCAGGCTTTTATCAAGAAGAAGAATGCACTTGCTTTGTACACTCATTGTCACTCACATGTTTTAAATTTGGCTGTAGCAAAATCATGCTCTGTGCCTGATATTCTAAATACAATTGACGTCATAAATGACTATTTTAATCTGATTCTTGAGTTAATTTTGTACACTTTTGCAGAAAATAGAGTGCATAAACTGAAGGGTCTATGTAAAGCTAGGTGGACAGAAAGGCATGAATGTCTAGAACTATTTCTCTCTCTTTATCAATATATAGTAACATGAATGGATGCCATGTTACATTTTGATGAGTACCCTCAATTGCAAACTCATGTCCAAGAATAAACCCCCCCCCTTACTGATACTCTAGATCTGCCCCTGTACATGGTGCCACAGGAGCCTTCATAGAGGTGAATACCTCGTCCTCAGTCTTTCCGGCCAGGGTGCCCCCCGCGTTACGGGTGAGGTCCCTGCGCAGCTGATCGTCGCAGCACTGTATGACCAGGTCCGGTCCGACTAGCTTGGTAGCCCTGACGTAGTCACCCCACCTTGATCTGAAGTATGTCCAGTCTTCTGAGGTGCCTGCTGATGTAATGTCTGACCTTTTCACGCATTCCACCCTGGCCGTCTGCGGAGGCCCAGTCCTGTGGGTCATCGAGTGTGCTGACAGGAATGCAGCTGCCAGTATTGGGTCAACGTCGGGTATGACATAGTCGCAATCATCTATAGTCGCAATCATCGAAGGGGCATCTCATCTCTGCTAGTGGTGTGCTCCAATTGGGGTCTGTCGATCTCCTCGCTTGGTCGCCTTTTTCTGATAGGTGGGGGACCTCCTGGGCTCTTCAACATGTTGCCCTTGGAGTCTGTATACACATAGATAATAAGGAGATCGCCCTCTTTGGTCACGATGCTACTGAATCAGAATTGGTAGTTAACGAATAGCAATGTGTATACAGACTGGCTAGTAACGTGATGCGCATGCGTACATGTAGGAAAATGATAATAGGTACGGATCGCTTGTGTGTGAGTGTATGTAGTATAGTATTGTCTACCTACCAAGCCTACCAAGAAAAATAATTAACATTGCGAAGATCAAGTTTTCTTATACTAACTTAATGCAATATGTTTTGACACATGTTCAGAGTTATGGACAAGTTATTGAGTGGGAAGTTGTTCCACAATAATTATGATGGTGATGCTATATATGTAATCTTAGAGGGGTTTTTTCAATAGCTCACCTTTCTTCCAGAGTAAAAGTTGGCTTACATAATCCATCAACAACTATCTCAATATAATCATCTTAAATTTGCTCTATCGATGTTTTGGCTAGATATTCAGCTAGATGCTATAGCCTACATCAGGAACAAAACAGTTAGTGTGCATACCAGAGGAGTAATGCACCTTAGGTATATATAAGCCAATAAGGCACTTCTCTACTTGCCCACTAAGATATAGGCTTCATGATTATTGGACTAACTTCCAGTAGATAACTGCACAACTTCTGATTGACATAATAAATGTTATAGAGATTGAGCTCTAAGGTTAGCAAATTAAATGGTGTAATATTGTGCATATTGAAATTAATATAGCAACCATTTCAATTAAGCTGCATAATATAGAACCCATTTGCTTTTTGATAAGATAATACGCAGTGTTAGGTATATATCTAACTTGTTCTACGAACAAAATTTTATTCGAAATATCTCTGAGAACAGAAACAAAATTACACCAATGAAATATGTGTATATATATTTAATATATTATGTACAAGGCAGATATGGGAATGCATATAATAAACTCAGTATGATTCCTATAAAACATAGCACTTGGATTTTGTGTTCACCAAAACAATCCTAAGCTCAATAAATTAGAGTCAGTGCCAGTTATTCTTAATGTGCAAGTCAGCAGGACAGCTCATGACAGAGCAACTGCAGTCAGTGCTTCCCAAGTCAGAGCGGCTCTGTCAGAGTTCCAGTCAGGGCGTTACCAGGAGACTTTGATTGAGCATTATTTGGTGATGGGTAAGTTAGTTTGGTTGGTATTGTTGTTGATGTTGGGTTCATGGAGAATTGAACTCTTCAAATCGATCGGTGCCTTTTTTGTTCTGTTTAATCGCAGTGGCAACTGTCCTGATATTGAAGAATCTTTAACTGCAATCTCCTTCTAAATATGGAAAGAGAAGAATTAATAGAGAAAAATATTTTATATCCCATAGTTAAAGTTCCTTAAATTATAACCATATTATAGTTCAGTGGTTATGAAAACAACCTGTCCAATTGTAACCACACTCTCCAGGTGCAAACCTGCCAAATATATACTTGGAACATTTTTTTATTCATTAGAATGAAAATATAATGAGATTCTGCAATTTGGCAGGGTTATAAAATCTACAGAGGGATTAGATAATTCAATGCAAATGGATTGGGCAGTGATAGACATAGGACCTTGCTTCTCAGTTCATCACAGCAGAATAATCTCTAGAAAAGTAGAATCACAGAGATTAGCAGATTGGTTATTTAAAATATATAATAATTTTATGTTACATAAGTAGCAGTGAATGAATTTGCACCAAAAATATAATTTTTACAGCTAATAATTTATTCCTGATGAAGGCTAGAGCATCCAGCCGATATATTGAGAGAATAAAATTTCAAGGTGATTAATGAGAAGGTCATTGTAACAATTACGGGTCAAGACAAATTACAATCATCCAACATCTTTCCCCATAAGCAATATGCACATACCAGGAAGTCAATGCCATTTGAAAGAGTAGCCCACCTCTATCTTATCACTTGCCTCTTTTTGGAGTTTAAACCAGAAGCCATCGACATCTTCCAAATTAATGTTGGATAGTGGGATATTAATTTCACCAAGAAGCTTTTCCTCCCCAAACCTCTCCCAGTCCCATACACACAGCTGGAGAGTGCATAGACCAATGCAAGACTGCTCAACGTAGTACTGCATAAAAGTACAATTTTATATTTTAAATACGAACTACAATTACCTTCTCAAAGGCAAGTCAGGAATCTGTCATTAAAGGACCAAACATTTAGAACATAGTTTACAGGTTTATTATTGTTGCTAGTGTTGTTGTTTTAGTGCTGTTGTTTCCTAAACAAATTCTAGGTTTGGTATAAGAAATACATATGGGCCGGGTGGTCGAAAGAAAATGTTGAACGTTAGCAATATATCACAAACAGAGAGTACTTGATAGCAACACAACAATACAAATAGTGTCATAATAAATTGTGTTTTAAGTTGTAGAGAGTTCGAAAAATAATAACTAAACTACTCAGCATTCAAAATTTGACTAACCTGAAAGGTTTGCCTGTACACAGGATTTCTAGTATTCCTTTTAGTTTCAGTCCTTTTCTTGGGGTACTTGTATATTTCAGATATGATTGAAGCTCTGATATAAGGATTTGGGGACTTGTCTTGGTCAGCATCTAACCCTCGTGCTTTGTTGATGAAGACTGAAAAGTGTTTGTTGATATGTTGGACACTCACAAGTACTTCTCCAGTTTCAGAATAATCCTTCTTTTCATCCAACATCGTCTGTAATATATTTTGACAAACAGTGATTATGAGGGAACTTGATAAAAATTACAACGAAGAAGTTATGGAATGCTCTTGTGTGTTTGTGATTTCCTTGACAGATAATTATAAGCAGAAAGCATGTCTATAAGCCTAATTTATGCAGCACATTGGTAGACAAACTTGGTCTATGAGATATACTCATGAAGTATGCCTACCTGAGTTATGGCACCATATCTCAGATGTGATTTAACTAATGAATAAGTTTGAAGAGTGATCTTTTGATAGTTGAGGCAGTCCTTTTGCTTCATACTGACACTTTATACCAACATAAACTGATCTATGCCTTCATTTTCAAGAAATGATTAAGAAGAAGTTGATGCATTGAATATTGGACTTTGGGTCCCACTTTATACAATGGTACAGATACATACTCGGCAGTTTTAGTAGCCTACAAACTATGACACAGCTGAGCAGTAATTCAGCCATTAACACATCTTCTCTCTATGGAAATGGCATTCTGGTCTAATATGGTAACACTGCTATGCTGTAGGGGAATTAATGGAAGTCTTTCTCACCTTGGAAATAGGAGAAGAAGCACAAGCTAAACTGTCACAATCCATGCTACCTTGAAGTTTCAGGCCCAATGTTGGTGTTGTCGCCAAAGACTCGTAGCTGCTCTCCCAATCCTTGTAGAGGGACCTAATGGGGGAAAGAGGAGAGACAAATAACACAAATAACAATGAAGGCACAGAAAGCCGACAATGGCTAGTACAGCATGATGTCCACGTAAGATGTTGTTGTTACTGGTAGTGAAGATTGGGATAACTTAGCTACTTGTGAGTTTGTTTCTCTCTCTTCTGATTTTGGTGAAAAATAACTTGTTGGTTTAGTTGGTATTATTAGTGTGAGAGTGTTGGATGAAGGTTGGGACACTGCAAGGGCTTGGTTAGTTTTCTCTTTTTGCGTTGACTTGTTCATTATTTCAATTGTTGGTGCTGGAGGTTGAGGTGTGGCTAGGGTGTCCTCAATTGGTTGGTTGTTTGCATTTTTATTGATGATAGGTGATGAAGAGGATTCGGGGGAAATGCTCTGTTCCCTATCTGGACTTGATAAATGTGGAATATTTGTTGATGTTATCAATGAATGCCAACATTCTACACACGTTCCAGGTTCCTTCAGCATTGCTTCCCAATGGCCGACTTCCTCTGAATTAGAATCCATTGAGAGGTCTAATTTAAGGCATCCTAGTACACCATCCTTAAAGAGCCTTTTCCGATTCTTCACACAAATGTCCAATGCTCTAGCAGATTTTAGTTCTCCCCAAGTGATATCCTTATAAGTAAATTCTTCCTCCCAAACAGGATTCAACTTGTTCCTTTTCACTTTAGTTTTCCTAAGACCTTTCCTTGTCTTGTTTGGAAGTAATTGCATCCTGACATAGGAATTGGTACGCCCATTAGGGCCGACTTTGGGTAGATGTTTAGCCTTGTCAATTGTTACATGGAGTGCACCTCTTGTCGTATCAGCAACTGCCTCCGTTGTTTTTGTTGGACTAAACAGCAGTTTTACATGCAACATCCCATGATAAGGAGTGGGTATTTGGAGTTCAGAGGAATCCTGATATAATTATGTAAAAAATATATTATATAAATTTTAGGAATAATAGACCAATGATAAAAAATTGAGATGTAACTGCTCTGTACCTTGTGGTTTAGTCCATACCATATTCTTTGATTCAAATCCACACTGGACAATGGAATTTTAATATCTCCAAGAAAATCATCCTTCCCTTTTGGATTAGAGTCCCAAACACTCAACCAAAGTGTGAACAAATGAAAGTCGGACTTCTCAATATGATACTATGTAAAGATAATAAATAACAATCTTTTTAAAAATGAGAAAATAAATAGTTAGCGAAAGTTGTAATGTAAACTTTTTTAAACCAAGCATATGCAACAAAAAAAAAATTGTGTACCATATGTATAATGCATGAGTACTTCACCATTAGATGTTCTTCTGATTGGTTATAATTATAGCTATAACTGATTCCAGAAAATGTTGTTCCAGAATGCAGATAAAGTTTGGTATGTGAATCAATTCAACTGAGCAAGCCAAAGCTACACAGAACTAAACTTTGCTATGTCCATGACCAAACTTAAAAGAATGGAAATCCATTTTGGCTAGCACATTACACTTTCAACAGCAAAGGGTTAGCTACAGGTTGATTTCTGTTATGTAAATGTTGCTATGAAGCTTTTTGACAGAAGGGCTCGTAATAAAGATACTACCCATCTAGCCAGTTTTGATCATTTTCCATTTTAACCAGCTTACATGCTAAAGAGGAAGTAAATTTACTACCTTATGAACAACATTGCACTAAAATGTACTTCCCTATTATACCACAATCTAAATGTTATAGACATGTTGTTGGCTAATTTTAACTGGTGCAAACAAAAGTCTAGGATAATTTAAACATTCCTTGAGGACAGCTAAATGTGGCACATGTTATGGACCAACATGCATAAGAAACAGGAAGTTAAAATGTTTTTCCCCCGTCAAATTTTAGCTGGTCAAATTTGTCTATAAAAGAGTTAACCAATACTTATTGAGTATCAGGGTGTTTGCTTACGCATCGAAGAACAAAGATGAATTTTGATTGCTTAGCAACAAATCACACACTCGTGTATATCATTGATCGATAAAGACCTTTTTTGGTGACTTGGCATTTAGCTTTGTTGGCCAGTCAACAACAGTTGATAATGGCCTGCATATATGGTCCAATTATTAATTATTTGTTGTTGCTTGCATTCGATTCACATTGTTAACATTCATTGATTATGTCACGTAAAGCTCTGCAAACCACATATTTCTCTTCTCTATACCCATTTGTACATTGAATTCATGAAAATTGTATTGCTCTAAATACTCCTGCTATATATGAAGTCCATGTAACTCATTGCTGGTCATTTTCTTATGAAACAGTTCCTGATTGGGATGTACATAATTATAGTGAGTATTATGGAAGGATATATTGATTGGAAATTGGTTTGATCAATGGTGCATTCAAAAGTAGTGCTATATAAAAGTAAATTAAATAACCAACCTTATTAAAGGATTCCAGGAATGAAGTAATAGTAAACTTGTTCTTACTATAATTATTATGCTTTACTCATTTGGAAGCATTTGTTATCCTTAGACAATAGACTGATCAAGATGTAAGGGTCAGAAGCTGCCAGGCCTTTGGCGATATCAACAAATACTTCCAGGTAGTCATACACATAGATACATGTTAATCGAAATTCTCCAAGATCATCCACATGTTCTGCTGAACTTCTCTAAAGAGACATCCACAAAACATCGATAAATTCAAACAAAAGTATTCAAACAACTAGTTTTTATTAATATATTAATTATAACTATATTAATGGCCTTTTGTGAAACTGGAGAATGAAATGTTTTAAATGATCCGTAGCATAAAGGTATAATGCACATGAGAAAATTTCAAATACTTATTTGTGTTCAGGCCTTTCCCACTGTTGGTCTGACCAACTTAAAGGATCTATCGCACACTGTTACATATTATTATATTGCGAAGCTGAAAAATAATTTCTAAAAAAAATTCTGATGAGCTACCTCTAGTTGCAAAAAGCTTTCTTGCTTGGCTTCTCCTAAACAGGCAACATATTTGGTTACCAGCAACTGATGCTTAACCGCCATAAGCTTTGATCTCTACACAATACAGAGAACTGCTTCCACCCCTGCCACTTTTCTCCATGGTGGCTACAACACAAGCATTACATTCACTCTAGCAACACCAAAATCTAATAAAATTATGCAAATGCAGTGTGCTTTACCACAAACTATTCAAACATAACCAAACTACTGTGAAGTCATTTTCTTCTTAACTGTATTAGTTATACACTTTTTCTAGAAATAATAAAATTTTAGACATAAAACTGTGCACGTGTTTCTCAAGATTAATGTTGAAAAGGTGGAAGGTGGGATGTTCTATCCATTACTACTATATACCTAAGTCACAAAACTTCCTGATGAAGACTAGAGCATCTAGTCGAAACGTCGAGAGAATACAATTTCATGTTGATTGTTGAGAAGGTTATTGTAATATTGTTATGTCCTGAGAGTTCATTGAGTACAAAACTAGTGCATATAGATGTCACACATTTTGGAAAAATACAATAAGATTCAGAAGATTTCAAACAAGGCAAGTTAATAAATGGTCTTAAAAATAGTACACCTATGATGCTTCTGCAAATAGAGAGCGATTCAGATAATATCCTGATTCTAGTAGGTTTTGACAAATTGTGTGTACTACATCACATGTCAACAAAGCAGTCAATATACAGCAATAAGGACATTCAAGTACCTCTTCCATGCTAAGAGGAGAGTGTTCTGCCTTTTCAGACTCCTCTGGCTTGATATCTACATCCCTATAGCAAAATACAAAAAAAATACAGTGAGTTTAGGCAAAATCTTCAACAGATTGGCCACCATAATCATGTATAAAACAAATATAGACATATTTGGCAAAATAATGTGCGGAGTTTTTCTGCACACTCCAGTTGACTGCACTATCATAATCATGATATTGGTCTGACTGTGGGAGCAATGTTTGACCATCACAACTATCTTTATCAATGTTTTCTTGTAGACTTTTTCTACCGTTTTGGCCGTCAACTGCAGATAAAAACTAGACAACAACATCTTAGAATCACTTTAACTTCCTTGATTCTTGAGAAAGGAAATGCATCGAATTCAAATCAACATCCACTACACTAGACATGTACAGTGCATAGGTATACTACTTGCAGCTACTAGTAAACATTATGTTACAATAGTTGCAGCTCATTCCTCATATATATGAAAAGAAAATTGCAAACTTTGGAAAAAGATATTTGGTTTAGGAGACAAAATTTAAGGAAGTTTTCCCTTTCAAATTTTATAAAACCTGAAACCACCATTTCGTAGATTGCTGTAATTCCTACAAATCTACAAATTCAGCCAGCAGATATCGAACAAGAATTTTTTATTGATGCATTTGTTATCAGTCTCCAACAACGCAGCTGTGAGTAGCAAAAACGTGTTGCTGCTTTAATGTGTTGCACCTCAGCAGCTGTGTCTGTGGAAATGCAAAACTGCATTCTATCTACAAAGATATGTTCTATAACTTATAAAGTACTAACTCTGTGTACCTTTGAAGTCACAGGAGGGAAGTAATATGACTATATACCATGCATCATGTTGTATTATGTTCGCAGTTACTCAAGGTTATCTTACAGGCCCATGCTGCTGAACTCAGCACTGTGCCTAGAGTACTAACTCAACAATCTACAGGAATTTCTTTTAGTTGCCACAATATATAGACTTCAATTAGCCAAGAGATCCACAGTAAATTCTGAATGTACTGCTAGAAAGAACACATCACTTTAAACCATGTTCATCTCTCATCACCAACTCACCAAAATCTGACTCCATTTTTCTTCTTGTTACTCACAACTTGATCATTCCTGAGCACACCTTCTGGTTTATCTTCCTCCTTAGTTAAAACAGCTTCCATTGCAGTAGAATTTATTGAATATTTGATAACAATGACAGATTCACAACACCTTTTCACTACTCGAGCGTTCGCTTGGGTATATAGCGTTGCGTCTGATTGCAGACGTATAGTCCGCATGCGCGGCGCGTATGACGTAACTTCACCATAACATAAACTTTATAACCCCTTATGCCTCAATATCAGATAGACTTCCCACTCGACCCCTCTCAGCTCTTGTGGCTGATAGTCACCTTGTTTCAGGACTTTTGTCACCAAGCCCTGAAGAGGAGGCATTTTATACTTTTTTTTAACTTGTGGTTACAAATTTAGAGCTCTGTAGATTCTTCAAACTTCATGGTATGGACTTGATATATAGCTGAAAAGATAGGTCTCTCTGTGTGCTCTCTTTTGATACTAAAATATGTTTCATAGGATAACTATAGGCAAGTTACTATAAAGTCAAGGGACCTCAACAACCTGCATCCCAAAGTCCCCATGAAAATGCAGCTGTCTCCCCTATGTCCATTTGTCTCTGCATCTTCTCCACCATTGAGCTGCAGCATCTCTAGCACTCTGCTGCCCCTCCCACAGCAACTCCTGCATCATTAACAAAATCCCTGTTTCTGCAACTGTTATTGCATGTGACCCTTTTAGATCGCTACTTGGATACCTGCTCTGTTCTTCCATTGTCCTAGCTCGTATGCTTGAATCTGCTTAAAGAGAGCTACTGATTTAGTTGTTATTCTGCTATCACTTCAACTTATTAACTATAGTATGTCAATCGATAGGCAAAATTATCCCACTGCTGCTAAGGCCTTGACAGAGTTTTTAGGCATGGTAAATTTTTACCACAGATTTGCGCCCCATGCCACTGCCCTCATGGGTCTACATATAGCATGCCACATACGCAAGGTCTGGACTTTTGGTGGACCGCACAAATGCAGTCAGCATTTGACATGATTCTTGGCCTATGCAACCCTACTTGTCCATCCAAGCACCTCTGCCACCACGTGGCTCATCGTGCGCATCTGACTTGGCAATTATTATTATTATTATTATTATTATTATTATTATGAACTTTACAGCCATGTTGACAGGTGTGAAATGTGTGTGAGTGATATTGGAAATAATGATTGCTGAAGGTCAATGAACCAAGAACTGGTGAAGCCTGAAAATGAAGAAAAGAAAAAGTAAAAGGAACAATACAGAGTTAATCAGAGTTAATCAGGGGTCCTATTAATATTGATCATATGGCATGGTGCGCAAGGACAAAGATAGTGAAAAGTGCATGTGTCGGCTGGGTCAAAGTGATTTAGGAAATAATGCCATAAGTACGGTACCAGTTGTTTCTTGATAGATAATAGTGATTGTGAAATGTCAATAGGAGGCAGTGCATTCCATAGTAGTACAATGCGGTTGAAGTAGAAATGTCTACTGTTGGAGGAGCGAGTGAATTTGTAGTTTAATTTGTGAAGTGAAGATGACCGAGTAGGGTTGGTAGAGAATGATATGTATTTTTGTATGTCAAAGTTGCTCGAACGATCCTTTAACGATTTTACAAGGAAGAGGATGTCTTGCAGTTCGAACCAGTACATCAGTGGTAGTAAGTTTAAGGTAATGAGTCTGGATTTGTAGTCTGATGTGTGATCATTCAAAATGTATTTTGTAGTTCGACGTTGGACCTTTTCCAGCAGAGAGATGTCCTTTAAAAGGCGAGGTCTCCAAAGCTGAGAGCAATAGGTTATTTTAGACCTTATCAATGAGATGTATAGGGATTTTTTTACAACTGTAGAAGATGAGGATTGGAAGGTTCTCCTTATCAGGTTAAGAGCAAAATAAGCGTTTCTGCATATTTTGGAAATATGTTCTGACCAGGAGAGGTTGCATGTGGTGAAGATTCCTAGATCTCTCTGACCATCAGTGTGAGGAATGACAGTTCCGTTTACACTGTAAGTGTGGGGATCCTTTTTGGTTAGCGAGATTCTCATTGCAGAGCATTTAGATTCATTCAATTGTAGATTCCATTTCTTACACCAGCATGTTATGGTTGTTAAGTCAATCTGCAATAAATTATAGTCTTCGGGAGAGGAGATTGATTTGACAAGTTTGATGTCGTCGGCAAACATGTAGGATGATGAGAAACTAATAGCTGCTGGTATGTCGTTTACATACACCAGGAATAAAAGTGGCCCCAGAATACTGCCCTGTGGAACCCCTGATATGACAGGTAGTTTGGTAGATGAAAAACCTTCTAGTTCCACATAGTGGTGTCTGTTTGATAGGTAATTTTGGAACCACAGCCAGAGGGGGCCAGTGATACCCATGAGCCAAAGCTTGTAGAGGAGTTCCGAGTGTGGCACTGAATCAAAGGCCTTTGAAAAGTCTAGGAAGATGATGTCAGAAACGTTGTGAAGTTCAATTGCATCATAAACAGTTGAATATGTTGTGAGAAGGTTTGTCAGGCATGATCTTTTCTGCATAAATCCGAACTGTTCCCTACTAATTAAAGGTCCAAGAAATGGTATGATTTTTTTGTAAATGATAGATTCCAGTACCTTAGATACAACACTGAGCAAAGATATGGGTCTGTAGTTGTGGACACTTGAAATGTCACCTTTTTTGAAAATCGGCTTAATTTTTTGAATTTTCCATTCAACGGGTATAGAGGAAGATCGGAGACTATGCTCAAATAGGTTAGTGATTGGCTCAGAAAGAGAGGCTGCACAATGTTTGAATATTAGTGGGCTAATGCTGTCACATCCAGGAGCTTTGGTTGGGTCTAGCGTATGAAGGGCATCCAGAACATCTTCTATCGTTATGTTGATTGTAGAAAGTTGCGACTGGGGTGAAGGTAATTTGTGGAAAGGAGGTAGCATAAAGTTGCTCTTGGTAAATACAGAGTTGAAATAGTTGTTAAATAACTCAGCTTTTTGAGAAGGGTCAGTAATAGGAATAGAGTCGTGAATGATGACGTTGGATATCTTTTTATTTTTGGAGAGCTGATTGATGTACCCATATAGTTTCTTACTGTTAGAGTGGAAAGAAAATACTAGGTTTTCTATGTAGGAAGTTTTTGAAGATAAGATTAACTTTTGCAGATCCCGTTCCATGTTTGACAAAGTGTCGAAATGTTGTAAAGAAGGATTTCGCTTGATTTTGCGTCGCAGTGTATGAATTTGATTAACTTGATGCCTAATTTGGGGGTTGAACCACTTTGGAGATTTGTGTGATGAAGCTCTGAACTTAGGAATGAACAAGTCACATTAGAGGAGTGCTCGAACAGTTCCTGGATGGTAGCTGGAAACCACTAGCTTTCTACTCCAGGAAGCTGGATAGAGCAAGAAAAATTACAGCACCTTCAATCATGAACTCCTAGCAATGTATGCTGCAGTCAAGCACTTTAGTTATTAGGTGGAAGAACGGCAGTTTCACATCAACTCCGATCACAAACCCCCTTTGTCAGCAGCTCTGAATGCTGGACTCCAAGACAAGAATGGCATGTCGCCTTTATAGCTGAATATACCACAGACATGCGACACGTTCATGGCAGAGACAATGCAGTCGCCGATGCTCTCTCAGCTTAGTGTGAGTCCTGTGTGCATGGCTGCAGGTCTACAAGATCTTGAACTACTTGGCATGGCATGGGCACAACAGGAGGTGCTGCAATCCAAGCATAGTGCTTAGCTATTACCTGATTGATCCTTGCTGATGTACTGATCCCAGGTACAAACAATACCTTGCTGTGCGACACCTCCATAGGTTTTTCATGACTTATTGTTCCCCTTACTTGGCAATGAGCTGTCTTTGACGCCATCCATGGCCTAGCACACCTGGGCATTAAAACAATGATGAAGATGGAGGCAGCACATTTTGAGTGGCATGGCATAAACAAGCAGGTGGGTATTATTTGTGCCAAAACATGCATGTCCTGCCAGAAAGCTAAGGTAGAATGACATGTGACTGCCCCGCTAGAACATGGACAGATTCCAGACCGCCGCTTCCAAGAAATTCACTTTGATATTTTGGGACCACTGCTCATTTCACAAGGTAATACCATTATTGATCACTACATATGATGGCCAGAAGCCATACCAATGTCTGATTATAGCTGCCTTATGTGCCCATACCTTCCTTTCTAAACATATTGCACGGTTTGGAGTGCCAACAGATATCACTTCTGATAGAGGGGCGCAATTCACCTCAGCCTTGTGGATAGCCCTGAGCACACTACTGGGGGCACAACTGCATCGCACAACTGCCTATTGTCCACAGCCAAGTAGTATTGTTGAACAGGTTCATAGGCAGTTAAAAGCAGTACTAAATGCCCGTCTGATAGGGCCTTATTGGTCGGATGAACTTTCATTAGTCATTTCTCGGCATCCGCTATCAGCCTCCAAGGAAGACCTTAGATGTGTTCCTTCTGAACTTGCCTATGGCACAATGATCTACCAGGGGAGATCTTTGGAGCTTGGAACATCACCTGCTAACCAAATGTGTCTGATCTTCTTACACAACCTATGCGCCACCATGGCTGGACTGAGACCAAAAGTGACGCCATCACAGACAACAAACTGCCCACATGCCTGTCGACTTGCAGAGCTGAACATTTATATTTGTCTGATATGATGCACGTTACACCTGCAGTGTACCTGTGATGGACCATTTAGAGTCCTCGAGAGGGCTACTAAGTACTTTACTTTGGATCTAAATGGCCAATGTGACACAGTATCAGTTGATCACCTCAAACCTGCATTTTTGGATGTTGATTCTCTACATGAAGGTACTGTAGGATCTCACCAGTCGGATAGGCTACAAAAATCAGTGACTCTACCAGCTCAGTGGCGGAAGGGATTGACTGGTCTCGTTTGAGGCCCCCTTTTCTCTAATTTCCCAAACTCCAACTAAACAATAAACCTGCAATGTTTTTTGCCTTTTCTTGCTTTTTGCTTTTTCTTTTAGCTAGCTGTTTACTCTGCTAGCTGGCTGACCCACTGTCTGTGAAGCAACACCCCCAAGTGTGGGAAATGTAGGGGTGTGACCCAGGGGCAGATCCAGGGGGGGGGGCTTAAACCCTCCCCCCCCCCCCCCCCCTTCAGTCTATAAATGTAATTATTTTCTTTAATGAACACATTACATGTGCAAGCTTAAATACTTTCTTGGTCTATTTAGTGTGGGGACAAAACATTTTTGCATGTAGGACTAGCAAATTTGTATAATATAGTTGGGTAGAGTGCAATGTGGCTGGTGGTCTTAGCTAGCAAGCACATGATGAATGTGCTGTGGCAATTGGTAACCACATGGTTTAATATGTGCTACAGTATGAGATCAGAACTCAGAGGCTAAAAATGAAGAGACTACGTCAGTGTTCCTTGCCATCCTTTGGAGTTACTTCTGGCTCTGAACATGAACATTTCATAAGTGATAGTTTGTCAAACCTAAGAGACTACATCAGTGCTCTTTCTCTTCTTCTGGAGATACTTCAGGACCACTTCAAGAGGTAACAAAAAGTAGCATTTCTGGCCCTGCTCATGCCAGTTCAGATATTGAATTGGATTTAGTGGGATGTGAGGTTATTATGAGACCTGAAGAAGGTGTTAAAGAAACTGACATTGTGTGCCAGTCCATTCCTTCAAATTCTAATGATGCTAGTTCTTTGCAAACAGCTTTCATAGAAATGGGAAGTAGAAGTACAGGTATCAATGATATTGGACTTGTTGCTTCTGGTAGTATACCAATTAGTTCCTTGTCAGATAGTGACAAACATGAATTTTTGAAGAGTGAAGGCAAACATGCAACCTTTGAAGTGATAAAGAAGGGAAAGAAACTACCATTAACATTTCAGAAGTCATGGCTAAAAGAGTTCGAATGGTTGTCATATTCACCCTCACATGAAGGAGGTTACTGTAAATATTGTGTACTGTTTGGACAAATTACGAAGGGTTATTTGGGAATTCTAGTGACAAAAATTTCAGCAAAGCAAAGGGTAAAAATGATAGGTATTTAACTAATCATGGGGATTTTTAATATTACCAAGATGCTTCACATGCTGCAAAATTATTCCTGACGACATTAAAAAATCTAGAAACCATCAAATCCAAAAAATGTCTAACACAACCTCCAACCGAAATAAACACATCCTCTCAGCTATTGTTGATGCTGATAAAATTTTGCAGCATGCAGGGGCTTCCTATGCAGGGCCATAGAGAGAGCATGACATCAAATCCTTCTGGAAATAGAGGTAACTTTCTAGCTTTGCTCGAATATGTTGCCAAGTACGATCCAATAATAAGGGATCATCTTCAACTAGGAGAGAAGAACCAGCAATACACATCTAAACTAATACAAAATGAAATTATAAGTATTATGGCAGATTTATTGCGTGAAAAGCTTTTTAAGTCCACAAAATATTACAGCGTTATGGCTGATGAGGTCACAGTCACAAGCATGCAAATCCGGAAATTTTGTCTTTATGTATCCGATTTGTTGATCTTGGTCAAGTACCCATAGAAGTCTTCTCGATCAAGTTGTGAGAGTGCTACAGCTAATCTTAGTGATGCCTGCAACTAATTCAACTTCTGAGAGGTTGTTCAGTGCTCTTCGAAGAGTTAAGACTTACTTTAGGGGCACAATGCTGCAGGTATATAAGACTCAGCAATCTGGTGGTTCTCCATATTCACAAGGAGCGAACAGATTCCTTGGATCTTAAAGAAGTAGCTAATAACTTTGTGTCTGATTTGAACAGATTGCGTATATTTGGTACATTTTAATCTTAATTATTTTATACATTGGAGGGTGTGTGTGGTCAATGGGTGTGGTTTTGGCCTTACTACTCTATGAGTGAAGGCTGCATACCTGTCTGGTGGGCCATGCAGCAAATAACAGGAAAGCTCACGGCACTTTATAGATTTAGAGCACCTTACTTAGCTAAAGGCTTGCATACAAAGGCTATTAAAGTTTTTCTAAGCCTTTCTTATGGAACAACTTAACAAGGAAAGTAAAGACTTGCAAATGCTGGCTAGTACAGAAGCTATGACTTTCAAACCTGTGAAAGCTCAGCTACTAGTTCAAAAGAGGTGTTGACTTATGTCACAATCATATACAGAATCTACTCATTGTTTTTACCGAGGGCTTCATCATAGCTATTCAACAACTTAAGCTGGTAGAACATGAGCTGTATAACAAAGATGTTCCGTCCTCTTAAAAGCTCAAAGCAAAGAAGAGTTTAAAAATAATTTTCCATGCGACACAAATCTTATGCGCTTTGGTGGTCTTAGGAAAGCTGACGTGCTGACATTTTAGTCGGTGTCGCTGTGGCCAAAAGTCGCATAAACGTTAACCTTTTTTTTTTTGCATTTGTTAGCATGAGTTGTTGCATTTTAGTAACAGTTGGAAATGGTAAGCATCTTCATGCATTCAAAATAAATGCAACTGGCATGTTTTTATGACCTCTACTGTAGCAGCTGGTCACCAACCAATTTCTGGCCAATCTACCAAAATGACTGAGCAAGACTGCTTATGGTCTGCCAGACAAACCGACCATTGTTTGCAGGTGTGGCTAATATCTCTAGATATGGGAATTTGCATAGCGTATCAGACATGTGCAGTATACAAATTTTTGTTCACAATTTTGATGCTCTACCTAGCTGTTTGTTGCTTAGCTAATGAGCACAAGTTGTTCTAGTTTTTCTTTGCAATTTGTTAGCACTGTTACGGTTCAGAGTAGCGAAACCTCATCCAAAGAGCTTAAAAGGAGGAAAGTGTCCTATGCTGGGGACCTTGTCTGATCATTTGCCTCTGGTATGTAGCATACAATACTTTCCTCCTGTTATGCTTTGGGGGTGAGATATCGCTACTCTGAACCATAGCAGTGCTAACAACTAGCGAAGAAAAACTAAAACAAAATGAATTTGTTACATGTATCTAAGCAACTACTGTAGAACAACTTGTGCTTGGTAGAAATGAAACAAACATTTGGAAAAAAAGTAGCAAGTGTTATTAAAAAAATCGTAGGAGAGGCACAGCAGCATGATGGAGAAGCTTCCTTAGGCTCAGATGAAGTTTCATTCCGACATCATCAACACACTCTAGCTATGGACACATTTGATAAAATGGAAATGATCATAATGAACAAAGTTCTAAAATGGAAATGATCAATATTGTCAATATTTAAGCTGGTATATATATACTTCTTGAAAACTGTGACTAATTCTCCATATTAGAATCCAATCTGATGACATCAGTGTATAGTATTAGGCCTGCAGCTATGCTTGGAGTAGGTCAATTAGAGCAATGTGATATAAATTTCAAATATATGTTTTTTTAGTCACCATCGCTTGCCATAACATGACTTGCATTCATTTCTAATTTGCAGATCAGTGTAAAGTGTTATGCCTACAGATATGCTTGTAATGGATATATATTTTAAATTGATATTTTGTATTGTACTTTCATTTGCCACACAATGCCTTTCGTTCATCTTTAGTCAGCACAATTCTGTTTTCTGCATAAGCAGCGCAATATTCACTTGTGCTGCAGCCAGTTCTTAGTGGTTTTCTCATGCCTTCCTGATTTAATAATCCCGCGATATTTATGACAGGAATCCCGTTCCTATTTTTTTACGATTCAACAAATGGTGAGTACATATAGAGGCATACATACACCATGACATGGAAATATCAAGTTTTCTGTCCAACTCCCCTGTGAGGGTTCACTTTGCCAGCTAAATACTTGGTGGATTTACTCGGGAAGCCACAGGTATGAATATGCTTTGTACTTAAATCAATGAAATCTTTATTATTATTTTTTTATTTTTTTAACAGCGCCTCTAAATGGGCAATGAATAAATTTAAAATAATATGTACATATTATAATGTGTAAGTTACAATGCAAGTTTGAGAATCAATCATTCTACAGCAATCGGCAAAACTGTGCAATTTTGAAGGTGATATATATATCCTGCTTGACCACCACAGAATTTACAGACACATATTGGATGAGGAGAATGAAAAGAAGAATTTTTACACAATTTGAAGTGGAAACCATGATAGGATTATCCTATTTCCCTTACTCCATTTCCTGCCTACCGATTGTTAAAACTCAAGAGGAATGGCACAAATCTTCTCAGTGTTTGAACGGAAATGGGAGGCTAAAGCAGGAGTGAGCTTTAAGGCAGGGATAGATAAATATAGGTTCTGAGTGAGAGGCTCCTCGTGACAAAGGGACAGCACCAGTCTATTCTTGGTGTTTGCAGGTAGACCCAAACATTTCTTCAGGTATGTTGTTTTCACCTTATCTATGATCTGAAAGTCAAATGTTCCCAGAAAGTCGAGATGACATAGGTGATAATGGGATGAATTTTAATTCCAAAAAGTCTAATTGACAGTCGAGAGAGAGAAGACAGAGATTCTTGATAGAGAATGTAGCTGAGGAACAGGCAGTATATTTCTTAGATAAGTGTTGACTGAAAGAGAGGGTAGGAGTCAGGGTTATACCCAGATACTCATAGGACGCTGTCATTGGTATGTTTGCTGATCCGTATGTCAAAGTGTCTGCTTGAGCAAGTCTGCCTCCCCTACAAAATTTGAGAATTTTTGTTTTCAGTACATTCACTTTAATTTGAATTATTTGACCTCTTCCAATATCTCTTCACCAATCCTCCAATGCACTTCTGCTTCCTTCTTCCCTACCATGACCTTGCTCTTCTTGCTATTAAATTTCATCTTCCACCTTAACACATACGCCTGTACCACATCCAACATAGCTTGCAGTTCCACTCCTGACTCAGCCAGAAGAACAACATCATCTGCATACATAAGTGCCCCACACCAACAGCCTTCCACTTTGACTCCTAGCTCAGCTCTCTCCAATTCCTTTGCCATTCCCATCAAATAAATATGCAAAAGAAGTGGAGACATTGGACATCCCTGCCTAAGTCTATTCTCCACAGCAAGCCACCTTGACCTCCTTCCGTTCAGTATCACCGTCATCTCCAACCCTCTATACAATCCTACACATGTCCTCACAAGTTTCTCCTCTACTCCATACTGCCTCAACTGCCACAGTCCCTCCCTCCACACACTGTCATATGCCTTACTTATGTATAGGAAAGCCAGTTATGAAGCTTTTTTCTCACTCTTCCTCACTTCACAAACTCCTCTTAACACCAACCACTGGGCTGAACATATCCGATGGCTCCTAAATCCTCCTTGTGCTTCCGTTAAAATCCTATCCTCAGCGAACACTCCCAACCCCCGTGCCAACACTCTCGCAAACACCTTCACCACATTACAACACAATGCAATCCCTCTATAATTCCCAACTTCGTCCTTGTCGCCATCCTTGTGGAGAGGTACTAGTAAACTCCTCTTCCAGTCTACTGGGCAGCACTCAATCCTCATCACCACATTTGTTAGGCTGTTTGACACAACCTAACAACTCTGACTAGTCTAGGTCTAGGAAGATACAAAATAATTTGAAGAGAACAATTCTTATTGATTTCTGACCCTTTACACACAGAAAAACTGAGAGGCTCTGCTCTTCACCAGCAGGCCTGCCCTTAATGCTGCTTGTCATCAAATTGGGTCAGTAATGCTCCAAGACCACGTCCAGAGCCATCAGTCTGGAGAGTGAAGGGACGGTCATAATGAGGAGGGGCCAAGATAGGGTCTGAACAGAGCAGTTGTTTGAGATTGTTGAATTCTGTAGTACAATCTGGTGTCCAGAGGACGGGGTCGTGATTCTGAGTGCGGGTCAAATCAGATAGTGGAGATGCAATTCCACTGAAATGGGGAATGAAATGTCTAGAGTATCCACACATACCGAGAAAGGTGCGGACATCTGTTTTACGCACTGGTTGAATGAAGTCACGGATGGCCTGCACCTTGGCTTCCTGGGGCAGTATCTGGCCCTCACCGATGACATGCCCGAGGAATGTGTAGGAGCGTACTCCGAGCTGCAACTTGAAGGTCTGGACTGTGAGTCCTTCCTGTTGTAGACAGGACAGGATGGTTGTAACATGTGTGAGGTGATCGATTCAGGAAACACTAAAGATCACCACATCGTCGATGTATACGGTAGAGTAATCTGAGAGATCACGGAGTAGGTCATCCATGAGTCATTGGAAAGTTGCGGGTGCATTCCTTAACCCAAATGGCATTACCTTAAACCGGAATTTTCCAAACAGTGTGACAACTGTGGTCTTGTCACGGTCTGAGAGTGAGAGTGGTACATGATAAAAACCTCTGGCAAGGTCGAATGTGGTAAAGTAAGACATTTTCTGAAGCGTTTCTTCGATCCTGGGTTGGTAATAAGGATCGGGGATAGTTACAGAGTTGAGAGGTCTATAGTCATTGACTAGTCGTACATCTGCAGTGCCCTTCTTGGCAATGGCAAACATTGCTGCTGCCAACTGGGGACATTTGAGGGTTCTATGAAGTCATTGTCTAGCAATTCCTTTTTGAATGGAACTTCCCAATGTTTGGGGATTCTGTATGGCTGTCTGCGAATCGGGATGGCGTCTCCGGTGTTGATGGAGTGAGTGGTCGACTTGGCTCTTCCAAGTGCTGTGGTCACCACTGTGGGGAAGTCATACCATATCTTAGTCATTTCCTCCTGTTGCTGTTCTGTGAGCATGGGGTTGAGAGGGGGTGGTCAAGGAGGGGCATCTGAGTGTAGGAGGGAAGTAGGATAGGGTCAAATCAGGGGTATAATTTCCATATGAAAGTTGGGGGGGCCAAAAGCAGTATTAAAGCTGCTTACTCTAAGGGAGTCTCTAGGCGAGTCTCTAGATACTCATCCAGAATATTTTGAAAAATAGGACTACAGACTTTGGGGTAAATTAATGTTGAAAATATTTTCATTTTAGTAATCACCCGAACACATAACATAACCAGATGACAAACAGTATACTAGCACTAACATCTAAGAGAGAGAAAGAGACTATCATTCACATCTACTAAGAAAAGGAAAAGTGGCCGAAGATGGATGAGCGCCTCTCTACTCTATCCACAAAGTCATTTGTCACTTGCTTGACGCTCAGTTCCTTCACCAGCTCTTTATGCACTGTGCATGTCATGAGATGATTGAGGCGGTTGTTCGACATTGTTGTACGAAGGTAAGACTTCACCCTTCTCAGCAGACTGAAGGCTCTTGCATTAGTTGCCGGCATAACCAGAACAACCTTGACCAAAGACATGACCTCTGGTATGAGGGGCCAGATGCTTTTGTTCTTTTTGGGGAAATCAACGACATTTTGCAATGTATCACCACCACCTTCATCTTGACTGAAACTGTGATAGGACTCTACCATTATAGATAGCTGGATTCTTAAGGTATCAGGGTCAAATTCAGTGTAGAACTCACATAGTTCATCAACATTTTGTGAGACATACTCCCCCAATGTTCCTTTCACTTAGGACCTTCTCACAGGTTGCATATGTGGTGTAGTTCTGACTTCAATGCAGCTAGCTACAGTGTCCACAGCCTCAAAATAGATTTGCGGAAGTTCTCTACATTGGTATGGTGCTCATGTTGAGCATTGCCCTCACTATACCTTGATGGCATCTTATGGTGACATGGAAGTGAAGGCTCTTTTAGTTCCAACTTCACAGCAGCTTGAGTTACTTTTGTCCAATGGAGGCTTGCATCCCTGTCTGATCGTATTCCTCGTAGGACAGTGACAGATAGCTTGGCATTCGCTTGAGCATCCACTGCACATAGCTCTGCCCTCTGAAGGCAAGTGCTGAGGTTATCTGAATGTGAAAGTACTACAAAGGCAAGCTGAAGACCATAGAAGAAACTAAAAGTTTGCATTTTAGTCTCAACTCCAATTATTCTTGCCTTCATTTCAGAGTCTTTGACATGGTCTTGTGCCCAGTCCCATAGGATCATGAGAGTGCCATAATTTTTCAGAATAGCACTCAGTGATGCTGCTCGGACAGTCCACCTTGTTGGGCAGAGGATTTTCAGAGTTGGTGAGTCAATATTGTCTACATGGAGATCATGTTCCATTTGCCCCAGAATTTCTGATTGCTTTCTGCGGAATACTGCCTCTCTTTTTGGACTCTTCTTTATTAATTTAGTAATTTCATAAGCCACATCAAGTGTGTCTTTCAACAGGGAAATATTTTTTATTGTATCCACGACAGCAAGATTAAGCGAGTGGCAATAGCAGTGTGTTAGCAGACATTTTTCATTCAGTTTCTTGATTTGTGCAGCAACCCCATTTTTTGTTCCAGTCATGGTCGAACATCCATCATAACATCGCCCACGGGCATCTTGAATTTTGAGATTCATGTGTAGCAGCACATCTTTTATGCAAGCAACAATTGTGTTTGCATTGGCCTGAGAAACTGACATCAGACCAACATATTCCTCACGTACTGTCATCTCATTCACCCAACGTATGCAAATCACAAGTTGTTCAATGTTGCTCGCATCTGTACTCTCATCAGCCAAGATACTGTAACATCCAGATTCAGCTATGTCAGCTGCTATACCATGAAGGACTTTTAGAGCCATGATTTGTAAGATTTCATTCTGAGCATCTGGACTGATATGCTTGTCGTAAGACTTTTCAATCCATTTACGAAGCACTTTATCATCTTCAGCTCACAGAAGGAGGAGTTGCTTGAAATTTGACTCCTCCTCTTGCTTGCCCTTACGAAGGGCAATGCCCTGGCGGGCAAGATAGGATACACTTTGAATGATTTTCAGGAGGCAGTTCCTATTTTCCTCTTTCTGACTCTTAAGCTGCTCCTTCAGCTGCTCATCAATATGACATGGTTGAGTTAACATAGGAACTGCATGCTTGTGACATAGCGAGCTTTCGTGCTTATGGAAACCCTTGTTTTTACACAGAGCATTTTTCCAATTTCTGAACCCATCAGACAAGAAGGAGGTTTCAGACCTTGTATCCAGCTTAAGCAGTCCCTTTAAATTGGCTGTGCCACAAGTGTGGCAAATAATAGTGTCTGAAATTAGATAATGCAGCCATGAAAATTGCGAGTACCAAGCTGGTTGGAATGCTCGTTGATGACCCATCTTGCTTTTAGGATATTTGATGTTGATTGTCCGGTAGGGAACTTGAGGAAGGGTATCCAGAGTCAGGGATATTCTACTGGCTTCTTGTTGCTGCTCCTGAGAGATATCAAAAGTACTTGTAGCTTGAGTCAAAGTCTAATTTTGCAAAAACACTCTACAACAACAGGGTCTGTCAATATATGATTGTTTAATAAGGATTCACTGACATCAGAGGCTGAGATGCCACAAAAATTGAGAGGCTTAATGTTGTTATCATGTGATGGATTATGACAGACGTACCTGTTCAGATTCTTCTGGGTTTTCTTCAAATTGTACATCTTGGCTATCAGATCCTTGGGCTTGATCATCAGCCTTCTCCTCAGACTCCCTTTGTCTCTTAGTTGGACTTTGACAAAAACTTAACAAGGAGGCTTGTCTTTTAGGCATGATTCACTCTGCAGCAGCACTGGCAAATTTCTCAATATATGGCCTGCTACACTGTTAGGGTTCATTCTTATATTGCTTAGTATTCCGAATAATGATTAACAGCACATTAGGCTTATAGCAGAACTCAACTCCACTGCTGTCATGGCAAAATCAAAATGAACCAATGAAATACATGAACTATATAAATGTCAAAATGATCCTAACAGCTAAAATGATCCTCACACCTAAAGTGTTAGATGGTATGGTCTGAGGCTTGTTTGGTGGTTGAGTTGTCAGGCTGTTATTCCTGACATACACTAACTGGTCACATGTATTGAACCGATTAGGGAACAAAGTTGTTTTTTTACCAATATTATGGTGTTGTTCTATGGTGTTGTTCCATCTAGCATATTTCACACCAATTACAATTATGAATGTGCTATAACTTGTTAGTCAACACCTTCAACAGCTTGCGAAAACTCCCTTAGAAAACTTGTTTTGGCCAAAAGTTGGGGGGGCCAGGGCCCCTCCAGCCCCCCCAGAAATTACCCCCCTGAATTTATTAGCAGTAGTGAAAACAAAGCAATATCATTCAGACTACAACACAATCATTAGCATACCTATCTATAGAAAGCATCACAGTCAACAAAATGATGGAAAACTCCTGTTGTAGTTAAAATAGAGAATTCCACTGTTCTTGGAGCTTGCACTACAATGTGCTTACTATCAATAGCTGTAGTTGGTTCCACTATTCCCGGGAGCCTGCTGTGCTTTCCATCAATAGCTGTAGTGATTTATACTCTTCATGGGAGCTTGCACTGCTATGTCCCTACCATCATCAATAGCTGTCGAGCGTTAAGCCCGAAGCCAGAGGGGTACCACTTTTTCCAGCAGAAGAATGGTCTGGTGTTTTGTCCGGGTACCAATCATTGTTAGGGTTGGGCTGAGGAATAGGGTCCGAAGCCAGAGGGGTAGTCAGTGGAGTAGCTACCATAAGGACAACCAGGTTGCTCGCCCTGGTAAAAATTGCAGTCAGTTATCCTGTACTATGGCTTTCCCAATTATTTATGATAGGTAGCATAATTTTGAGCATAACTGGTATGCTGGGAGCATTATAGATATACTCTATATAGCACAATTGGCATAATTGGTAAGGATTTAACAGTCAACTTGGGGTATAAAACTTGCAGAAAAAAATAAGCATAGCCAGCAGCACTAATTAAATGGGATAGTTAACAATGAGCTATGGTTTAACCGCAGACTTGACCTTAACTACACCATTGAACTTTGACCACAAGCTTTGGTCAAGATAGTGACAGCTACAAAACATGGCTGAGCAATCTAGATTTTGTCCACCACCTAAAAAGAAAATGAAGCAGGTTTCACTCAGAGCATGCTTTAGGCGAGGTATTATTTAAGCAATTTCCAAGTTATTATTAAAACAATTATAGGGCAAGGAACGAAGTATTGACCATGCTGGATCTTCCAAAAATGCTATAGACATAACATGTGAATTGACACTCACAGGTATACATTGCTAATTTAATGTCATCTCTTAGCTACATGATCTCTTGGTTATATAATCATATTCGCTTAATTTGCAGATTCTGTTGATGAGGAAGCTGTAAGGTCTGACCCTCATCCTAGCATTGACTGTGATTTGCATTCACAGGAGCTAGATCCTGCAACCTTCCGAGAAAAGGTGATGAGCGAAGCAGAGACGGTATAACTTGGTACCACCACGGAATTTTAATTTTCCGAGCAGAGGTAACCGCAAGTACAACCAAGTGTGGGGAAAAGACTTTGCATGATTATGCTACTCTGTCAGTACAGATGCAGCCTTTTGCTCTTTTGTTTACTTTTTGGAAACCAGCTCCTGGAAGTGGTGTCCACTCAAATGTCTTTCAGATGGTGGGGTTTCATAATTGGAAGAATGCAAAAATATGGTGCTTTACCTAATCCGGAAGTGAGCGTAGCACACCGAGTTGCAGCAATAAAAGCAATGGCATTTCTTGAAGTTGAAGCAGGTAGAGCATTAGACATTCAGTCTTCCTTGTCTAAGGCTCATGAGGAGGAAATAAAAAGAAATCAAGCCGTTCTATTATTCATATTGATATGGTTATGGACAGCGAAATATTCCTTTCCATGGGCATGGATGGAACAAATCATTCAAAAGAGAGGATGGTTAAAAAAATCATGGGATAGCTACATGCTATATGCATATATGCAGTTCCCAGCCCTTTTTTTTTCTTATATTGGGATTAAATAGTAGAAGAAACATAATTATTAGAGGAAACTATAGCAATAATACAACTACAGCATATACAGTTTAGGTTAGAGGTCCAATTCCTCATTTAATGGGTTCAGAATATTTTCTCTGGAGATGTCCATGAGAGCTAAACCACAGAGCCTTTCTTCCGTCATGGTTGATCTACTCCAACTCTTTAGTTGACGCATGGCTGAAAATGACCGTTCACATGGAACAGAACCAACTGGTAAGGTTAAAATGAGTTTGAGAATAAAATGAATATTTGGAAAGAATTCCCATTCAGCCAATTTAAGGGCATCCAAAAGTGTCAAATTTTTAATTTCTTTTTGGGTCATCTCACAACATTTTGCTCTCCACATTTCTAGCTCGGATGTAAAAGCATCCGACATTAGGCATGTCAGACCCATAAAAGCTTTTGACTGACTCTACGTCTTGGCTTGTGATATCTGAAACTTTACAAGGGAGTAATTTGTGTCCAAGAAACATTGACTCAGTTGAATCTGGAAAGCGCTGTGAAAATTCAGCAATACAATGATCAAGAAAAGGGTTAGTGCTGGGATTAGTCAGTTTCGAGTCTTCGTTCTGGTGGTCTGCCTTGCTCCCTCCAAGAATAGTATACAGGGTGGTTCTTATTTTGGTCTGGTGCCGGAGTTATATCCGTTTTGCTTGTGTTGTCACTCTGTTTGGCTATGCAACACATGGTGTAACCCTGGTGGGCCATGAGGCAGCACATGGTGTCACTTTGGTGGGCCATGTAGCATATGGTGTCCCTCTGGTCGGGCATGTAGCACATAGTGTCCCTCTGGTGGGTCATCTAGCAACAAAACCCAAAGGGAAGCCCAATAGTCTATGCTTGGCTGTTTTGGAAAGTCCTGCTTGAAAAAATAATGTGGAAGTATTGTGTTTTTGAGGGAGAGTTTTGTATGAGGAAGATGCATGATAAAAGAGAGATTTATCCGGGGTGGCCTTAGAATTGTGTATTGTGAGCAAACTTCACTCATTGGTTGCTTACAACTATATTCCAGTAACTCTATTGCAGTATACTCTTCAAGGATAAGTGAACTCTGTTCAGTTGCAACAGGTAAGAACAAACAATACAGTGTACAATACTTGGCCAGGCTGTTGTTATGCATTTCATGGAGGAATGGTGTAGAATCCATGTTCCTTGTTCGAGGCTCGGCTGTTGTGGGGATTGTATTGTCCATGGGTACTGGTGTGGTCTGGTCTGAGATTTGGTACTTTATGCCTAAGGCCAGCAGGAGGAACAGAAGAGCAGCAAGCACGGAATAAACGATGGGCTTGGGCATACGAAACCACTTGTTAGATTGTGCCCCTAAAATCACACCAGAATAAAATATAGTTACCACAATGCTTATGAAAAAATACAACCGCAATTAATAATTAAGAATTTTGGTCTAGGCATATAATGAGCACCTTCATTAATATGGTTAGCCAAGCCCACTTATGCTATCAATATTTCTGCACTCCATAGGAAATGTATTGTCATTTGTGGACTCCATGAGTACTGCTCCTGCATTAAACAATACATAGGGGCCAGGGCTGGAAAACTCATTAAATTTGCCACAATTTTGCACATGTTTTTAAGTAACATGCAAATATCAGGAGTCAAGATAGAAGATGTTATTAGCACTGAGCTGACGTGTGTACTTGCTGCTTCCCTGCTGTTGCAGCTCCTCTGCACTTCAACCAGCTCTTGAGCTCAACTACAGAAATAGATGAGGCCCAAGCCCAATCACTGCTGCTCTAGCAATATATTTTTGCTTTTGACAAACCAGTCGACTGCCACCTGGCAGTGAGTCTGAGCTACAAGCTCACAGGTAGTCCAAGTGCTAACAGCGTCCTTGACTTCCACTCTCCATATTTCCACCATGAACATGACAAGTATACCAGCCAGTTGCAAATCATGTATGAGCCTCCGGCCCTTTAGTTTGGTTAATATGTACAGGATAAATGAGGAGTGGATACATTGAGAAAAACATCTTGAATGACAATACATTCCCAATCGGACATAGAATCATTGACACTGCAAGTGGGCGGGTATAGCAGAAGATCATATCTGATGAAATACTGCATGACTCCCATTAGCAAGTGCTCTTTCTCTAGTTCATGAAATGTGCTATCCATAATGTATAGCTACGTGACCTGATAATGTGATGTGACTGTGATGACTAGTGGGAGCAGTAACTGTGCACCATCAAGCATTCACACTGTATTGACTAGTGGGAGCAGTAAGTGTGCACCAGCAAGCATTCACACTGTAATGACTAGTGGGAGCAGTAAGTGTGCACCAGCAAGTATTCACACTGCAATGACTAGTGGGAGCAGTAAGGCATAGGCAGATCCAGTTGTGGGGGTTGCAACCCCCCCTTTTGGTTATCAAAGATTATTAATCAGCAACAACAAAGACATACATGTATTGTTAACATTTACACTCTAGCTATTACAGACATGTTAAAATTAACACTGACTCTGTTGCAGCTGTTAATTTTTTTAATCAAAGGTCACAGTGGGTTGCATTTAGAGTTAAAAATTTCTGAACAGCTTTAGTGTATGAAAATGTCAAGAAAAAAGGATTCAAGAGGCTGCTTGAAGCTGACCGCCATGTTAAAAAGGTAACCAGTTAGTCTAGTAACAAATTAGATGCTAGGAATAGTCCAATATAACATGACAAAATGTTTTAAACTTAGGTCTGCTGGATCCAATTCTGTGGAAAAGCCACCACCCAAGAAAACATGCCCTGCTGTGTTTACCACAATTGACTCTGGGCCAGGTAGTAGTCTAAGTGTTAGTTATGCTGCTAGCAATGATCTATCAAGTGATCCAGACACCCCAATCACTTCAAGTGAAGTTCCTACCACAATCACTTCAAGTGAAGTTCCAGCCCAAATCACTTCAAGCAGTGAAGCTATTGAATTGGGAGCAATGATCACAGCAGCATGTGGCTCTTTAGATGATTTGAGAAAACTAGGGGAAAGTATTGATGATACCCAGAGATTTCAATACCTCACTTCGCACACTGCACCAGTTTTTTCTGATACACTTCACTCCCATCATGTCACTAAGCAGGGGAAATCCTGGAAAGTATCTTTCCAGCATCACTGGCTTAAAAAGTTTCTATGGTTGTCTTACAGTCAGGTGCTTGAAGGAGGGATTTGTTGCTATTGTGTCATTTTTCCAGAGCAACCCAATAGGGGAGGTTGCCAAGGGGCTAAACCTGGTTTGCTGGTGCTTTCAGCATACCCAAAACCCTATACCAAGGCCCTAGGAAAAGATGGCATTCTTATTTGTCATGAGCAGAGCTCTATGCATCGTCATGCTGCAGAACGAGCAGATCTCTTCAGGTGTAATTATTGCAGTCCTGCAAATAGAGTAGATAGCAGGCTTCTGAAACAACAAGAAAAACATGCAGAGAAAAACAGAGAAATTATTCGCCAGATAGTATACTGTGTCGAGTTTTTAGCTAAGCAGGGCTTACCTTTTAGAGGTCACAAGGAAGACAAAGTGGATTTTTCAGACTGCTCTATTAATAGGGGGAACTTTGTAGCCACATTGCAACTCCTTGGAAAAGGTAATGCTACTCTACAAGAGCATCTTCTTTTTTTGCGATAAAAATGCCAAATATACAAGCAAAACTATACAAAATGACATTATTCATGTGTATGCTTGTAAATTACGTGAAATGTTAACCAGTGAACTTCGGGCAAATAACTTACCTTTTACCATCATAGCAGATGAAGTAACTTACCCTCATGCAAATCAAGAAATCCTTTCTGTGTGTGTTCGGTTTGTTGATCTAACAACTCGACAAGAGCCTCACATTAAGGAGTACCTAATCAATCTCATTAACGTTGAGAGAGCAAATGCCTCTACAATTGCAGAAAAAATCTTGTAATCCATTTCACACCCTTCCATCACTTTAAATGCTCGTAATATTCAGGTCAGGCTTATGATGGAGCAGCTGTGATGCCTTCTGCAATAGCTGGTGTCCAAGCAAAGATCAAACAAATTTCTCCTCTGGCTTTGTACACTCATTGCTTTGCTCACTCTCTCAACCTTTCTATTGCAGCTTCATGCAAGGTCCAAGAAGTGAGGAACCTCATTGGCCTAATTAATGAGTCGTATTTGTTCTTGAACCACAGTCCTAAGAGACAAAGGTTTTTTGAGCGAGCTTTGGATGTATTATTTGCCAGCATCTCGACATTCTAAGCTTCCTGGTCTTTGTAAGACGCGTTGGGTGGAGCGGCCATACTTGTTTTGAAATATTTTTGGAGATGTATGAATGCTTTGTGACCTTTTTGGATGCTATTGTTTCACCCAGTGAGTATCAAAATTTGCTTTTGGAGGACAAAAGCTGGAATTGGGACAGAGAAACGAAAGTAAAATCTCAAGGATTGAAGTCTTCACTTTCTTGTTTTCAATCTATTGCTGTATTTATAGTCACAAAAAATATTCTTGATGAAGTGAAGCCACTGGCTTCAAAATTACAGAAGCAAGACCATGATATTGTTGACGCCTACAAGATGGTAGATTCCAGTATTGAAAATATAAGGACCACCAGAGAAACCATTGACGAAATATTCAGCTCCTGGTACAATTCTGAGATCCTTCCACTTGCTGATGCCATTGGTGTTTGTGAATGTGTTCCCAGAAAGACGAGCCTTCAGCGGAACCATACAAATGTCACAAGTGACAGCCCACAAGAACACTATAAAAGAGCAATTGCCATCCCGCTCTTGGATTCTCTCCTGGGTCAAATGAAGGACTGGTTTTCAGAAGATCAGCATCATGCTCATGGCCTGCTCCATCTTGTACCCTCTGTTATAACAAAAAGTACTTTTGCGACAGAATCAGTTGACCAGCGTGTGATTGAAAGTCTACTTCATTGGGAAAGTGACCTTCCATTTCCAATGTCTCTCGGGAATGAGCTCAGAAGGTGGAATGTTCTCTGGCATAGCAACAAATGTGAATTTGATTCAGCTGATACAGAAACTCATCTACCAGATAATCTGCTCCTAGCTCTTGGTGCTTGTGATAAGGATTCGTTCCCCAATATTCACTGCCTCCTAGTAATTGCTTGCACACTACCCATTTCTAGTGCCGAAGCAGAAAGGTCGTTTTCACTTCTGAGAAGAATAAAGACTTATTTGAGGTCTACTATGAGTGAGGAGCATTTGTCAGATCTTTCTGTTATTGCCATGCACTGTGGGGAACGAATACCTGTAGATGAAGTCTGTCAGGCATTTGTTCAAGCCCATCCAAGGAGACTTTTTCAAGCTTCATTGTTTGCCAACTGATTCATTATTTTTTGTGTGTGTGATTAATTAATGATTATTTTACTGATCTGAATTGTGGGTGCCGGTGCATGGCCTGCCATATTTGGGTGTGGTTAAGGGTGTGACCACAATATGTGGGTGTGGTTAAGGGTATGGCCACAACAAACCCCCCTATTAAAAATTGCTGGATCTGCCCCTGTAAGTGTGCACCAGCAAGCATTCACACTGTAATGACTAGTGGGGGCAGTAAGTGTGCACCAGCAAGCATTCACACTGTAATGACTAGTGGGAGCAGCAAGTGTGCACCAGCAAGCATTCACACTGTAATGACTATATAGTGGAAGCAGTAAGTGTGCACCAGCAAGCATTCACACTGTAATGACTAGTGGGAGCAGTAAGTGTGCACCAGCAAATATTCACACTGTAATGACTAGTGGAAGCAGTAAGTGTGCACCAGCAAGCATTCACACTGTAATGACTAGTGGGAGCAGTTAGTGTGCGCCAGCAAGCATTCACACTGTAATGACTAGTGGGAGCAGTAAGTGTGCACCAGCAAGCATTCACACTGTAATGACTAGTGGGAGCAGTATCAGTGTGCACCAGCAAGCATTCACACTGTAATGACTAGTGGGGGCAGTAAGTGTGCCAGCAATCATTCACACTGTAATGACTAGTGGGGGCAATAAGTGTGCACCAGCAAGCATTCACACTGTAATGACTAGTGGGAGCAGTAAGTGTGCACCAGCAAGCATTCACACTGTAATGACTAGTGGGAGCAGTAAGTGTGCACCAGCAAGCATTCACACTGTAATGACTAGTGGGAGCAGTAAGTGTGCACCAGCAAGCATTCACACTGTAATCACTAGTGGGAGCAGTAAGTGTGCACCAGCAAGCATTCACACTGTAATGACTAGTGGGAGCAGTAAGGGACCAGCAAGCATTCACACTGTAATGACTAGTGGGAGCAGTAAGTGTGCACCAGCAGGCATTCACACTGTAATGACTAGTGGGAGCAGTAAGTGTGCCAGCAAGCATTCACACTGTAATGACTAGTGGGAGCAGTAAGTGTGCACCAGCAAGAATTTACACTGTAATGACTAGTGGGAGCAGTAAGTATTCACCAGCAAGCATTCACACTGTAATGACTAGTGGGAGCAGTAAGTGTGCACCAGCAAGCAATCACACTGTAATGACTAGTGGGGGCAGTAAGTGTGCACCAGCAAGCATTCACACTGTAATGACTAGTGGGGGCAGTAAGTGTGCCAGCAAGCATTCACACTGTAATGACTAGTGGGAGCAGTAAGTGTGCACCAGCAAGCATTCACACTGTAATGACTAGTGGGAGCAGTAAGTGTGCACCAGCAAGCATTCACACTGTAATGACTAGTGGGAGCAGTAAGTGTGCACCAGCAAGCATTCACACTGTAATGACTAGTGGGAGCAGTAAGTGTGCACCAGCAGGCATTCTTACACTGTAATGACTAGTGGGAGCAGTAAGTGTGCACCAGCAAGCATTCACACTGTAATGACTAGTGGGAGCAGTAAGTGTGCACCAGCAAGTATTCACACTGTAATGACTAGTGGGAGCAGTAAGTGTGCCAGCAAGCATTCACACTGTAATGACTAGTGGGAATAGTCTCAACTTTACTTTCTGAGGACACATCCTCCGTACTGGGTCTAGGAGAGGGAGACTGTCTTTCTGTTAGAGGCTTTGCACTGTCTCCAGGAGAGGGTTCTGGAAGTTGCTGTTTATTTAAGAAATGCACACAGATTAATAGATAAATTAATTTTAAATATTAGCATTAACAATAAGTGTCAAATATGAAACATTACTTTATAGGAATAGTGCATATAATAAATATTGGCTGGCCTATATCTATATCTACGCTTGCTGTTGGTTCCAGCCTTCACTTGTTAAGTGCTGCTAGTGACTACACCTCCTTCTGCCCAAGAGTCAGTGTTTCTCCCACTTCTCAGATAGACTTGTAGATGTGATGTCCAGATAAGATACTCTCCAGGCTCTGCTAACAATTCAGTCATTCCTCACTCTTCTGACAGCCAGCAAGGTATGTAGATGCAAAGCTATATAAGAGATTCATCACCTCTGCATGTGGGCCATGATTTAAGAGCCTACTTTATTGCTGACTGTGCAATAAGTGCCAGGATTCACGCTATGTATATGTACAGGAATTCACACAACATGCATGCCTATAGCTATCATGTGATGCTCATATGCCCAGCCATCATGTGATTCTCACATGCACAGCTATCATATAATGCACACACGGCTATCAAGTGATGCACCAATACAAAAAAATATTAAGTCTTGAATGCATAATCAATTGATAAGCGACATACCTTATCATACCAAACCAAGTGCTCTGGCTTCATGTCCTTAGGTGAGGATTTTTGGGGATTTCCTAGGCAAAGCATCTTTTGAGGAGAGGTCTCTCCTTCCTTGATCACGCACAAGTGCTCTCTCCCATTGTGAGTCGGACACTCGAAAGAGAATTGGTAGTCCAAGATCGAGCCGTAGTTCATGTTGCCACTGACTTTCTTGAAGGTGGATTCCACTTCTCTCCTAAGATCTGTGCACACCTTGTGAGGCTGACAGTTGGGCTTTGCCGTTCGGGCTATGCGAATCTCGTAGTATGTCGGTCGAGCAATGAATGTGACCTTATCGTAATCCTTGCCAAAAAGAAACTGGACACGATTTTTCTTGATACCTTCCTCGATCAACTCGAATGTCCCGCCACCAATGAAGCCAGCTGTGATGGCAGGGAACACTCCGATGGGCACAAAACCACATTTGTAGCGGATCATAATGGGAAGTAGAGGGTGTGGGTAATCGTCGTCTTCCTGGTTACTATTCAGCTCTTCTTTGCTGGCACTTTCAAGCACACAGGGCATGATGTAAGTCTTCCTCCCATCAGTGGCAGTGAAGCTTGCTACAATATGGAGGAACTTGAGCAATGCCAACAGCTTGTCAACTGGGATGTGGTCTCCTGAGATATTAGCAGTGATTTTTTCAAGGTCCTCCAAGGAGAATTGCCCAGTTTCTCTGAACTTCTTTGAGGTTGAAGGATGTACACGACCTGACCGCAATGCTCTGAGGATGAGCTCGGTGACGCTGTCATACACTATTTGTGGGTCAATAATGACTAAATCCTCCAACAGAGGAATATCAGGAAAGTACATCATGATACCAGCATGGTGGTGCAGAAACCACAGGGCTACTTTGGTCTCGTAGTCAGACATTTGAAACTGCTTTGATAACTCCAAGCAGTACTCCATGGCTGCTGTTTTACCAGCAATCCTACGGAGACACAGACTAAATGCAAGCCAGGATACTGGGATGGACAGCTTCTCAAATTGCTCCTCAATGGCATCCTCCATTAACTTGCGTATCTTCTTGATCTCTTTCTTACCTCCTTCCATGTTGTCCATGGCAACCACCAGCTGATTAGATTCTGTGGAAGAATATCGAATGATTTCCTTTTTGTAAAAATCAGTTGATTCAATCACTTTCTTAATTTTGTGATCGAACTCTTCTATCTCTTTATCGGTGACCTTGTCTTTATGAGTGCCTACTATGTAAGCTACTGACTTGGAGGACTTCAGGATGTTGACCATGACAGAGTCAGTGGCCTTCTCAGTCTTGTCAAGAGTAATGCAAGTGGAGGTGCTGGAGCAAGAGATGCTAGACAGTGCAGAGAGAAGCATCTCTTCCATAGAGTAGGTTGACGGTGATGCTGCAGTGGACTCACCTGATTGACTGCGGAAAGAGACAGTGTATTTTTTGTGGAGATCGCATTGAAGATTAACAAACAACAAATAGAGCCCGGGTCCAGCAGTAAGAGCTGGCAACATGTCCATCAGCTCAGGCTGGCCCCCCGTGTCTTCCATCCTTAGGTGTGCTTTCAAGGAACCCTTGAGAGCTTTCAAATGCTCCATTTTCAAGGCTTCTCTGAACATGGCTACCACTTCTGGATTCTCCTTATGTTTTGTGGATGTCGGAGGAGTTACTAATGAAGGAGCAGAAGTAGGAGTGCTCAGAGGAGCTAATGATGAAGGAGCAGAAGTAGGAATCCCCAGAGGAGCTACTGATGAAGGAGCAGAAGTAGGAGTCCCCAGAGGAGCTACTGATGAAGGAGCAGAAGTAGGAGTCCCCAGAGGAGCTACTGATGAAGGGGCAGAAGTAGGAGTCCCCAGAGGAGTTACTGATGAAGGAGCAGAAGTAGGAGTCCCCAGAGGAGCTACTGATGAAGGAGCAGAAGTAGGAGTTCCCAGAGGAGCTACTGATGAAGGAGCAGAAGTAGGAGTTCCCAGAGGAGCTACTGATGAAGGAGCAGAAGTCGGAGTCCCCAGAGGAGCTACTGATGAAGTAGCAGAAGTACGAGTCCCCAGAGGAGCTACTGATGAAGGAGCAGAAGTACGAGTGCTCTCCTTTGGAGTGGCAACATGTTGATGTGACTGAAATGGAGGAACTGGAGACTGTGATACCCTACTCCCATCCCCTGTCGTCTCAGGGTGGCTGGATGAAGTAGACCCTGTTTCTATGGCATCAGCAGGCGTTGGCTTTGTCTTGATCAAGTCAAAGAGTTTGTCTAAGAGCATTCGTGACTCCTCTGTGAGGTCATTCAAGGTGGACCATTCTGATTCTGTAACTAGAGCTGTGGTGCCAGTCAGACACCTGACCATCACACTGGGTCCTGACTCCACTGCCCCTGTGCTGGGATGGGATTTCTCTGCTTCTCCAGCAGACAAGAGGTCGTCGATCTGTCCTGTCAGGCGGCGAAGTAGGGTGGTCTTGCCAAGACCAGGCAGGCCAAGAAAAACAATTTTAAGAAACCGCAAATCTACAGTTTCCTTTTCTTTAATGAAGCGAAGATAATCATTATACTTCTGGATATCTACAATGGAGAGAAAAAGATAAAAGCCTGGTTTTGCACCGATGGAATTAGCACTTCAATACGGTATTGCTGTGAAATGTTTTAAGCCAGGTTCACAATATGCAGGTCTATCAAAATACCATCCAAATGCATTGCAATGTGTCGTGATGTTAGCGTGCACGGTATATTGTGAACCAGACTTTGATGTAGTACTCTAGCTTGGAAGATATACATTGTAAGCAGGTGCAAAACGTAACTAATGCTCTCTCTCTCTGGGTACTTTTGTATAATAACAAGTTATCAGACATGCTCTTCCTCTCTGGGTATACTGATGTATAGGTGTAACACACATCAGCTATTTAGTATACCCATGCTGTGTTGCAGGTCACAAAATATTGAATTTCTACATTACTTTTTTACTGGTTTTTAATGCACCACAGAATTCATCTCATACCAAGGGAGAGGAAGATCAGGTCTGATAGCATGTTCTTATACACAGTACCTGGATGTCTTTATGGCATCTCACAATAGTTGTGAAGTCATTCAGTATTGGCTCACTCTTAGTAATGATTGTTCATGCAATCACCTCTAAGCTGCTACTAGCAGCTGTACATCTGTTATTATAAGTACTGAAACTTATGCCCACTCACAACACACATAATTACTGACCTGTAATATTTACTACTACTGACCTGGCTCACTAAGAGTTGAAAAAGCCTTCAGCTTATCATTTAGACGTGTTGCAGCATCAGAACTAATGTTGTTAGCAGAGAGCCCCAGTGACTGTAAATTACTGCAAGACTTTAGTCTCATTGTTAGAGCTGTCGCACCATGATCTCCAATATTGTTATCAGAGAGCCACAGCGATTGTAGATTATCACTAGACTCGAATGTTATGGCTAGAGTTGCCGCACCATCATTTCCAATATGGTTATATGTAAGATCCAATCTTCGTAAACACTTCAGCTTATTGTTGCTAACTCCTCCCAGGAATACTTCAATGTGGTCATCATGTAAATCACACTGTGACATAGCTAGCTCAGTAATGGGGTGAGAAGTAGTCGAGATGGTATAGCCCACGGCAGTCAAGTCAGAAGGGGTGAGGGTGGAATGAGAGAAGTTGAGAGCACCTGTTTCTGTCTCCAGAGCATGATCGCAGACAACAGCTTGTTGAGACTCCCATGCACACTGGACTCTGTACAAAGGATGTGCAGATCTCATGATTAGTTGTAATTGAGCTTGTTTACCTTCAAATTCCACCATGCCACAATAAAATTTCCACAACATCCTCATGTGCTCCTGTCCTGCATGCAACCTGATCATCTCTTCTTGTTCTTCTTCATTTAACATGGCCAAGTGCAAAGCTGCAAGGTACTCCTGGAATGAGAGATGAAGAAAACTGTAGGTTTTGCCATAAGTATGATCTTGATCTGTGTAGGCAATGTTAATCAAGCCAAGGGAAGGTGTATAATCAGGATCAGTAGCTTGAGGGAAGAGCATTTCAACTTCATCCTGTAGAACTACCTGCTCTGAATGAATAGTCATGTCAAATGCAAGGCAGCACACATTTCTGAAATCTTTCTTGTTCTCTCCAAGTAGATCTTCAAGTGAGCGAAGCTTAGCTCTTTTGTTGGTGCGTCTTAGCTGGCATAAGATAATATATCTGGTTAAGTTTCCATGGAATTTTGTCTCTGTAGGTGGAAGACAACCTTGCTCTTCGTACATGTGGCAGATCATGGCTATATGTACTGGGAGGTAGCACATGTGCAATATGTTTCGATGTGAATGCAAGTGTACTATCAGATTAGACCTGTCAAAGATCAAAGGGACCTTGTCAATGTATTCAAATATCTGTTCTTGAGTGAAGCCAAGAACAGATATTTGTTTGGTCACTGGTGCTTCCTCTCGAAGTTTTGCAGTGGCCACGGGTCGGGAGGCCACGATGACCATTGACATGGGTAGATATCGCTTGTGTATTATGTCGAAGATGACTGAGTTGCTCCCATCTTGACGCTGGTACTCATCAACTCCATCAATGATGAAACACACTCCATTGCCATTAGACCTCTCTATGTCTTTGCACACCTTATCAAGGTCCGCTTCTTTGTGCTGATAGAAATTGGCAAGGATTCCTTGCAAGCTTTCGTCATGCCCTTTGGTTAGTCTTTTAAGGGAGATATAGAAGACCATATTTGCATTCCTCAGTATACTCTCTGTTGTGGCCCAGTCCCTTGCAATCTTATAGACAAGTGTGGACTTCCCACTGCCAGGACACCCCTCTACCAACACCAGACCCTGACTTTCATACTGGCCAAACACTTCTTCATACTTAATATTTTCCTTCCTTGCTAGAATTTCATGAATATCTCCTCCAAGAAAGTCATTGTAATAACCACCTTTCTCTGTGTTGTTGATGAGGGCAGGCTTGATGAAGGTGGTAGCACTTGCTGGAGGCCAGGTATCTTGAGCAATCCCCTTATGCGATGAGTAAATATCTATAAGGTGTTGGCTCTTCGATAACACCCTATTGTCTGAACGTGGTATTTCTGCCGATGGTCTGCTGGCCTCTGTGAAGTCTTGGTCCATGGCTTGTGCAGCATCAGGTATTGGTCCCTCAAGTGCAAGTTTGAGTGATTCCTGAGTAGATGGTAGATCGTACAATTTATCACTCATGTCAACAGTGTTATGCAATTATTTGGAAATATCACCTTTGTTAAGATGGGGACCTTGATAGATGGTGTTACCTTGGCAAGATATCTTTATGACAGGCACAGCTTAAACCAGAGATATATTAGTTGACAAAGTTTGAGATAGAAAGAGATGCTTCCTAACAAATTCAGAGATAAAGAAATGCTTGCAAACAAAGTTTGAGGTAGAGAAATGCTAGCTAACAAAGTCTGAGATAGAAATATGCTTGCTAACAAAATTTGATGCTATATGTAATAAGGGCTGCTATTTCCTGGCTTACTGGCCAGGACTGGGCTGTTACTATATATAACCCAGAGGCATGCCCATACATATATTTGGGTGTGTGGGCACTAATGAGTGTGAGTACACCGGCATTGGTCTATATATAACCAGCAATATTATGATTCAGGGTTTCTTACAGAGGGTTTGCCAATGGGGAGGGGGAAATAGATGAATTATTTCCTAATTATCATGTCTGCATGCTACTGTCAGCTGTATGGTGGCCATTCACAGTGCAGTTCAGCATTATTGTGTGTGAGCTATGAATGTTGACATCACAATCTGATTGGCCATCATCAACAGATGGCTAAAATAATAGTATGCAAGTGAAATATTACTCAAATTCCTCGACAGCTCTTTTATACTTTGCGGTGCTTGGGCGTGGTGTCCAAGGAACACAACAGATCAGCCAAATGAACTGGAGAACACAAACACAAACATATCAGATAGCTTCCTCCAATGCACATGTTCACAAACAATACCTACGCCACATTAAAGGGTTGGTCGATGGAACAAACCCCCGATCATAACCCCGTTAGGAGTGGAACCCCTTTGGCTTTGGACCCCAGCCCCCCAGCACAATATTAACAATGATTCAGCTGCTCAGCCATCATGGCTGTCCCACACTCACCCACAAGATGCCATGGTTGGAACCCCAGATACCAAAAAATTAGATAACAATGATAATACAGAAAATAATGTTGAAGAAACACCAGCCTACTACTCTCAAGGAAGACAGACATCCATGGTAGTATGCACATATTGATAACCGTAAAATGGAGCATGAACTATTAAACATACATGTACTAATAAAACACTACAACACAACATGGACAAACTCACAGACACTATGCACGAAACACAAGAAAAAGTAGAATCCCATATTAGGAACCAACACAATGCACTCCTAAAACTAACACAGGCTAGCGTCACACAATAGTAGGACATCTCCAAACAACAGAACAAAAAAACACAACAAAAACTCAACACACACACACCAGATATAGGCCAACCAGCAAAGACGACAACAGAACACAAACCATAACCCAGAACCTAAACATAATCCCAGCCCAGCCTACCACAACCCAGGTGTTAGAATCTCCAACCACAAGAGACCTAACAGTCCTTGGTAATTCACTGCCACCAGAGTCTCTCCCTAACTTCTTCTAGCTAAACCCCAAGCTTGACAAAAGAGTTTTAGATCTTAAGTAGCTTATATTAAAACAACAGTCGAGCAGCAGAATATGAAGATAGGATGAGACTGCCCAAGCCAGGACTGCAGAAGGGTTTAAATACCCTTGCAGGCAGGCTTTTGCAGCGTATGGCAGTGTGAGAGTAGTAGAATTACTGTATCTCCCTACAGGACTTATTTAAGAGTACGAGATGAAATCATGATTGTCCTATGTGTTGATAATCCGAGGTCATGAGTTCTAGCTCTATTTATAAATTCTATCTAGCTTTATTTATAAATTCTATTTATAGTTTGATCTTTGCTGGTCTGCCCTGCAGCCAGTCAGCGCTGAGGCCTGACATCACCCCCTCCTTCAAAAGGTTGTTGCCATTCTTTTTCTTCTTCCTACTCTCCATCCCAAGCCTGATGAGAGAGTCCATCGGCATTACCAATCTTCGGGCCAGGACGATAGCGGCTGGTGAAGTTATAGGGTTGCAGCAGTAATGCCGACCGTGTTAATCTGCTGTTGAGGTGAGTTGAAGAGTGGAGATGTGTTACAGCCTTGTGGTCGGCTCAGTGAAGGACTTCCCCATCGTATGATGGCCAAACATTCGATCTCTGTGGCAGAGTATCTCATCACTGCTGGACGCAGCTTCCTGGTGTAGAACCCCACTGGTACTTCTTCATCTTCCCTCACCACACTCAGAACACCAGCCCTTAGTGGATGCATCTGTCCCTAGGATAAATGTGTCTGTGGGAGTGGGGATGGTAAGGAAGGACACTCGGGAAAGGGTATGGCATAGATAATAAAATTCATCATTCATAGCAGTAGACCAACATACAACATTACCTGCGCTCTTCCCTGTCACATTGATGAGTTCTATGGACTTGTGGGCATAATTAGGGATAAATTTCCTATAGTATCCTGTTACCCAGGGATTGTACGTCCTTTTTGGTTATAGGTCTCACATAGTTTCTGATCACTTCCACCCTGTAGTCTGGTGTGGACACCTTGCCTCTTCCCACGGTGTGTCCCACAGAAAGATAAAGGATGCTGACCCCCACTGGCATTTCGCCGGCTTGGCAGTTAGTCCAGCTTTCCTTAGTATGTTTAGCACACATTTGATGCATGCTACATGGTCTTCCCAGGTCTAACTAAATATGATAATATCATCCATATATGCACCACTAAAATCTTGGATGTCATCTAGGACTGTATCCATCATCCTTCGGAAAGATGCCGGGGCATTCCTCAATCCAAAGGGCCTCATAGTAAAATGGAATTTTTCCCATGGCAGGCAAAAGGCTGTCTTTTCCTGTGATCTACTTGAGCCAGGGAAACTTGGTAAAAAAACATTTGTTGAGATCTAACTTTGACAAATAATGTGATACACCAAGCTGGTCGATCATCTCATCTAGGGGCATTAAATAGGGGTCTGTTTTTGTTATGTGATTAACCATTCTAAAATCAATGCACAGTCGAACGGTGCCATCAGTCGAACGGTGCCATCAGGCTTACAAACTGGGACCATGGGTGAGGACCAAGGGCTGGTGGATGGCACCACTGTGCCAGACTCTTGTAACACCCGGACCTCCTCCCTCAGCTGGTGCCTCCATGCCAGAGCTAACCTATATGGGCATGTCTTGATGGGCTTATCAGCCGGTATCTGGCTCTACCAACCTCCTGCCTTACAATATCATTATATTTGGCTAGAAAGGCTCCCACCTCACTATTCTGCCTGTCTGTCAGAGCTGGCAGCTCTGCAAGTACTTTACACTGCTCCTGACCCTCGTCTTCCTCTTCTGCTGCTTCTACCATACCCAGCAACAAAGCATCAGGAGGGTTCCAGGCCTGTAACATTTTATATGAGCTATTCTTCTCTTACTTCTTCTTTCAGGTACGGCTAGTTCATATGTAACAGAGCTTACTTTCCCCGGGTTATCTCCAAGGGGCCATCCCACAAGTCATCTAGCTTTCCGCTCAGGTTAGGAGTTCTGACCATGCCTACTTCAAGTTCATGGGCTCGTGCCTTTTTATTATACTTGGCCTTCATGGATGCTTTGGCTGACTTCTGTCTTTCCACCACCACCTGTCTCATCTCTATCAGCTTCTCTCCAAGCTAGTCTACCCATTCTACTATGGTCTTCTGGTCCATCTCCCCACTCAGCCAACCTTCTTTCACCACATCCAGTGGTCCTCTTATTGGCCTACTCAATACTACCTCAAATGGAGAGAACCAGGTATTTGCATGGGGAGCGCTTCTATATAGCAAATAAGAAGTACTTCAATATGTTATCCCATTCCCTCTTATGTTCACTTCGCTTACCATGCAGGCTGATCCCTTGTGATTAAAGTTAGCTCATCCATCTTATTGTTGGCCGCCTTCAGCTCCTCTTTGGCCTGCATTTGTTGAACTTCTAGCTCTAACAGATACCTCATAATGCCCGTATCCATACCCAATAATATTTTTGGGCCATTGTCCACAACTGCTACTATGTGGTGTAACCTGTGCTTCCCTACCTCTATCCAGACCTTAACTAAAGGCTGAGATGCATTGAATCCATCGAAGCCCTCCAGTCCAAGGTAACATTCCTACCTAGGTATTCATTTTCTTCACCAGGTTTGCATCAACTATGGTCCTGTCTGCTCCCGTATCTATGCGCATTCTGCATTCTCTCTGGCCTACCCTGCCCTCTACATATAGACCTGGTTGTCTGATGACTGCTATTATGAACTCAGACATTTCACTGGGTTTTTCCATCTCTCATCACCAGAATTGTTCATACATCCAACCTTCTGCTTCTGTTGGCAGTCAGGGCATTTATGGCCTTTCTTCCCACACCTAAAACATGTAGACACAAAGTTAACTCTATCCCCAGTATTGTTCACGCATCCGACCTTCTGCTTCTGTGCGCAGTCAGGGCATTCATGGCCTTTCTTCCAACACCTAAAACATGTAGGTACAAAGTTAAACTCTATCCCCAGACCTATCTTGAGGCTTTCCCTGAGAGCTACCATATTTAAGTCACCCATAGACTCACCGCACTGTGGGTTACAGTGTCCTTCCCTGCTGTCTTGGTTGACGTCACAATGTGAGCACCAGTTCCCATGATGACTGTCTTCATCCCATAGATTCGTCGACCAGTCTCCTGGGCGACTCCGTGGTTTCATGTAGGGCAGTCGTCGGTCACAGAATTGATTCTTCATGGCCTGTTGCTCTGTCATGAAGTTGGCAACGTCCAGGAATATCTCGGGTTTCCTTGCTCTGACATGGTTTGCATCTTCCAGTTACTAGAGGGAGAGAAATTTTCCTGTTGCCACTGTCTGGGCTGCCTTTTATTGTATTGCAGTTTTCCATGAACGTCTCTGCCAAACTTAATAATTCTCTTAGAATGTTTGTAGCTGTATCACCATCTTTCCTTCGGAAGGACCAGAACTGTCCCTCGCAGGCTTTTTGGAATGTCCGAGCGCCTTCAGCAAGGCCATTTTCAGCAAATCGTAGTCTTCCTTGGCCTCCTCCAAGACAGATGTCATGTAAGCTATGGATGCAGTTCCCAGCAGTAGAGGTACCAGGTGGCTTGCCCATTGATCCTTGATGATCCCTGCTGTGGAGAGCATGTCATCAAACTTTCAGAGGTAGGATGCAGGCTGATCCTTGTCCATCCATGGAGCAATTTTATCGGCCAGCATCCTTTTTCTATCTCAGTCTCGTTGGCTGTCATCCAAGTGTTTCTGGTGATGCCACACTTCAGCTTGGAGTTCTTGCTGAAGCTTGAGTTGCATCTGCAGCATCTCATAGATTTCTCGATGTTAAATGGTTCGGCGTTCTTCCTCTCCACTACTTTCAATTCTTCTGCTCTCCTCCGTAGTCTGGATTATTGCCTGGATGGCATCCATTGGGTTGGGGATTTCTGTTGTAGTCCTTGTCATTGACGGTCGATGGCTTGCCAAGCCCTTCTTGATAACCATATTTTTGTCCTCAAGGTTGGTTTGCTCACTTTGGAGTATCTCTGTTCGCTCCCCTCGCTCTATTCTGTCTACTATCTCGGACTTATCATTCACCTTCCCTTCCTTGACGTCATTTCTTGCACAACAAAGAGACAAAATACAATATGTAAATAATATGCAAACACTATGCAGCATATCAACAATATACACACAGAAATGCTGAATATGCGCTGAATATGCGCTCTCACTTCTCCAAGTCAACCAAGCTGAGTCAAGGACCGGCCACAGCTCTAATTCTCCGCTTAGCCAAACACCAGTTGTCTTCTATAAATTTTGGGGGAAATAACGTAAAGCAACACAATAGTTGTCAAACTAACCAGTCCACTTCGATGACAAGGTAAGAACCTCCGCTTGCTACCACATGTTAGAGTCTCCAACGACAAGAGACCTAACAGACCAATCTTGGTAATTCGCTGCCACCAGAGTCTCACCCTAACTTCTTCTAGCTAAACCCCCAGCTTGACAAAAGAGTTTTAGATCTTAAGTAGCTAATATTAAAACAAAAGTCGAGTAGCAGAATATGAAGATAGGATGAGACTGCCCAAGCCTGGGCTGAGCAGCCAGGCTTTCACAGCTTATGGTGTTGATAATAGTGTGAGAGTAGTAGAATTACCGTGTGAGATGATATAATGATTGTCCTATGTATTGATAGTCTGAGGTCATGAGTTCTAGCTCTATTTATAAATTCTATCTAGCTCTATTTATACATTCTATCTAGCTCTATTTATAAATTCTATTTATATTTTGATCTTTGCAGGCAGCCAGTCAGGGCTGAGGCCTGACACCAGCAGCTAAGCTAGACAATCCCAGCCCAGCCTAACATTAACCCGGCACCTCTCAGCCCACCCTACTATAACCTTGCACCTATACATACTCCCAGCCCAGCCTACCATAACCCAGCACCTATACATAATCCCATCCCAGCCTACATAACCCAGCACCTCCCATCCCACCTACCATAACCCAGCACCTGCCTACCATAACCCAGCACCTATACATACTCCCAGCCCAGCCTACCATAACCCAGCACCGATACATACTCCAAGCCCAGCCTACCGTAACCCAGCACCTATACATACTCCCAGCACAGCCTACCATAAGCTAGAACCTAGACATAATCACAGCCAAGCCTACAATAATGAGAGGTAAGTGACCCTCACACAGCACTGGGTGCATGTGCAATCGGAAGATGTTCAGATGACAGGTAGGTGACCCTCACACAGCACTGGGTACAAGGCACTCAAGCAAGACCAACTCGCTGTGCTCATCCCTGTTGACATATTTCTGCTTTCAACAGGCTGAGCTCGATGTAGCATTGATAAAGACATCTTCACAGTTAGATAGAGTTTGACGAACTTGTGAAGAGATATGGACTCACTTCCTGGCATGGCAGAATTAGGGCTGTGCCCTCTCTCTCTGCCACATATATTTAGATGATGGTAATGAGGAGTGTGTCTTGGAGTTATGTGTGTTTGAGTTGGTATCTTGCACATGCTCAGTGCCATCCTATTTGACAAGCTTCATATTATTTGTGTGTATGAGTTGGTCATGAGGCGTGTGGCTTGGGGTGATGTGTGTATGAGTTGGTAATGAAGTGTTTGGCTTGGGGTGATGTGTGTCTGAGTTGCTATGGAGGGGTGTGGCTTGTGGTGATGTGTGTATGAGTTGGTAATGAGGAGTTGGGCTTGGGAACATATAGTATACACAAAGAAACAAGAGGGTTACACAACAAATGTCAATAGTGATAATTTCTAAATTATCAAGTGTTACTAAGGACTGAACAGGTATTGAATCCTTCAATGCAACAAATATCCCACTCCACAACTGCCACGATCCTTATTGCCAAAATAGAACAAATTAAAATGGAGAATTTAATTGTTATAGATGGTATTACTAAGCCAAGAATCAGTGATGAAGATTATGTCATAAGTAGATGAATATACAAAAGCTTTGGAGAAGTAAGTTTGCTAACTACACAGCTTCAAGCTCCAAGTAGGGAACTCCTCCCTAACCCTGAACAACAACTGAACCATAGATAGCTTCAGTCTCCAAGAAGGGTGATCCTCCCAAATCCTGAACAACAACTGAACCATAGATAGCTTCAGGCTCCAAGAAGGGTGATCTTCCCCAACCCTGAACAACAACTGAACCATAGATAGCTTCAGGCTCCAAGAAGGGTGATCCTCCCCAACCCTGAACAACAACTGAACCATAGATAGCTTATGCTCAAGAAGGGTACATCACCCTAATCCTGAACAACAACTGCATCCTACTTAGATACATATTTGGGTGGCCAGAAAACCACTGTAGTAAAGGGTAAGACCTCTAATCAATGTTGAGTACTAGCATAATGTCCAACATAGGGGAAGTGTGGTTGTGTGCAGGCTGGTTCTTCCTTATATAGAGAGTGCATCGAGCACAATAATAATATGCCTTCACCCACCACCACAAATAAAACACTACATTATTTGGCAGTTGTTTGTGTGAGTATATGTATTTGGGAGAGGAGCTGGTTTCTGGGAGGAAGGGGGAGGGAGTGGGTCATGTCTGGGTACGGTGGTTTGGTTTTCATGATTAAAATGTGGTTATGTTTGGAGAGGGTGCTGCATAGCCCACCAAAAGTTACACCATGTGCTGCATGGCCCACCAGAGTGACACCATGTGCTGCATGGCCCACCAGAGTGACACCATGTGCTGCATGGCCCACCAGAGTGACACCATGTGCTGCATGGCCCACCAGAGTGATACCATGTGCTGCATGGCCCACCAGAGTGACACCATGTGCTGCACGGCCTACCAGAGTGACACCATGTGCTTGCATGGCCCACTAGAGTGACACCATGTTCTGTATCACCCACTAGAGTGACACCATGTGCTACATGGTCCACCAGAGTGACACCATGTGCTGCATGGCCCATCAGAGTGACACCATATGCTGCATGGCCCACCAGGGTGACACCATCTGCTGCATGGCCCAACAGAGTGATACCATGTGCTGCATGGCCCACCAGGGTGAGACTATGTGCTGCATGGCCCACCAGGGTGACACCATGTGCTGCATGGCCCACCATAGTGACACCATGTGCTGCATGGCCCACCAGAATGACACCATGTGCTGCATGGCCCACCAGACTGACACCAATGCTGGATTTATGTATAGACCACACAATATGAGCACCACTCATAGCTGCACAACCACCATCTTAACTAATGCCTCGTTTGTAGATGCTACATAGACCTGACATGTCTGCCTAATTCCTGCTATACTCAGCAGATTCAAGTTGAAGGGACTTTTTGTCTCCACATGGAAATTTCTGCATGAGGTCGTGGCCATAGCTGTGAACAGGAGAAGTAGACACTCAAGCAGACAACTAGCCAGCTGCTATGAGGCAGTGAAGGAAAGAACTCTTGCCTTCTACATGATAGGATATGTATACTCATGTGTTAGGTGGCACTTGACTGGAGACTACTACTGTGTGGTAGTGTAGTAGATGGGTACTGACAATATCTAGTTCTAATGCTGCCTGTTTCTAGGTAAAGCATGCACACTCCCTCTGACTGTGTCTCTGTGTGTATATAACATTGTTACAGTATGTTACTTGACCCCTCAAGTGTCCACTAATAAATAGATGCAACCAGAATATCCTATCTCATTACATGATCAGTCCCCTTTCACAAACAGCCACAACTTACCTTGCACATGCTCAGTCCATTCCCATTTTAATATTCTGTGTGTATGAGGTGTGGCATGGGATGAGTGGGTAATGAGGGGTCAAGTCTTGGGGTGATGTGTGTATGAGTTGGCAATGAGGGTGGGTTAGGGTTATGTGTGTATGAGTTGGTTATCAGCGGTGTGTCTTGGTGTGATATATGTATAATTTGGTGATGAGCAGTTGGTCTTGGTGTGATGTATGCATGAGTTAGTAATGCCGGGGTGTATCTTGGGGTTATGTGTGTATGAGTTGGTTATGAGGGGTTGGGCTTGGGGTGATGTGTGTATGAGTCATTGATATGTGTAACACACCACACACTTTTGTGACTGACCACAAAATCACTTCCAAAACCTTGGGCAGTTGTGAGTGCCAATTCCTAGATTAACTACCACCGCAGATACTGGAGACTCCAGCCCTCTTTGTGCTCACAGTATTTATCTTGATGCGTGAAGTAGGTGGATATTAGGAACAACTCTAATTTCTGAAATGCGCCTAAAATCCACCTACAGTCCTCCTTCTATCCTCTCCAGTATCTGCAGTGGTAGCCAACCTTTATTCGGAATTCTTTCTCACAATTGCCCCACTGAAGCCAAGGTTTTGGAAGAGATATTTTGGTATATCTTTTGCATGTGAAGAAGGGAAGTGAGCAGGAGTTGTTGGACTATTTGAACAACATCAGGCCAACCATAAAGTTTACCATGGAGCTTGAAGTGGACGGATCGTTGCCCTTTTTGGATTGCCTCATAAACAGGAAGGAAGAAGGATGGCTAACTGCAACTGTTTAGAGAAAACCCATGCACACCAACCAGTACCTTGATCACAGATCACATCATCCTATCCATGTCAGAAGAAGAGTAGTGAAGAGCTTGTAAGTGGAATGTGCATGAGTTATTGGAATCAAATTTGCAATAAAATAATTAGAAAATGTGATTTTAAGGGAGATTTAATTGCAGACAATGGCATGTTAAGATCAATACATGGTAGAGAGTTCCAGAGGCAAGGGAGCCAATTAAAGAAGAAATGCTGACTTTTGATTGTGGTGGATGGAGTGCAGAATAAGTTTACACACGATGATGATAGAGTTATATCATTGAGATGTTAAAGTGATCTGTAGGCCCTTTTAAAGATTTCACTTCGGAAAAAATATCATCCAATTCAAGAGTCATGGTTAAGTGAAGAATGTTTAAACTCAACAGGCGAGACTTGTTGTCAGATTTGTAGTCATTAAGTACAAATTTGGTAGCTCTTCTTTGTATTTGTTCTAGGGAAGTAAAATGTTTCTTTAGGTGAGCATGCCAGACAGAAGAACAATAGGCAAGTTAGGATTTAACAAGAGACGTTAAAAATATCTTTTTGGCACTAATCGAGTCACAATGATTAAAAGTATGACACAGAAGGTTCAAGGTCCGATAGGCTTTAGAGAGGATGTTTGAGGCTCCATGTTAAGTTACTTGAAATAAATACATCTAGATCTTTAACACAATTTTTGGAGTTGGTGTGTAATCCAAAAAGTATTTAGAGTCAACAGCAGATACTTTTGAGAACATTCCTCAAAAGGCAACACTTTTGAGATGTTAAAAGAGAGATGCCAATCAGGCGATCATTTTGTGAGTGAGGATAAATCATTTTGATGAAGGGATACATCAGAAACTGATGTAATACCTTGGTATTATCTGCATATAAGAGTAGAGAAGATGAAGAAATGGTGATCAAAAATAGTAATGGACCAAGAATTCTGCCTCGCAGAACACCGGAACTGACTGGAAGCAGATCAGAGTGGTTACTATTATTTCATGATACCACTTGAAAGTGAAAGTTTAGGTATCCTCTATACCAATGCTATAGCTCTCCTGTTAACACCACAATTTGAAAAGAAGATCTTGATGACAAACACTATCAAAAACCTTGCTGTAGTCCAAATACACTACATCTGATTGAGATTTCTCATCAAGTGAAGTGTCTGCACTGTTGACTAAATAAAGAGCTGTTGGATGTCCCTTTACAAATTTGGAGATAAGATGAAACCCATAATCTTTGTGTAAATTATCCATTCCATGACAAGAGAAATACAACAGGGAAGGAAGATGGGTCTGTAGCTTCTAACTGATGATTTGTCCCTAGACTTCTTGTGTATGGGGTGATAACATGAACACGCCAGTCTTTGGGGATTTGAGTTTGATTAGACTAGTAAGATCTGAAGTGTGAACTAATTACAATTAAGAAGAGAGTTAAAGTAGGTTAAATAGTTGGAGGAACATAAAATGTACAATGTGGGTTATAACAAATTTTAATAGTGATAATTTCTAAATTATCAGTGTTAAGGACCGAACAGGTATTAAATTCTTCACTGCAACAAATATCCCAACTGCATGACTGCAACGATCCTTATGGAAAATAGTACAATTAAAATGGTGAATTTCATTGGTGTCACTAAGCCAAGACTCGGTGATGCAGATGCCATAAATACATCAATAAGTTTGCTAACTACATAGCTTCATGCTCCAACGAGGGAACTCCACCCACACACTGAATAACAACTATACCCTAGATAGCTTCATGCTACTCCTCCCTAACACTGAACAAGAACTACATCCTACTTAGGTACATATTTGGGTAGCCACAAAACCAATTTAGAGTAAGTCCTCTAATCAATGCTAGAGGACTCCAACTCAAGAAAAGTGTGTTTGTTGTACAGGCTGGTTTTCCTTATATAGACTGTCCATGGGAGCACAATACTAATATGCCTTCCCACCGCCACAAATAAGACACTACAGTACTTTGTAGTTGTGTGTGTATTTGGGAGAGAGACATGTTTCTGGGGGGAGTTGGTCACGTCTGGGGGGGGGGCGGTGGTCATCATAATTAAGTTATGGTTATGTTCGGAAAGGGTGAGCTGCATGCCTATCAGAGTGACACCATGTGCTGCATGGCCAACCAGATTGACACCATGTGCTGCATGGCCCACCAGAGTGACACCATGTGCTGCATGGCAAGTCTTGTCCTCTTATACAGTAGCCAGTCCCTGTGCCAAACATCAATAGTGATGACTTGTTTTAAATATAACATTCTCCAATTTGTAATTTTTCATTATAATTATGATCATCTACTGATTTTTTTAATGAACAAGATGCTGCTAGATATTCATAACCTAGTGTCGATGGGTGGAAGTTATTATGTTGCCAAGGTAACCCTGTGTTGATCATCACCAGGTGGGTGCCAATGAATGACCCAATCATGAAGCCATCATCAGTTAATATAATTATATGTGTGTGTGTGATGTATGTCTCAGTGTGTGTTTTTGCATTTGCAGTGTGTGTGCCCTGTGGAGAAGAAGCATGATTGTCACTTGGTGGAATCTTCCTAATAAGGGCAGATCATTACCATCCAATTATCAATTCACTTTTTGGCAAATTATTAAAAAGGAATTCTCAACCCATTGTGGTATTGGTTGAGTGTGTATCCCCATAGTGTCATTTTCAACCTGTACTTCAGCCTGCCTCAACCCAGCGTGATGTTGGGCCAGTGTATGTCCTTATAGAGCTATGATCAACCTGTACTTCAACCTGCCTCAGCCCAGTGTGGTGTTGGTCCACTATGTGTCCCCATAGAGCCATTGTCAACCTGTACTTCAACCTACCTCAACCCAGTGTGGGTATTGGTCCATTGTATGTCCCCATAGAACTACATATTATCAACCTGCCTCAAGCCATAATTGTCATATGACCACCCCCATTCTCCCTATGTATAAACCAAGGTGGACAATGCACACTGGACTGTGTGTCCGCAGATAGCCATGGAGGCCTATTGCTGCCATTGTGCTTACAAAGACATGGTCAGGCATAGCAACAATAGGCTTTCTAAAGAGCCTCCACCTAGAATGCAGGCACAGGAGTATATCATACGTCTGCACTCTGATCATTTCCTTGCTTTAGTATTCCAAAGCTATTCTCAATGACACTACTTGCTCTGCTCACCCATAATTGGAAATAACTTCATCCTCTGCAAGAACACAGGAACATATGATAATGTGGATGGTAAATTCGACATATCATATCACATAGTAAGCACTGCATTCCAGGCAGGTTCTGTCCGGGATGTGGTCGCTACAAATAGTTGCACAGAGAGAAAGGCAGCATCTATCATTATAACATTAGGAAATCGTGGCAGAGTGGTTCCGGGTAATGATTAGATTGCAGGTAATACCAGCATGACATCTTCAAGTTACTTCCCTAATGTTCAAAAAAACCTCCATCACTGTAGTGCCCAACCTCCCCCAGATCTATCATAGTAAGCCTATAGCAGTGGTGAGAACAAAGCGATATCATTCAGACTACAAAATCTATAGTGAGCATCAGAAACAGCCAACAAAATGATGGAAAACTCCCCTTGTAGTAAAAATAGAGAGTTCCACTGTTCCAGGGAGCTTGCACTACTATATGCCTACCTGTAGAGAGTTCAACTGTTCTTGGAGCTTGCACTATTATATGCCTACCATCAATAGCTGTAGAGAGTTCCACTGTTCTTGGAGTTTGCACTACTATATACCTATCATCAATAGCTGTAGAGAGTTCCACTGTTCTTGGAGTTTGCACTACTATGTGCCTACCATCAATAGCTGTAGAGAGTTCCACTGTTCTTGGAGCTTGCACTACTATATGCCTACCATCAATAGCTGTAGATAGTTCCACTGTTCTTGGAGTTTGCACTACTATATGCCTACCATCAATAGCTGTAGAGAGTTCCACTGTTCTTGGAGCTTGCACTACTATATGCCTACCATCAATAGCTGTAGATAGTTCCACTGTTCTTGGAGTTTGCACTACTATATGCCTACCATCAATAGCTGTAGAGAGTTCCACTGTTCTTGGAGCTTGCACTACTATATGCCTACCATCAATAGCTGTAGATAGTTCCACTGTTCCCGGGAGCTTGCACAACTATGTGCTTACCATCAATAGCTGTAGATAGTTCCACTGTTCCTGGGAGCTTGCACAACTATGTGCCTACCATCAATAGCTGTAGATAGTTGCACTGTTTCTGGGAACTTGCACAACTATGTGCTCACCATCAATAGCTTATGTAATGAGCAACACGTACCTTGGACTATATACAGTGGTGCCATCAATGTTTACAACACATCCCAAGTGCCAATCTTACGAAGAACTCCTTACTCATCCCCTCCTATTTGGCTACAGATGATGCCGCATGCACATGCTCTTGCCCCAATACCTTCAAAAGCACATGGCAAGTCTTTGGAAGAATACCACAGAGAGTGGATCTGCCCATCCTGAAAAACTGTATGCCAATGAGACCTGCCAAACTTTTGTATACTGATTGTACATGTGAATTTCCTGTCCTTAAAGAACAAATAGTGAGGTCAAGCCATTCAGCAGGTGGTATCTCATCTCTAGCACTGCTGAAATATGATCAGTAGCCTAGATGTGGACTTACCTGTGCACAATATAAAAATTTAAACATTGATCTAGTTGCACATGCCTAACCTACTTTCTGTAAGAGAGAGTCAAATGTCTCCTTGGACATTCTGAGGTATCTGAAATGGCTATCAGGAGATCACCGAGCCTCATCTCTTGTATGATATTCTTCCTGTTGGTGCCTCTTCCAAAGTATTGGTTGAACTCATCATGCCTAGACTTTCTAGGTTGAACACAGTAGGCCATCCATAAAGTTTGAAGTGGACGGATCATTGCCCTTTCTGGATCAACACCTACACAGGAAGGAGGACAGATGGCTAACTGCAACAGATTACAGAAAACCCATGCACACCAACCAGTACCTTGATTATAGATCACATCATCCTATCCATGTCAGAAGAGGAGTAGTGAAGAGTTAGAGACAGGAGTGTAGTGACAGAGAAGGAGGACCTATACATGGAATTAAGAACATCTGCTATTTAGGGGGAATGGTTATCCACTAGCCTTCATCAACCTTTCCTCTGTACATACATCCAAATGCAGAAAGGAAGATATGTACACCAATACAGGCAATTAGTTATAAATAAGGATGCTTTGGTAGTGATTCCTTATGTTGCTGAGATGAGTGAAGATATCAGGATGGTCTGCAGGAAGTTCAACATCGGAGTCATTTTCGTATCGGAAAGAATTCTGAGGACATACCTGAGTGGAGTGAAGGATGTTTTACCAGCTAGTATGCACTAATGCGTTGTGTACCGCATCCCTTGCAGCTGTGGGAAGTACTACATAGTGGAAAACAACAGAAGATTGGAGTCCAGAGTAAAAGAACATCTGTAAAATCTAAAGAGAGGACAGCAATTGGTGAACATGCTTGGGTTAATGGACATCACATTTTGTGGGAGGAAGCCACCATCTTAGACCAGGCTAGAAGACAGAAGGAACTGCTACTGAAAAAGGCCTTGTACATCAGCCTAGCACCAACCTATGAGTGGTTCAATTGAGACTGTGGAGGAGGGACTTGCCTGGCTGCTGGGGAGCCACTCTCAAGAGCCTGAACTTGAAGGCCACAACCACCATAACTGGTTTCTGTGTTCAATTATTTACCATTCTTTAATATTGGGCATGTCTTTATTTATTTATTATTGTTATTGTTTTTGTCTATTTCTGTTTTGATTAATTTTTTATTATTTATATATCATATATTTTAATATATTTATACATTATTTCTGCTATTATAATCCGTATTTTATTTTTCCACATCCGGTTCATGTGTGGTTCACTGGGCGGCTGAACATGTTATCCTAGGTGTGATGTGTAGAACATGGTGAATAGCATACTAGCAGTATATAACAACCTCATGTGAGATAGTGTCTCACTATTCCTGATGAAGGCTAGAGCATCTGGTAGAAATGTCGAGAGAGTACAATTTCATGTTGATTGAGTAGGTTACTGTAAAATTATATTATAAATTACTGTAAAATTATATTATTATTATTATTATTATATTATTATTATTATTATTATTATTATTATTATTATTATTATTATTATTATTATTATTATATTATTATTATTATTATTATTACTATTATTATTATTAATACTAATATTATTAGTTATCACTTTACTACAGTACCATGAATTACAGATGAGGTGACAGTGATATGAGGATATAGCTTTGTACTAATGGTCTATTAGGTATATACAAGGGAGGGAGGATTAGAACAATTTACAAATGGACATTGAAAGTGGAATGTGCATGAGTTATTGGAATCAATGTTTGCCAAAAAAATTATTAGAAAATTTGATTTTAAGGGAAATTTAATTGCAGACACAATGGCATGTTAAGATCAATACACGGTAGAGAGTTCCATAGGCAAGGGAGCCGATTAAAGAAGAAATGCTGACTTTTTATTGTGGTGGATGGAGTGCAGAATAAGTTTACACACGATGATGATAGACTTATATAATTGAGATGTTATAGTGATCTGTAGGCTATTTTTAAGATTTACTTGGGAAAATATGTCATTCAATCAAGAGTCATGATTAAGGGAAGAATGTTTAAACTCAATAGCCGAGACTTGTTGTCAGATTTGTAGTCATTAAGTACAAATTTGGTAGCTCTTCTTTGTATTCATTCTATGGGAGTAAAATGTTTCTTCAGGTGAGAATGCCAGACAGAACAACAATAGGAGAGTTCGGAGACTTAAAAGTATCTTTTGGCACTAATTGAGTCACAATGATTCAAAGTGTGACATACTAGAAGGTTCAAGGTCCAATAGGCTTTAGAGAGGATGCTTGATACACGAAGGTTCCATGTTAGGTCACTTGTAACAATTACACCTAGATCTTTAACATATTTTTGGAATTGGTGTAAGTATCATCCAAACAGTATTTAGAGTCAACAGCAGACACTTTTGAGAACAATCCTCGAAAGGCAACACTTTGAGATGTTAAAAGAGAGATGCCAATCAGGCGAATTTTGTGAGTGAGGATAAACTATTTTGAAGAAGGGATACATCAGAAACTGATGTAATACCTTGGTATTATTTGCATATAAGAGTAGAGAAGATGAAGAAATGGTGATCAAAAATAGTAACGGATCAACAATTCTGCCTCGCAGAACACCGGAACTGACTGGAAGCAGATCAGAGTGGTTACTATTATTTCATGATACCACTTGAAAGTGAAAGTTTAGGTATCCTCTGAACCAATGCTATAGCTCTCCACAATTTGAAAAGAAGATCTTGATGACAAACACTATCAAAAGCCTTGCTGTAGTCCAAATACACTACATCTGATTGAGATTTCTCATCAAGTGAAGTGTCTGCACTGTTGACTAAATGAAGAGCTGTTGAATGTCCCTTTAGAAATTTGGAGATATAGTTTGTAAGATGAAACCCATTATCTTTGTTTAAATTATCCATTCCATGACAAGAGAAATACAACAGAGAAGGGAGATGGGTTTGTACTTTCTAACTGATGATATGTCCCTAGACTTCTTGTATATGGGGTGATAACATGAACATGCCAGTCTTTGGGGATTTGAGTTTGATTAGACTAGTAAGTTCTGAAGTGTGAACTAATTACAATTAAGAAGAGAGTTAAAGTAGGTCAAATAGTTGGAGGAACATAAAATGCACAAAGTGGGTTATAACAAATGTTAATAGTGATAATTTCTAAATTATCAGTGTTAAGGACCGAACAGGTATTGAATCCTTCACTGCAACAAGTATCCCAACTGCATGACTGCAACGATCCTTATGGGAAATAGTACCCTAACCCTGAACATCGACTACTAGATAGCACATATTTGAGTAGCCACAAAACCACTTTAGTAAAGGGTAAGTCCTCTTAGAGTACTAGCACTACTATGTCCAACTCAAGGGAAGTGTGGTTATTGTACAGGCTGGTTTTCCTTGGGAGCACAATACTAATATGCCTTCACCCACCACCACAAATAAGCCACTACATTACTTTGTAGTTATTTGTGTTAGTGTGTGTATTTGGGAGAGGAACATGTTTCTGGGGGGAGTTGGTCGTGTGGGGAGGGGGGGGGGGGGGGGGAAAGGGTGTGCTACATGGCCCACCAGAGTGACACCATGTGCTACATGGCCCACCAGAGTGACACCATTTGCTGCATGGCCCACCAGAGTGACACCATGTGCTGCATGGCAAGTCTTGTCCTATCATACAGTAGCCAGTCCCTGTGCCAAACTTCAATAGTGATGACTTGTTTTTAATATAACATTCTCCAATTTGTAATTCCTCACTATATGATCATCTACTGATTTTTTTAATGAGCAAGATGCTGCTAGATATTCATTACCTAGTGTAGATGGGTGGAAGTTAATATTATGTTGCCAAGGTAACCCTGTGTTGATCATCACCAGGTGGGTGCCAATGAACGACCCAATCATTCAGTTAATATATGTGTGTGTGTGTGAGTGTGTGTGTATATGAAGTGTGTGTGCCCTGTGGAGAAGAAGCATGATTGTCACTTGGTGGAATCTTCCCAATAAGGGCAGATCATTACCATCCAATTATCAATTCACTTTTTGGCAAATTCTAAAAAGGAATTCTCAACCCATTGTGGTGTTGGTCCAGTGTGTGTTCCCATAGAGATTGTCAACCGGTACTTCAACCTGCCCCAACCCAGCATGATGTTGGGCCAGTCTATGTCCCTATAGAGCCATTGTCAAACCTGTACTTCAACCTGCCTCAACTCAGTGTGCTATTGGTTCAGTAGTCTGTCCCCATAGTACTACATATTTTCAAACTGCCTCAAGCCATAATTGTCATATGACCACCCCCATCCTCCCTATCTATAAACCAAGGTGGACAATGCACACTGGACTGTGTGTCCGCAGATAGCCTATTGCTACCATTGTACTTACAATGACATGGTCAGGCATAGCAACAATAGGGAGCCTCCACCTAGAATGCAGGCACAGAACTATGTCATACGTCTGCACTCTGATCATTTCCTTGCTTGAGTATGCCAAAGCTATTCTCAATGATACTACTTGCTCTGCTCCACCATAATTGGAAATTACTTCATCCTCTAAGAACGGAACACTTGATAATGTGGATGGTACATTAGACATATCATATCATATAGTAAATACTGCATTCCAGGCAGGTTCTGTCCAGGATGTGGTCGCTACAAATAGTTGCATAGAGAGAAAGGCAGCATCTCTCACTATAAGATTTGGAAGTCATGGCATAGTGGTTCCGGGTTATGGTTAGGGTGCAGGTAATACCAGTATGACATCTTCAAGTTACTTCCCTAATGCACAGTTCAAAAAAACCTCCATCACTGTAGTGCCCAACCTCCCCCAGATCTATCATAGTAAGCCTATAGCAGTGGTGAGAACAAAGCGATGATATCATTCAGACTACAAAAGCATACGTATCTATAGTGAGCATCACAAACAGCCAACCAAATGATGGAAAATTCCCCTTGTAGTTAAAGTAGACAGTTCCACTGTTCCTGGGAGCTTGCACTACTATATCCCTACCATAGCTGTAGAGAGTTCCATTGTTCCTGGGAGCTTGCACTACTATATACCTACCATCAATAGCTGTAGAGAGTTCCACTGTTCCTGGGAGTTGGCACAACTATGTGCTCACCATCAATAGCTTTTGTAATGAGCAACACGTACCTTGGACTATATGCAGAGGTACCATCAATGTTTACAACACATCCAAAGTGCCAATCTTATGAAGAACTCCTTACTCATGCCCTCCTATTTGGCTACAGATGATGGCGCATCCCCCCCAATACCTTCAAAACGACATTGCAAGTCTTTGGAAGAATACCACAGAGAGTGGATCTGCCCATCCTAAAAAACTGTATGCCAATGAGACCTGCCAAACTTTTGTATACTAATTGTACATGCGAGTTTCCTGTCGCTAAGAACAAATAGTGAGGTCAAGCAGGTGGTATTGTGGCGTTCACATTTCTACCGCACACGATCATCACCTGCAAACATTTGAACACTTATTAATACTTACGAATATATATGTATGTCGACCTTTTACCTGTTAAGAGAGTTTCTGATTAAGTAGTTGAAAAGACTCCTACAGTGGTGACCACCGACGAGCTCGAACCGTCGTTTTGAGCACGAACACGCCATGGCCGAGGTCAACGCCGTCGCCCTTAAGCTGCCGAGCTTCTGGACCGCGGACCCTGAAATGTGGTTCGCCCATTTCCAAGGGCAGTTCAACTCGAGGGCTCCACCCATCACCCTGGACGCCACCAAGTAAGGCTACCTGGTGTCGGCACTCGACCAGCAAGTCATCCACCGGCTGCGCAGGAAGATCCTCGACGCGCCGGGCGAGGGCAAGTATGACCACCTGAAGGCCGCCTTGCTCAAGGCCTATGGCCTCACAGAGGAGCAGAAGGCCTTCAAACTGGCTGGCATCACCTCCCTTGCCATGGGCATGAAGCCCACCGCCCTCCTCGACGAGATGGAGGGGCTGGCAGAGGATTCGTCATCAAAGGCTTTTGCGCTACACTTCAGCAGGGCCATGCCACCGGAAGTGACAAAGAGTTTGGCCGGCCGGGATTTCCCGTCCATATCTGACCTCGCCACCGCCGCTGACCGGGTCATCGAGGACCTCTCCCTCCTCCAGCCAACGTATGGAGCCATCATGGCCGCAGTGGACACAAAGGGCCGCAGATCCACACGTACTTCTCGCCCTGTCACCGACGACAGCACGGATAAGCCCTACTGCTTCTACCACACCAAGTTCCGGCAGCAGGCCAGGAACTGGCGGGGCACCTGCCAGTGGGCCCACGACCATTCGGGAAACGCCGATGCCGGCCGCCAGTAGAGCGGGCGGTCGGCATACACCAAAGCTCACCTCAGACCCTCTTGCTTCGGGGCTCCGTCTACGCCCTAGCCGACGCTGACCAACATGCTGTTCCTCTCCTCTTTGTGAGCGACCGCAGCTCTGGCCGCAAATTCCTCGTCGATTGTGGGTCCACGACCAGCGCTTTCCCAGCCACCCGCCAGGATCGGGACCAACCCCGCTCCGCACCACTGGTCGCGGCAAATGGGTCCACGATCGCCACGTATGGCGACCGGGAGATCCCGCTGGACCTCGGGTTCCAGCGAGCCACGTGGCGGTTCACAATCGCGGATGTGCTTCACCCCATCCTTGGCCTGGACTTCCTCTCGGCCCATGGGCTCTGCATCGACTTTGCGGCCCGCAGACTGTTCAACCGCTCCACCATGAAGGGTACGTGCATCATGCCGGATGTCCACACGTCCTTCGGCTCCAATGCCATGATGCCAGTCGATGACTGCTGGCGGGCCATCCTCGTGGACTACCCCTCGTTGGTGGAGCTGACTTTCCGCTCTCTGACAGTGCCACACGGGGTGCGGCACCACATCCCCACGACCGGGCCTCCGGTCCACGCACAGGCGCGGCGCCTCCCCCCTGATAAGCTCGCTGCTGCCAAGAAGGAATTTGCAGCCATGGAGGCGGCTGGGATCATCAGGAGGTCTTCCAGCCCATGGTCTTCCCCCCTGCACATGGTCAGGAAGAGCGACGGATCTTGGCGTCCATGCGGCGACTTCCGCCGCCTCAACGCCACCACCACCCCCGACCGCTACCCTGTTCCAAACATCCAGGACTTCAATGGACACCTGGGGGGCTGCACCATCTTCTCCAAGATTGACTTGGTAAAGGGTTACCACCAAATCCCGGTGGAAGAACAGGACATCAGGAAGACAGCCATCACCACGCCTTTCGGCCTGTGGGAGTTCCTACGGATGCCATTTGGCTTATCGAACGCCGGCCAGTCATTCCAGCGGCTCATGGACAACATCCTCCAAAGATTCCCCTTCGCCTACGTCTACCTGGATGACATTCTGGTGGCCAGCCGGACGGAACAGGAGCACCAGCAGCACCTGCGGCAGGTGTTCCGGATCCTGGCAGAAAACGGCCTCATCCTCAACATCGACAAGTGCATGTTTGGACAACGGTCGCTGGACTTCCTGGGGCACCGGATAACAGCTCAAGGCATCATTCCCCCCCAGGACCGAGTGGAGGCCATTCGCCGTTTTCCACATCCACACACGGCCAGGCAGCTGCAGGAGTTCCTTAGCGCGGTGAACTTTTACCACCGGTTTCTCCCACATGCAGCTGCCATCCTTCGCCCTCTCCATGAAGTCCTCCAAGGCAACCCACGCCTTCTCCCGTGGACAGCAGTGGAGCAGTCCGCATTCGAAGCAGCCAAGACGGCATTAGCAGATGCCACGATGCTCGTCCACCCTCGCACCTCTGCTCCTACATCTGTGACCACGGATGCCTCCGAAGTGGCTGTCGGGGCCAGCCTGGATCAGTTCATTGATGGCCAGTGGCAGCCCATCGCCTTCTTCTCGAGGAAGCTGAAGCCGCCCGAACGACGCTACTCAGCATTCGACCGCGAGCTGCTCGCTATCTACCTGGCCATCCGCCGTTTCCGATTCTTCCTCGAGGGATGTCCGTTCCGGGTGTTCACGGACCACAAGCCGCTGACCACAGCTTTGGCCTCGAACGTCGACCACTCCCCTCGACAGGACCGCCACCTCTCGTACATCGCTGAGTTCACGACCGAGCTACACCACCTCCCTGGCAGGGACAACGTAGTGGCCGATGCCCTGTCGCGCTCTTACGAGGCCAACATCAACTCCATCATCCCACAGGCGATCAACTTTGCCGACATGGCGCTGGCTCAACGGACGGACAATGACATCCTCACCTTCAGGACCAAGCGTGACACCGGCCTGATCCTCCAGGACATCATGATTAGCGGCTCCCGACTCCTCTGCGACACCAGTCAGGGCCGTTCCCGACCACTGGTTCCAGCTGCCTGGCGCCGTCCAGTTTTCGATGCCCTCCATGGGCTCTCTCATCCTGGTGGTGCTGCTACCCGACAGCTCGTCGCAGCGCGCTTCGTCTGGCCGCTGATGAACCGGGACATCAAGAAATGGGTCAAGTCCTGCACAGCCTGCCAAGCCTCCAAGATCAGCACGCACGTGTCCGCACCGCTCCAGGTATTTGACACACCCGACCGCCGCTTCGACCATGTCCACGTCGATGTGGTTGGACCGCTGCCGCCAGCCCAGGGCTGTTCTTACCTCTTCACCATGGTGGACCGTTTCACCCGGTGGCCAGAGGCGGTCCCAATGTGCGACTCCGTCACGCCCACCTGCGCCCGTGCTCTCTTCCGGGGTTGGATCGCCCGCTAGAGTGTCCCCATGCGGATCACGTCTGACCGCGGTCCGCAGTTCACGTCCGAGCTGTGGGCCGAGCTGCACAAGCTCCTCGGCACCAAGGACTCGTATACCACATCGTACCATCCCCAGGCCAACGGCATGGTCGAGCGGTTCCACCGGCAACTGAAGGCCTCCCTCATGGCACGCTTGGGCGACAACCCGAACTGGATGGACGAGCTCCACGTCGTCCTCCTCGGGGCCCGGACTGCCCTCAAGGCGGACATCGGCTGCTCGCCCGCAGAACTGGTCTACGGCACCACCCTCCGCCTTCCAGGGGAGTTCTTCGACCCTCCGGTGGCCGACGATGGCCGCCCCCGAGAGTTTCTCCCTCAACTACGGGAGGCCATAGCACAGTTGCGAGCAGTCCCCGGATCCCGACGCGTCCAACACTCATCTCACGTCCCAGCTTCCTTGGCTGACTGTACGCACGTGTGGATTCGCAGGGATGGCTACCGCCGCCCGCTGCAACGACCCTATGATGGGCCCTTCGCCGTCATTTCTCGGGATCCGAAGTTCTTCACGGTTGCCCTGGGCACCAGGGTCGACAACGTCTCCATCGACCGTCTCAAGCCGGCCTTTCAGGAGGACCTGGGTGTGTTCATGCCGCCGTCCCCATGCACCCTGGCTCAACCTCGCAGACTTCGCCCTGATGCACCTGCTTTCGTGCCGCAGGTACCGCCGCCGCCTGCCTCATGCCCTACCCACAAGTTACTACCCGAAACGGCCGAGAAGTCAGACGCCCCGTCCGCTTCCAGGACTGATTTCAGGGATCTCGCATGCTGGGGGGGGAGTGATTGTGGCGTTCACATTTCTACCGCACACGATCATCACCTGCAAACATTTGAACACTTATTAATACTTACGAATATATATGTATGTCGACCTTTTACCTGTTAAGAGAGTTTCTGATTAAGTAGTTGAAAAGACTCCTACAGTATCTCAGCTCTACTGCTGAAATACAAACAGTAGCCTAGATGTGGATGTACCTGTGCACAATATAACAATTTAAACATTGATCTAGCCTATCGTACTTTCTGTAAGAGAGAGTCAAATGTCTCCTTGGACATTCTGAGGTATCTGAAATGGATGTCAGGAATCACTGAGCCTCATCTCTTGTAGTAGGTTGTGTGATATTCTTCCTGTTGGTGCCTCTTCCAAAGGATTCGTTGAATCCATTCATGCCTAGACTTCCTTCTCCCCTCATACTGATCAGCACAGCTAACACCAAAGCAGTCGCCAATCTGTCATCATTATTTGAGCTATCTCTTTCCATCCTTCTTGCTTCCTACAGTGCACTTGAATTGGAATAATTGGGCAATGGTTAAGTGTGAATAAGTGGATGGAGTAGATATTTGCTGTGGTACAGTTCGCCTGGCCCAACTCTGCCATTATCGTGACATGTCTCACAACATAGTGACATATTGTGAACCTGGCTTAACCCTGACAACTACAAGATAGCTTCTTGCTACACGAATAATGCACACCATAATTTCTGAACAACAATTGCACATATTTTGGTGGCTACAAAACCACTTTAGTAAAGGACAAGACCTCTAATCAATGCTAGAGTACTAGCATATGTCCAACATAGGGGAGGTGTGGTTGTGTGCAAGGCTGGTTCTTCCTTATGTAGATAGTGCATGGAGCACAATACTAATATGCCTTCACCCACACCACAAATAATACTTTGCATTCGTTTGTGCAATGTGCATATTTGGAAGGGGACATGTTTCTAGGGAAAGGGGGTCATGACTGGGTGATGGTTTGGTTATCTTAAGATCTGGAGAGAGATGCTGCATGGCCTACCAGAGTGATGCCATGTGCTGCATAGCCCACCAACACCATGTGCTGCATGGCCCAGCACTGTGACACCATGTTCTGCGCATGGCCCTCCAGAATGACACATGGCCAACCAGAGTTGACACCATGTACTGCATGGCTCACCAGAGTGACACCAGACAAGGTGGACACACATACATGTAGGTGCCCACTGCTGTCATGACTAATGCCTCATATATAGCTGCTGGATCAGACGAGGTAGGAACACATAGATGCACACTGCTGTCATGACTAATGCTTCATATATAGCTGCTAGACCAGACAAGGTGGCAACACATAGGTGCACACCACGATCTTAACTAATGCCTCATGTATATAGTTGCTACATAGACCTACATGTCTGCCCAATACCTGCTATACTCATCAAGTTGACGGAACTTTTTGTCTCCACACGGACATCTCTGCACGAGGTCGTGGCCATAGCTGTGAGCAGGAGAAGTAGACACTCGAGCAGACAACTAGCCAATTGCTATGAGGCAGGGAAGGAAAGAACTCTGCCTTCTATGTGAAGTGGTATGTGGACTCATGTGCTGGGGGGAGCACATGACTGGAGGCTACTACTGTGGGGAATAGCAGATGTGTACTGACAATATCTAGTTCTAATTCTGCCTGTTGCTGGGTAAAGCATGTACTCTCCCTCTGCATGTCTCTAACATTGCTATTTCACATGACCCCTCAAGTGTCTGCTAGTAAATTGACAACCAGAATTTCCAAACTGTTTACATGCTCAGTCCCCTTTCTCAAACAGCCGCAACTTATCTTGCACATGGTCAGTCCATTCCAATTAGATAATCTTAATATTCTGTGTGTATGAGGTGTGGCATGGGATGGTGCGTGTATGAGTGGGTAATGAGTGGTTGGGCTTGGGGTGACAATATATGAGTCACTAATATGTGACATGCCACACACTTGTGTGTCTGAACACAATATTACCTTGGCTTCAGTGGGGCAGTTGTGAGTGCCAATTCCTCATAGAATTCCATATAAAGATTGACTACCACTGCAGATACTGGAGACCCAATTGATACACACCCTCACTCTGCTCAATGCTGACACCTGAAGTAGGTGTATATTAGGAACAATTCTGATTTCCGAGCTGTTTATGTTGCGCTTAAAATCCACCTACAGTCCTCCTTCTATCCTCTCTAGTATCTGCAGTGGTAGCCAACCTTTTTACGGAATTCTTTGAGGATTTGATACTCACAACTGCCCCACCGAAGACAAGGTTTTGGAAGAGATATTTGGAAGTACCTTTTGCATTGTGAAGAAGGGAAGTGAGCAGCAGTTGTTGGTCCATCTGAACACAGTAGGCCATCCATAAAGTTACTATGGAGCTTGAAGTGGATGGATCATTGCCCTTTCTGGATCAACACCTAAACAGGAAGGAAGACAGATGGCTAACTGCAACAGTTTACAGAAAACCCATGCACACCAACCAGTACCTTGATTATAGATCACATCATACTATCCATGTCAGAAGAGGAATAGTGAAGAGCTTGTATGTTAGAGACAGGAGAGTAGTGACAGAGAAGGAAGACCTATGTATGGAATGAAGAACATCATTTGAATCTGGTCTTTATAGAGAATGGTTATCCGCAAGCCTCCATCAACCTTTCCTCTGCAGATACATCTAAATGCAGAAAGGAAGGTAAGTACACCAACACAACAGGCAATCAGCTAAAAAAAAGGATCTTATGGTAATGATTCCTTATATAGCTGAGATGAGTGATGATGACATTAGGAGGGTCTACAGGAAGTTCAACATCAGTCATTTTCAGATCAGGAAGAACTCTGAGGACACAACTGAGCAGAGTGAAGGATGTTTTACCAGTTAGTATGCACTAATGCATTGTGTACCATATCCCTTGTAGCTGTGGGAAGTACTGCATGGGGGAGACCAACAGAAGACTGGAGACCAAAGTGAAAGGACTTCAAGATGCCTGTGAAATGTGTGCTAAAGAGAGGTCAGCGATCGCTGACATGCATCGGATAATGGAGATCCTATTTTGTGGGAGTGTTGGAATCCGCCCAACATTGCAGCAAACTTTGATCTCAAACCTTGCTAAATCCAGAATAGAACAGTGTTAACTAAGTATGTGTGAATTACTTTAACTATTATGTATGATGCAACATCGTGGCAAACGTCCTGACTGTCTCTGTGTGGAAATACCTGATTGGTAAAAGGTTACATCATTGTCATAGATATTTCAATATTATGTGCTCATGAGATTGCCAGACTAGTTAGACTGCTCTGAGACATCAAAGACTCCCAGACTGTAAGTTATCTGAAATATAATCAATCTTTTACCTATATTCCTAGAGAACAGCCTTACAACAAGGCTCTATCAGAACCAGTCCAGGATAGACGTGTTGATGCTTTCCTAGTGGTGAGCACCTAACATCTCGTTGCAGCAAATGAGATGAACTCAGCCTTCGAAGCAGACTCGCCCAGACCTCAGACCAGACTACCTCTTCAACCAACAGACTGCAGACCCAGCACCTACTCCCTCATAAATGGCTGCAGAGGACAAGCCACTGACTGCCCTAAGACCTACAGACGTATCAGCAGATTCTTGACCCTGAACCCCCTCAACAGGGACAGTAAGCCATCTTGCTCTGTCTAACTTTGTTTTTCTCAGCCATCTCAGAAAGTATCGATGACCTTTACCAGAGAACGGGATCTGTACATGGATACAACAACACAGTGATGGATGAGAAATTTGAATCCAGAATGGTGACACGGTCACAAGCCCATGCCCAATCCAGCTTCTATGATGACGACTTTGGAACTGGAATGGCAGACAATATTAGAGATGAACACTCGATGGAACAAGACCCCCCTCAGCATCAGCCAACTGAAACATACCATGTCTCATGGACAGAGCCAGTGGCAGACGAAGCCGACACTCAAGCAGTAACTCCTGTTGTTGGCCCTACTCTCCTTTGTATCCTAGAGCAGCTTAAAATACAAAATACGGCCTTCCAACAAGCCCAACAGCAGAAAACAAGATATTAGCTAGGCAGGCCTATCACAGTGGCTGAGCAGACCAAACCACACCAATCTCCAGTGGACCTCAAGGCCAACAAGACATTGCCCGCTTTGAGGCACACATGAAAACATATGGGGTGAACAAAAGTTCCTGGATCACTGAATTAAGAGTTCTACTCATAGGAGACTTGACTAACTTGGCTATGTCAATGCCCACATAAGAGCTAGGCGATTTTGATACCCTCAAGCGACAATTGTGTGCCCATATGGGTGAATCGAAATCAAAACAGTTCAATAACTGGTTCAATCCTAAGATCAATCTAACAGAGACCATCACACAGATGGGTTACAGAATGGCTGAAGCAGCAAGAACCTGCACCAAAGACTGCACCTCTGTCAAAGAAGTTATTGATCTCGTTACCAGGGAAATTGTTTATAAACTATTGAACCCAGAATAATCACTCCTGTGAGGGCCCAGAAACACTCATTCTTGCAGGAGTTGTTGAGCATTACTGATTAATATGTTGCTGACAGTGGCAGAGGAAGGGAATCTGCCTAGAATAGGAACACTGTGAACCTTCAAACCACCTACCAGAAGCCATATAAGCCATTATATGGTCACAAGTCTTGGCAACAACAACCTCAAGCTCAGACCCAGTCTCAGATCAACCAACCTAAGCCACCTCCTCCTTTCCAGCAGCAGGATGGAGTCAGACCACCCACTAACACTTCAGCGTGGTGGTTCAGATGGAAAACATTCAAGCCGCAGTATAAGCTTACGAAGTACTTTGACAAAGAGAAAGGACCATTGTGCTTTAACTGTCAGAAATGGGGTCACCTCCGAACCGTGTGTCCCGACAAGAATGTGCATGCCATCTCCACAGACGACCAGGACAACACCTCCCCAGAACCTACCTTCATGCTCAAGCTATTCCTGGTAGGCAGCATCTTCGGCAAACCAGTCCGATTCCTTCTAGACTCTGGAGTGGACCACTCTCTCATCAACTCTAGCTCCATAGAACAATTTAAGCAGTGGAATCTACCAGTTCCAGGACCATCAGGATCCACTATGACCCGATGTTTTTGAAGTAAGTCCAAGGCTAATCTAAGAGTTGTTCTCCCATGTCTCCTTGCAGGTTCTGAAGTCTCTGTCAACATGACAGTGACTGACAACCTCAACCACAATGCTCTCCTTGGCAGAAATTTCAGAAATATCCATGAACTCATTCACCAGGCCACAGTAGCAGATCTCCAAGACATATTAGCCATCCAGACAAGGGCCCAGGCCCAGACAGAAGCTTGCCAAGATCTTGCTGATCAAGCCAACCAGGCCCAAGATGTGCTTGAGCCCAACCCCCTTGAAGATTGTTAAGGCCCAACTACGATTTCCCAAGGATGAACATGTCGCACCAGACAGACCTAGAGAGCGACACTGACTCCAGTAGAGAAGCAGATGTGCAGCAGAATAACACAGCCAATCTCATCCAGGACCAAAGCGCAGATGACATGCTGAAGGATCTCTGGAAGTCAGCCAACAAGGAAGACTCGCCATTTGTGACCAACAAAGGAATGTTGATGCGTAAGACACAAAAAAAAAGTGAACTCTATAGCCAGATCATCGTGCCAAAATCAAATACTGAAGCTGGCTCACTTTCCCCAGCATCTGGACATACAGGAGCTAACAGGACCAAGTTCAAGGTCCTAAAGAATTTCTTCTGGCCTGGCATTAGAAAAGCGACAACACAATTCTGCAGATCTTTTGAAAGATGCCAAAAGACTGCCAAGAGGATCAATAACGACGTCCCTCTCACTATTACCAATCTGCCAATTTGTCGACCATTTCAGAACGTGGCTATTAATATTGTGGGACCACTCCCCCTCACTCGTGGCAAGAACCAGTTTATTCTTAGCTAAATTGATATTGGATCAAGGTATCCAGAAGCCATCTCCCTCAAGAGGACGACAGCTACAGAAGTGGGGAGGCCCTCATGAACATTACTTCCAAGCTGTCAATACCAGAAGAATTTCTCTCTGACAGAGGATCAAACTTCCTCTCTGTGGTTCTGAAGGAAGCCTTCAAGTTCATTGGAGTCCATCACTCAAAAACGGAACCTTACCGCCCTCAGTCTAATGGAGCAGTAGAGCGCTTCCATCACTCTCTGTTCCAGATGATTAGGAGCAGCTCACAAGAAGGACAACAATGAGATGAACTCCTCCCCTGCCCACTCTTCACTTGTAGACAAGCTCTGTGCTCCACCACTGGCTTCTCACCTTTTGAACTGGTGTTCAGCAAGCACGTCTGCGGACCTCTAGACATCCTGCAGCAGAGCCGGACACCTAACAGTCGCTCTCCTGAACTTGCTACAGACTGGTTTCTCAAACATAGGGATGACCTAAACAAGATGAGGAAGTTAGCAGCAGATCAGCAGGCCACATTCCAAAAGAGGACAAAGAGATGGCACGACCAGACCGCCAAGACAATCACCTTCAGCCCAGGAGACCTCGTCCTCATCTTTACCCCAGTTATCACCGGGAGCAAGGCCTCAAAACTTCAGGATAGATGGGAAGCCCCTTCAAGGTGGTAGAACAAGTATCCCCAGTGACCTACTGTGTCGACACCCAAGACGGAAGGAAAAACATCAGAACTGTGCATGTCACAGCAATGAAGGTATGGTTACCACCAGTAGATGACATTGCATGTCTCTCTGTTGAGCACACACAATGTCTAGACCTACCAGACTATCACTCAGACTAGAATCACCCTTTTCCAGAAGGTGAAGACCACCACTCGCAAGAGCAGCTAAGATTCTTCCAATGACTCTGGGATGACTTCCCGACCGTGACCTGTACCAAACTGTCAGAAATCTGCTCTGTTGGACCACACTTTAGGTCACTAGCAATCTCTGATGACCGAAATTCTTGTCTAGTAGACCTAGTTGCCCCACGACTCTTCTCTATAGACTTAATCTGACCAATCAACGACAATAGGCTTTAGCTCAGCCTTTCCTCACTTTAGTGGTTTAACAGTAATGATTTACTAAAATACACTTGTACAATCTTATTACACAACAGATTCCAACTATCTCACTAGCTAAAACAGGTCCAATCCTCTCTTCTCTCTCTCTCTCTCTTGTTTTTTCCTCCTCATGCTCTTGCATGATTCAGCTTGGCTGGATGCTGACCAATCCTGTCCGTGGAAGTTCTCTCCGTAATCGGACTTGCGGTCAGGTGACTTGCGGTCAGGTGTTGTTTGTCTGAATGTCAGGTGGTTTCCTGACACTCCCTCTTCCTCTAGATGGAGCACCTCTAGACGGAGCACAGCTCACGTAACAACCCATCCGTATTTCCATTCTTACTTCCTATCTTGTGTCTGATGGTAAATTTGTATGGTTGTAGACATAGTGCCCATTGACCGATTCTTCCATGAATACCTTTAACCCATCCCAAATGTATTAGGGGGTTGTGATCTGTTTCAATCTGGAAGGTTGTCCCCTCTAAATACATTCTGAAGTGGGTCACTCCTTCTACAATTGTGAATGCATCAAGTAAAAAGGGGACTTTATGCACATACCTGCTGTATTGAGTTTTTTATGCCTAAAAGGTTTTTCACAAATTTTCACATTTAGATCTAATACCATGTATGAGTTATGCCTGTTGCAATCAAGGGTGGTTAGGTGTTTTTAGTAAATCCAGTCATATATATACAAGAAAACAAACAAAAGAGGTGAATTACACTGATAAAGAGACCAAAATCCAAAACTGCAAACTAATTATGGACCTAACATAGCAGGTCGAAATTATGATACATTTTGACAAGATGAGTGTGATGAAAGCTCAATCAGTCCACGAGATTTGTACGATTCTGTTGCTGTGCCATAGCTGAGCAATACATCTAGAACTTTAAACTCTTATATCTCAAATTCATTTGAGCATGCCTAAAGTTCCATTTTTACATGATGCGTTCACAATTGCTAATGCTATAATTGAATTGTAGAATATTGTAGGTAGCAATTTTCTTGAACCATATGCAATATAGGGCTAGAAGTAAATGAAGCTGAATGGACGAAATCTCTGCAAATTTTGTCGGGTTCTATTGTTGTGGTTTGGATCTTTTCAGTTTTGGTTCTGACATGAACATATCATTGTCGAATGGTTTAAATCCACCTCTGGAGTAATTTCGGTTGAGTTCTCCAGTCATGGATAATTGCTCCATCTGCTTCTTGTAACTGCTTCAACGTTTCCTCTACATCTTGTTGGCTTTTCATCTGCACTCTGGTGACAACCACTCGATCTTGGTCGTCCACATCTGGCATAGGGTGGTTAGTTACACTCCTCCCTTCTTCCATTTGTTGGCTTGAGTTGGCTTCATGTGTTACTAACTCTTCTGCTGGGTCTTGTTCATTCTCAAGGGCTTGTCCATAGTAAGGTGGTGTGACACACCCACAGCCATTTCACACATCTTTCCATCAATCTTTAATTGGATCTTCGCAGCAGGAAACCCACCTTGGTGCTGGCAGTGGTGTATGGAATCTTCCAACCCAGTCTGTGTTGACTTTCAATACACCACGGATGTACCATGGATTTTGTACACCCCGTGTCAATAATGCCACTATTGGTTTCCATTCACTGTGGCTTCCCCGTCCACTTCGGTAGATTTCAGCGAACATGTATGCTTCTGCCAAAGTTTACATTCTCTAATTCCACACGGCAGACTTTTCTCACATGTCCTTTCCTCCCACGCCTGAAACATTCGATGGACTTTATTTCTTTGGAGAGTGAGCATGTGGATTCCCCAATTCCTGTATGTGGGGCTGGAATGTCATCCTTCAGGGGGCGGATGGACGACTGTTTTCCCCACTTCTGGGGTTTCTTCGAGGTCTTTCCTCCCGAAAATGGTCCTGACATCTCTGACCATCCCAGGTGTCTGACTATAGCTTCTGTCAGCTCTTCGTAACTGTTCAGGTCGAGGTTCCTCATCTGCAACTACAACCATCTTGGCAACTTCCTCAAAGTGACTTAAATCAACATTGTCATCTCTGGTAACTTATTGGAAGATGCAATCCATTGTTGGAAGTTCTGCTTGTGTCCTCTCAACCAAACATCCTATCGAAGCTTTGATCAAAGGCTCTCCGGCGATATGTTTTGGTCATGATGTGATAGGCAGCTAATAATGTCTCCATGACTGTCAGGTAGTCTTCCTGATCAGCAGGAGACAAGGTTGATACTGCCACTATACCTGTTCCTGACACTGAACTATGGCCAATGTCCAGCCTGAGCAGTTGCCTCCAAAAAGGCTGCCATATCATCGCTATCCTCATTGAACTTCTACAGGGTGAGCTTGCGTGTGGGTGGAGGTGTTTCTGCTGTTGGTGGTGGGCGTACGACTTCCACCAGCTCCAGCAGCTTTGTCTCCCACTCGACCATCTGTCGTTGAGCTCTCCTTTCTTTACGCTCATTCTGTTTCTGCTCCATCTGTTGCCAATTCACCTTGGTTGACCCAACTTTCTGGGTTTGCACTCTGGGTAGCTTGACGTCTCTCCCTTCGGTCCTCTGAAGACATTCCAAAATGAGAGCGACCAGAAGAAAGAGGGAAAGAAGGGGGGGAAATTACCAATATAGTAAAAATAGCCCAGCTTTCCAGGGTATTCACTCACAAGTCCTCTAGCAGTATCACTGGACTGTTTCCGCTTCTCACTATTGCAGCTACTCTAGCTATCTCTCTGATTCTGGGATCTCACTGTTCTTGTGGTAATGAGGCTTGGCTGGATACTGACCAATCCCTCTCCAATCTTCTCTCTGTAATTGGACTTGCTGGTCAGGTGACTTGCAGTCAGGTGTCTTTTGTCTGAATGTCAGGTGGTTTCCTGACACAAACCAGGAAGTACTCAGACTGTAAAACACCACATCAGAATCAGAAATGCCTCACCAGTGCACCCTTCGACCTTATGACATCCCCCACAGCAGATGGGATGCCTTTAAGGAGGAGCTTCAGAAGCCTACTGAGGCAGATTTGATTGAGCCATCGGATGCACCTTGGGCAGCTCCCATATTTCCTGTCCCCAGAAAGACCCTGGGAAAGATCAGGCTGGTGTGCAATTACCACTGCCTGAATGCAGTTACGATACCAGATCCCTACTTCCATCCTAGAATAGAGGAAGCACTGGAGAAACTGGCAGCTGCCTCTCTCTACATGATCCTAGACTTGGCCAGTAGATTTTTCCAGGTGCCCATAGCCCCTGAAGATAACTCATCCTGAGTAAAGGACCTGCGGAAAGGGCTAAGAAATCATGGCTGCAGGTCTCGCATTGTCGAACGTATACTCTAGAAGGGAAGGATTGATATCACTACTGGATGTCATGAGTACATGTACAAACTAGGCAAGTATTGTAAAATCATCTTGGCAGTTGCTGCATGGGCCAATTCCTAACCACTCTGCTTGCTGTTATCTAGACATCCTTAATATAGTCAGCCAGACCCTTTACAAATAACTTCCCCCCCCCCCCCCCCCCCCCCCACACACACACACACACATCGCAATCCATTATTAAAGCGGTTAATTCACGGGGTTTTTTCAGTATTCATTGTCAGTTATTGTTTGAATGTACTTAGTGATGCCCTATCTTAATGATTAACAGATTAAACTAGAAATGAATGCTAGGCATTGTGTGGCAAGGTAGGGATAAAAAAAATCAATATATCACATTGCTGTATGTACTGTCTTACTCCAAGCTTAGCTGCAGACCTAACAGCAATCTGTGAATTATTAATGTCATCAGATTGGATTGTCCAAGAGTAGTCGATTCCTCACAGTTTCCAAGGGGTACAGTATTGTAGGTATTTTTCCCAGGTTTTGAACAAGTGTGATAAGTACAGTATTGTAACGATCATTTCCATTTTAGTACTTTCGTGATGATAATTCCCATTTTAGCAAACATGACCATAGCTAGAGTGAATGAATCTTCACATGAGCCTAAGGAAGCTTCTTCATCATGGGCTTCTGTGCTTCTCCCATATAACACTCGCTCTTTTTTTCAAATCTCTGTTCTCTTTGTATAGAAGCAGGCTTTGACTTTTTTCTCTTTCTCTCCTTTTCTGAAATCTATTTTCTTGGGAAAATCAAAGAGCTAGCTCACTGTTCTGCTTGGAATTTGCAGCTGTGCATGTAGCTATGGTTTTAGTATGCACATGCACGTAAGAATCCGCATGAGAACTAATTGCACCTCAAAAGCTACAACGCTTAAATCTGTGGGCTTCGGGGAGTGCTATATCAGCTTGCATGCATTGTAGTTTTTGTCACTTCTTTGGTCCTAGCCCAAACCGGTGCAGCTATGAATATACAGCTGTGTTTTATAGCTCTCCTTTCTCACAGCACTCTCCGAGTCAAGAGCTGTATTGAAAACCACAACAAGTAGGTTGCATAGCTCAAGCTAACCCATGCTGTGGTTGCTTAGAAACTTTGTTATCTGTCTTTCGATCATGCCTAGTGCAATGCAGTAGTTATAGCTACAGGTGAGGTTTGTAGCTATAACTTTGTCACAGCTATCTCAAGCACTCGATTGTGTCATGCTTGAGTGTCTGTTTCAAGCTTCTAGATGCAAAGGCAATCTTCAAGGTTTAGTTAATGGCATACTTTTATGGCGTTGCTTCCCTTGTAGAAACATGGACAGATGGAGTGTAGAAGCTTTAACTAAGCCCAAGGAAGTTTCTCAGTTTGACGCCAAGCTCTAGTTAGCAATGAAGTCAATAAAAAACATAAACTGCAGTTATGATTAATTTTGAAAACAAATAATTTTGTATGAGCAGCTATGTCGCTAGATTATCTTGCTAGATAGAGCTCAAGCATGATAGTAAGCTTCTCTCTCCTCTCAAGCATTCTACATGGGGACTATTAAAGATACAAAAATTGGTAATTCAAATTTTACACACACACACACACACACACACATTTCTCTTCTTTGGCCAGTGCAGGATGCAGTCATCATTATTTCCATTATGATAAAGCCTAACCGAGCATTCATGGCGAAACTATTGTGTTAGCAGAGTGTGCACAGAGGCCTGCTTGTTATTTTGGAAAGGATTCTCTGTGAAATGAAAATGTATTCATTTTACCACAATCTAAAATTTAAGTGTATAACTATTTCTGTAAAGATTTCAGATTTACAGATTTAAATACAAAGCATATTCATACCTGTGGCTTCCAGAGTAAACTCACTGACTAATGAACCATGTTAGGGTTTTTTCTTTGGAAAAGTGAACTCTCACAGGGGAGTCGGACAGAAAACTTGATATTTCTGTGCTTGGTGTACTCTCTATGTTTCTATGTACGTTTGTTGAACCATAAAAAATAGGAACGGAATTCCTGTCTCAAATAACGCTAATGGCATGAGTAAACCACTTATAGAGTTGGCTGCAGCGCAAGTAAATATTGCGCTTCTTTTAAGCAGAAAACAGAACTGTATTGTGTGGTGAGCGAAGGTGCAATACAGAATATCTATATATAAATTTGCTCCAAATATTGTCATACTATACACAAGCATGGCTGTAGGTATATATAACACTTTACACTGATCTGAAAACTAGAAATAAATGCAAGTCATGGTGTGGCAAGCGATGGTGCACCAAAAACATCAATTTGAAATTTATATCATATTGCTCAAGTATTGACCTACTCCAAGCATAGCTGCAGGCCTAACACTATACACTGATCTGATGTCATCAGGTTGAATTAGTCACAGTTTTCAAGAAGTACCAGATTAATACTGACCGTAACAATCATTTCCATTTTAGAGCTTTGTTCATGACGATCATTTCCATTTTAGCAAATGTGTCCATAGCTATTTAGAGTGTGATGATGATGTGAGAATGAAACTTCACCTGAGCCTAAGGAAGCATCTCCATCGTGCTGCTGGGCCTCTGCCACGATTTTTTTATATAACACTTGCTACTTTTTTTCCAAATCTCAGTTCTCTTTGTTCTGCTCTTTCAGAAGTAGCTTTGACTTTTCTCTCTCTCCTTTTCTGAAGTCTGTTTTCTTGATCCATTCTAGCAAATCAAAAAGTTAGCCATTCTGCTTTAAAAAGATTTGGAATCTGCAGCTGTGCACTTAGCTATAGGTTTAGTATGCACATGTACATTAGAAACTGCTCACATACACGACAACTATTTCCAAATTAATCACACATCCACAGCTGGACAATGCTAAATTCATGGGTTTTGGGGAGTACCCAGTTGCCAACCATCCAGGGATGCCCCAGCGATTTCACCCTTTTCACAATTTTGTCCAGGGATCCAGGAAATATCCATTGATAGTAGGTGTATGGGCATAAGAATAGATTTACTGTGTATATGTCACATGTTAAAAACATCTGTTAATCATAAATATGCCAAAGCACAAGATCTACCTGGTTAATATGGCATAACCACAAACACTGCATGCAGCTGCATCAAGATCATTCGGCTCATCAAGCATTTTATAGTCAGGCCACATGCTTTCTCTGTAGGATTAACTACTATTGAGTCTTCCGATTATCGATGAACCACCAAAGAAATAAGATATAAATGAAAAACTGAATGGTTATGCCTACAACATGTCATCAAGTAGCAGGGGGTCATTACACCCATTGCAGCATAAATTCTATTGATTTCTCAGTAGCCGGAGAAGGATTGTACGATGTAAAATGCCACATGGAAAGTAAATGCCACAAGGATGGTGCCAAATCTTTCACTGATCAAAGTAGCATAACTGTGAATAGAAGCCATCACTCAATAAGTAAGTTACTACAGCTTTATTGCATTTCACAACCTTCATAGCTGCTACTACAGACCACTTTTCAAAACCATGTAAGGAAATGTTTCTGGATAGCAAAATTGCTGAAAGATTTTCTTGCTGAAGGACGAAGACACAAGCCATCATAATGTCTGCTGTTGCTACTATACATACCTAATAAAAAAAAGTAATTGAAGCTTGTGCATCAGGTCCTCTTTCTATCTTTTGCGATGGGAGCAATGACCAAGATTTGTGAAAATGAACATTGTGCCATCTCACAATTCTTAGCAATGCCCATCTGTAACATAGTTACTGCACACAAGCTCTGTTTAATACATTATTAGAGGAATTTGATTCTCAAAATATCCCATGGTTTAACCCTTTAAGCCCCCGAGCGTTTTTCAAATTTTTCCCTTCCTGTTTAAAATATTTATAACTTAAAAACTAAAGGGAATATTGGATAGCAATATGGGTATCTATACTCTAAAAGTTAATGAGCCATACTATTTTTTTTCTAAAGACCACACCCATAACAAATTATATTAATTTGAACTTAGATAAAAATTTAGGAATCAATATTCGTTAAGATTTCTTCAAATTTTTGTAAACAAAGTTCCTTTTTATGACCTCAAACTATTACACAACCATCAATCATCACCACTGAACAATTTTTTCCCCATTGAAGATGTGTGAAATATGATAAATTCCATTGCTCATTTTGATCTCAAAAAAGATGTACATGTGTAGTTTTATTGTGTAGTATGGATATGTACTAAACATTATGTATACTAAAACCTAATGTTAGATCATACTTACTCAAATGACCACAAAGCCACAACCATCTACGATTATTGTATAATGAGTAATTATATTTCTAGCAGAAAACAGATATTTATTTCAACACGTTTTAGTTCCTCATATGGTCAAATTGACTAGAATGCGGGGGGGGGAGGAACAGGGGGGGACGGAGGGGACGGCCGCCTGACCAATATTTTGGACCAACTGTATCTTGTGTTAATAATTATGGAACTGGTGCATTGTTTACTTAAAATAGTACTATTTTACCTTACATGTGGCCAGTCACTAGCTGTATTTAAAATTAACACCCACTTAACCAGTCATTGATTGTCACATGAGATGATGATGTCACTGAGTGACTTGTTTATTGATGCATGCAATACATGTGCACTGCCAGAGCAGGTGAGCACATGGCTTTGATTTCTAGGATTGCATGACAGTCTCTCTCTGGTAATCAGTCACCATGGCTTCAAATTCTGCCTCACTGTCAGCTAACACTAGCTTTCCAGAGCAGTTCCAACCAAGAAGTAGTTTTAAGTTCCCAAAGAAGAGATATGGAAAATGTGAAAGATCATTCAGAGCTGAGTGGTGTCAACAGTATTCCTGGCTTCATTATGATGTACCACTTGATTCTGCTTTTTGTTACCTATGTATGAGAGCTGAACATGAAGGTAAGTTCTTGGTAAGCACTAAGAGAGAGCCATCCTTTCTTAGCAAAGGTTACACAAATTGGAAAGAAGCAACATCCTCGTTCAAGAAACACCAGACCAGTGCCTGTCATCTGGAGGCACTTGAAGCTGCTGTAGTCACACTCCCCAAACAGATCATTGGTGATATTGGTGAAAAATAAAACAAGGAAGTGAAGGCAGTCAATAGAAAAATGCTTTTAACTGTTTTCGAGAATATTAAGTTCCTTGCTCGCCAGGGATTGCCACTAAGGGGTAGTCATGGCCAGGAGACTGAAAGCAATTTTATCCAACTGTTACTCCTGCGAAGTTTAGATCATCCCCAAATTCTTGCATGGATTGATAAGAAAACCAACAAGTATACTTCGCATGATATTCAGAACGAATGTCTGCAGATTATGGCAAACAAGATTATCCGGGAGGTGAGTCAAAACATTCGTGAGAGTAACTGCTTCACTATCATGGCTGATGAATGTACTGATATAGCAAACAAAGAGCAATTCACTATTTGCATTAGGTGGGTTGATGATGATTTTCAAGATCATGAAGATTTCATTGATCTCTATGAAGTAAACAGCATAGATTCCGACACTCTCTTCCATGCCATCAAAGATACTATACTTCAGATGCCAGGTCTCAGTATCTCTCAGTGCCGAGGCCAATGATATGATGGTGCATCCAATATGAATGGCATCAGGAATGGTGTATTGGCAAAGATACTTTCGGAGGAAAAGCGTGCAGTCTGCACACACTGCTATGGGCAAGCTCTAAATTTGGCTGTCAGCAGTTATAAAGCAATCCAAGGTGTGCTCTAGAAACAACTTTTGAGAATTGTAAGCTGATAAAGTATTCTCCAGAGCGAAATGCTGCATTTGATAAGAATAAAGCTTGAAAATCGTGATTAAGATACTCCCATGGGCATACGAATATTTTGCCCTACCCAGTGGACCGTTCGAGGTGAATCAATCAGCAGTATAATTGAGAATTACACCATTTTAAATCAGTTGTGGGATGAATGTTTAGAGAAAAGATTAGACCAGATGTAAAAGGAAGAATAATTGGAGTGAAAACACAAATGGCAAAGTTAAATTTGCTGTTTGGTCTACATCTCAGTGAACGCATCTTAAAGATTACAGATAATTTGAGCAAGACATTGCAAACAGAGTCTCTGTCTGCATCAGAAGCGCAATTTATTGCGAATCATACAGTTAAAACCTTAAAAGCAATGAGGAGTGATGAGATATCTGAGCTATTTTATAAGCATGTTCAATGTTTATGTGTTCATACACACGTTGAAGAGCCCTCATTGCCAAGGAAAAGAAGAGCACCAAGCAGGTTCGAAGTGGGTGAAGGAGATGGTTACCACAGTCCTACACTTGAAGATCACTATCGCAAGCTCTATTTTGAAGTACTGGATTTTGCTATTTCAAGCATTCAAGATCATTTTGATCAGCCAAGGTATGCTGTCTACCAGAACCTTGAGGAAGTGTTAATGAAAGCAGTTAATAGGAAGGACTACTCAACTAACTTGCAAGCTGTCATTGACTTTTATGGTGATGACTTCAATGAGAGTGAGCTTTCAACACAATTGCAAGTCTTCAGTTCAAGCTTTCCCAGGAATGAACAAAGCAAGATTATCACTCTACACGAAATTCTACATTTTCTGCAAGGTCTCTCTAAAGGTCAAAGGGTTTTTTTACAAGCATGGATAGCTCGTCTGATCCTTGTTTTGCCTTCTACAAATGCGGCCAGTAAAATAAGCTTTTCTGCTATGAAATGAGTGCAGACCTACTTACGTAGTACAATGAGTCAACCAAGGTTGAACCATATTATGACTCGAAATATCTACAAGGATATGTTGGATAAAGTAGACCTTACCGATATTGCCAGTGAATTTGTTTGTGGTAGTGAACACAGACTTCGAATCTTTGGTAGCTTTAAATAAACTCATGACTCACTCTAATTTATTAGTATTCCTTTGTCATTGAAAGTAGTTCTGTTTTCATGTTCTATTTAAATTTTTGTCTGACCAATACAAAATAGCTTCCTCCACCACTGGAATGCCAAACTTTGAAGCAGTTTCTGTTGGGTTCAAAGCAAAGATACATATCACGGGCAATACACTTCAATCTGGTGCGGTGTCGGGGGTTTCTTCAATATTTTGCACAAATCACAATATTGTCGCTCTTCACGAGGAGTGTGTATTAGCTGGTGAGGAGCCCTAATACTCTGTTTGTGTGAAGGAGATATTTTCAGAACCATCTCTTAGGTCACATAACCGAGTTACCAAATTCTCCCGAAATGCTTTGTGAGTACATTTTTTACATTCTTCTTCAGGTAGGTGGAGTTTGTACAGAAGATATGAATTGGTCACCATTATGTCCAAAAAAATGCAAAATAAGGGTGCACCAATACCTTCGAGTCTTGCGTAGAATACTGTAGTAAGATATGGCCTGGTCCAAAAGGTCAACACCTCCCATATATTTGTTGTACTCTACTATAGGAGGAGGAATCTTACTGTTCCTAAATGTCTCAAATCTTTGAAGACTGAACTAGCAAAATCATGTACTGAATGGGGAGAAGATCGATGGGTTCAGGACAAAAGCTTAGTGGAAAGACACTAAAGTAGTAACTGTGGCTTCAACTATGCATACTGCCACAGGCAATGAGAAAGTGATATGGAAAATGAAAGACAATTATTGCATAAGGAAGTCAACGACGTTTTATATCAATTGTACCACATGCTTCGAACCCATTTGCTTTGAGGTACTCAAATAAGATGGGGCTAGGGGAGAATAGAAATTGTAAGTGAAAAGTCGATAGCCTTGATTTTCCAATCCTTTTACTAAATCAACTATTACATCATATGCTAAACCATTACTTGATCGTACTTCTCCTTGCTTTCCCCTGTACACTGTAAAGCGATAAATATAACCAGTTTCAGAGTCAATAAACAGCATGGTTAGAAAAATTGTAACTGACTAAAGAGTGTCCTTGGATCATTCAACAGTTTGTGATTTACTTATTGTCAAAATCAACAACAGCAAACCTTGTTTTGATGGTAGCCATCTTCTTTCTGCTGATTTCCTTCCTCAGTAAAAGACTGCAACTTGCAGAAGTTTAAGAAAAACTACCACACAGTCTTAGTCAGAATAATTTGAGTCTGGCAGTGACTATATAACCTTGCATTTTACATTAGCTAGTAAGTAGTAGCTAGCTTGGTTTCAAATTTTATGTAAATCTTTTGCTCAGTAGCTACAATATAGTGTACACTGGGAGGGGGTGTCCAGGGAAATGACTCATTGTCCAGGGAAAATAGGTCATATGTCCAGGGATTTAATCTGCCAAGGTTGGGAGGTCTGATATATATATATATATATATATATATATAAATATATGGAAATGAAACAAGAATTTAAGACAGCAAAGAACCTAAAATAATAAAATACAGGGTTTTTAAAAAATCCTATTAATCTTCATTAGTAGGTAAAGGTTCCTTTTAATATCTGTTGTCTACATAGGTAACTTTGTGTTTGATTTCTTTTTTGAATACTCAATCTAATTTTTATTTTGTATAACCATTTTTCTCTTGTTTGTTTTTAGGCGAGCAGTTGCCTACAAGAAGTTATTCAGTATATATGCAAATTCTTACCAATTTTTGGGTTCTTGGCTGAGTAGATTATGTATGGGAAATTGTAGAAATATACATAATTATATACATAAATTGTATATATAATATATTTTCAATGAATATATATTATATACCAATGAGAGAGTTTTTAGAGTATTTTATAATTAATAAGGGGGGACAATGGCATTTTTATTTACTTATGGTTACAACTTTAGAGCTCCGTAGATTCTGCGAACTGCATGGTATGACCTTGATATATAGCTTAAAAGATAGATCTCTCTGTGTGCTCTCTTTTGATACTAAAATATGTTTCATAGCTATAACTATAGGCAAGTTACTAGCCTAAAGTGGAGGGACCTCAAAACCTGAATGCCTGAAACCTCCACATAAATAACCCACCAAAGAGATACCAGTGGCTACTAGGTAACTACGCGGTCGTGCGCGTGGGTGGAAAATAAATTTTAATTTTAACGAATTCATTTTCCACCCGTGCGCTTGACCACGTACTTACAGTATTTACATTTTAACGCGTAATGAAAACAGTCATTGAACTTCCTCCCACTGGTATATACCAATTCTCAAATCTTTAGCACTTTGCAATCTGGAGTTATTTATGTTGAGGTTTCAGGCATTCAGGTTTTGAGGTCCCTCCACTTTAGGTCTAGTAACTTGCCTATAGTTATATATATATATATATACCTATGAAACATATTTTAGTATCAAAAGAGAGCACACAGAGAGATCTATCTTTTGAGCTATATATCAAGTCCATACCAATCTACGGAGCTCTAAAGTTGTATATAACAATAAGTTTTTAAAAAAATTAATGGATGTTAGTTTCCCACATAGTTACAGAAATGGTGTAATACTCAAGTTCTATAAAGGCAAAAAAAAATCGTTGACTTTCGTTTTCTGAAAGACAGCAAAGTGACTTGTATTCTTTTACAGCAATTTCAACTTCAGCACCTCCGATCTTTCCTTCACGATACGCTCGATGATACTCCCTTACTTTGCGGTAATACTTACATATCAACTTTAACAGAGTTAAGGGCAGGAATGATGGGGGTTTTCTAGTGCTGGAAATGAATAATCACAGTTAGACCGAGTGTACCGCTTTGTTTGCCCTCAAACCCGTTCAATAGGGTTTAGTTCACAATGATATTTTGGGATAAATATGCATTTGTGTTGATATTGCTTAATAAGTTCTTCAACACTCATCTTTTTAACCTTGAAATCATGCATATCTTCCAATATTTTTACCATGTCAGTCTAGACCATTCTAGAAGTGTCAATACCACGCTCTTCAAGGACCGTCTGAAGGCTCTTTGGTTGACCACTACTTAAATTCATTGTCTGTGGTTGTCCATTCTATATTGTGTCTCTTCGACTCGGCTGTTTACCACCATCACTAACATTCATACGATGTACATTGAGTGCATCTTCAGGATAAGCAGTGTGTCCAGAACTTTGGTCAAAGATGGCATTTACTAAACTTTCCATGCATGTAACCATAGTAACAAGCCACACACAGGTATTGTTATTTCCATAGATCTCTCAAGATAGTCAAACTATATATCAAATTAAAGGAAATAATGTGCTAAGTTCAAAAATGAAGGAATTTTAAAGATTGGATGAAGGTATAAAAAGTTATTCAGGTAGGTAAAAATGGAAGCTTTAAAAAAAATGAGACAAACTATATGCAAGTTATGTATGGAGAAAAAGTAGATAAATCTGCCGGAGTGAGTTTTAGCCACGATATAAACAGTTTTGTTCACCATTTTAAAAAACAATAGAGGGAATGATTCCCTAATACTTATAGTGTTTTAACGATTATTTGGACTCCTGGTTTAGCTACTACCTGGTGGAGGATTCAAGGCACTCTTGAAGTGTTTTAGGGTGTAAATTAGCTGAAGTCACCTTTTATGATGCCTGACAAAGTGATTTTTAGCTGACATATATATACTTTCATCACGAAAGATTGAAGACATTCTCAAAGTCATTTTTGAATCGAGATATGCTGAAGTTGCTGCTTATGATACTAAACTTATGATACTAAAAACTGCCAAAGCAAGTCTTAGCTAAGATATAATCTTTGTTTTCGGTCTGCTATTTTTAAATGGGGGCGGGGCAAAGTACGGCACTCCCCAGTACATATGCCATGCACAGGAGTGCCTAGTTTTCCATTCAACTCCCCATGGAGGGCTTCACTCACCAACAATTGCAAGGTTTTGAGTGGCTAGTGAATGTGTCATGGAGAGTGAGAGAAAAAAACAAAGTTTGAAATCTTAGCATTGTTTGATTGCTTTGCTCTAGTCACTTTCATAGAGTTAGCATAGCACTGATCTGTATGTAAATGATGTCATTACGATATAATGCTTGGATTGTTATTTGGGAGTAACCAAGAATTATTTGTGTTGCTTACAGATTTCGAACTGGTGCAAGGTTGCTTGGTGTCCAGCAACACCATTATGGCAAATTCTGAAACAGAAGTATGCATGTAGTGTGGATGTGGGAGGGGCTTTGTTAAGAGTACTTAGAAGAGGCTTCGCTTGAAGATAGAAAGGACACTTTACTAAGAGTGAAATCATCATGAAGTGTTTTCTACAGGAATTCTCAAAATACTAAAGGAAAGGTCATGCAGAAGCTGAGAACTTGTTAATGTTATAGTTGCATTCTTGACTTTGTTTAGTGTGTTCAGTATGCTCTTTAACATTATTAGCAGATCTCTCTTCTGTTCCCTATTCCTAATATGAACACTGTAGCCCAATTTTCTCTGTCTAAAGAGAGTGGCAGTATATGGTTTACCGAGATTGATAATTTTTTCTGCATCCACCACCATCCTGGCATAAATGAAATACCCCACCTCCATGGCTCTAGTTTGTTGATAAATTGAGTAACTACATCTGGATGTAACTCCACCATCCTTTCCTAACCGTCAACATGTTTCTCTTGCCTGCACAGCCAGCTTTCTTTCCTCTAACAAAGAATCTGCTTCCATTTTCTTGATCTTTACTACTATGATGTCCATTACACATTACAGGAATATTTTATGGGGGATTGGATACATAACTCGCAATGTTCAGACCTAGAGTGTTGAGCAAAGGCATGTAGCAATGTATAGGTGGATACTGAAATCTATGACAATCATATACACAGAAGGAGGTTGTTAATTACTCCTGTAATGAGCGTGTGGAAAAATGTTTTTATCATAGCCTAGCCCTCTGTTTCTACGGTACCTTTGCTCTTTCTCAATTATTTCTCGCTCATTTCCTCCCACCCCATTTACTTTTAGTATACAGAGATCATGTATTACTGTGTGTGATGTATTTACTGTGTGTGATGTATGCATGCCTGAGGCAAAAAGGTTTTCTTGAATGATCTGATGTGTACGTCATGTGCAACAATTCATCTACTTCTCCGCTGGGGGGCTGGTTTTGTTGGACAATAACGGATTAACAAAGGATAGAAACATGATTATACCCCCATGTAGACCACAACCAGTTGAATGATCCTTTACCATATACACTAATATAATTGGTATATATAACATTGGTACAGTCATGTTTCGGCTCTTTTGGACAATTCCTTATTGCAAGGACCTCAATTCAACTTGAATTTTACTCTGTCAACTTTTTGACTAGATGCACTAGCCTTCGTCAGAGATTAATAAACATTCTTGTTCTTGTAGTCAGTAGGGGAGAAAAGTACTAACAATGAAGAGCATACTAAACACACTAAATGAAGTCAAGGATGCAAACTCACTTTAGTCGGCTTGTGCATGTTCTCTTTATGCTCTGAGAGAATTTATGCAGAAAGCACTGCTATTACCCCATTCGTGTGTGCATCCCATCTTCAAGGGTAGCTGCTTCTAAACCAAACTCCTCTCACAGTCGTACTTCCACCTGCATATTTTATTTCAGAATCACTTACTCATTTCTCTATGTTCCTCATATATATCCCATTGTGCAGGGCATCAGATTGTTCAACACTGCACAAGTTTGAAAACTGTAATGAACATGCAAACACATACAACTCTTGGCTACTTCGTCATACCACAATTCAAAGATTACATCATCATCATGACAGCAGAACAATAATATTATGGTATTGGACCTTCAGCTATGCTAGGTTATGAGAATGGCTAGAGCAATACAGGCTATAATTATAACAACGAAGAATTTCAAACTTTATCCCATAGGGCATCAGATAATTGAATGTTAGTTACTTTAATTTAGAGTCACAATGTGCTGAATATGTGGTGCCTTATCAGGTATATAGTAGCTATCAAGATGAAATTAAATTATGATGTCTTTTTAGCCTTTATTTGTTCTCTCTCTTTTTTTCTCTCCTTCACCTTTTTTCTCTCCTTCACCCTCCACATTATCTGTGCTCGCCATACAATTGCCTTGCATTCGTTTCTAGAACTACTATGTACATGTCTATGCTAAGTCCAACCGTAATGCACGCGCGATTTATCAGCTGCAGTCTCAGCCGCCAACGATTCGCGCGCTGCATTGATAGCGGCATAGCACTTGTACCAGTCTCTAAACACTGGTGGGATTGTAGGATTGCTAAAGATGAAACTGAGGATGCTAAGAAGTCTGGAACTTGCTCTGCTTCTTACTACGCTATCATCAGTGGAGGGGCAGACATGTGAGCAGCAACTAGCTACTTCGCAGCATATTACAACAGCTAGCCATGTAAATGAGCAGCTATCCTTTCTAACATATTGTTAGCTACAGATAGAAATGAATATTGGCAGTCAACTAGATATTTTTAGCATATTTTTATGGCTAGAGGTATAAGTTAGCAGCTAGCAGACTAATCACTATAGCAATGGTGTGTGTATGTATGTATATACTGACAATCTTTATTTTAGGTGAGAAGAAACAGCTTTAATATAAGATAACTCGTGAGCCATCTAGTTAGATATATTGTACTGCTAAAAAATAATCCCTAAAGAATTTTGAGATGGAGCGGAGAGAAGGGGTTAGACAACATAAACAAATATATTTAACTTCTGTGACATTATGATGCTCCAGCTATTCACTTATTTTAAGTATATAGGAAGTATCCTGTTCTTTATAACCATGCTTATCCACAGCACAGGGGATGATCTAGGAAGAAGTAGTAAGGAGGACACAATCACAGGAGAGGGTGTATAGAGGGAAGTTTTTCAATAGAGGGGAGTTTTCTTATCTCCTGCACAATATCCAAAGCTCTGTATGTAGTGCTTTCTTAATTGAGCTTTAACTAGACAGCTGGCAAGACTAGCATGCCTCATTATCTACATAGATTTACCTTATGGTCCATAAATGTGGCCAAGCATTCAAAGAAAAGATGGCAACAAAACAAAGCACAGTGCCCACCTCACCAAGGTAGATAACCGTTTCTTGCACACTAGAGGAACCTCAGAAAAGTCAAATACATAGCCAATTGCTTCAAGAAGATTCTTTACCACAGTTAGCTGTCAATCAGTTTTTGTAATCATCAAACCTGCTAAAGAGTAGTAGGGGATATGCCATTGACCCTGCTGCTGTCGATAGTTCCTATACCTATGATACTCTGGCTATTCAGAAATTGTTCAATCTGGATTTCATGCATGCAGTCAAATAAAATTTGGAATTGCTTATTTAAACATGAAGGAAATCTCATCTTTGCAAACTATATATTTTAGTTGTAATAGCACAGAATTTGATATTCGTAATCCTTCTAACTTTGATATGCAGTATATATTATATACATTAAAGAAACTTATCACACACTACTGCATGCTATCCGTAATCGTAGTTGACTCAGTCTAGTGACTTTTGTACAATCTTGTCCTCTTATATTGACAATTGCACTGTTTCATGTAAAGCTCCTCCATAGACATGCAGAAAAATTGGTTACTTGTAGCTAATGTTTGGTCACCATAATGTTGCATTCCACTCTTACTATCTTGCTTTCTGGCAGCCGATTTCACCAATAAGTCAATTAGCAACTTTAAGCATATGGTATAGAGTATCTGTTTATTACAGAACTTTGGGACACCCATGATAGCTTCTGTAATGCTTTGAATGGGTCATATTGCACTGATCTTCTGTGGAGAGAAGAGTAACCTTTCCCACATGGGAAAACACACAGTCTACAGAAAAATAATGACTTCCCCTTACTTATGTAGTTAGTCTAAAACTTAGATACATTTATCATGACTACATAATTCTTGTTTTATGGCACCATCATACTTCCAATAAAGACCAAGGTGTTCCCCAAAAGAGCATACCTGGACATTATTCACAGAAAATATATAAAAATTATCCATGCAGGATGAGCACATATTTTTTACCTACACAGGCCCAATAGCATATTTAGAATAATTAGAAAACTGTTCCTTAGTGGTTTAGCAAACACAAAATTAAGAAATGGATGGTCATCGCAACAAGACAGTGCCTCTATATATTACTGCGGTAAGCTGAGGAAGGCCCATTTGGTTACTGCTGGCAACCACAGTGCATCCCTTTTCACGATATATATACTTAAAATTATGTATATATGTAAAATCACTGTCTGTAGAATGGTGATCTATCAGATGCACATTCTCTAATATAATCTTAGGCCTGCAAAAAGTATATACTGGTAATTGTATAATAGCCACAAAAAATTCGAAGGTAACTAAAATTTACAGTAGTAAGTCATTCATTAACAAGGCTCAAGATACTTTATTTTATGCATATCATGCAAGATATTTGAACATAATATACCCCCTCATAAAAAAAACTAAGAGTCTTTACCTCCTTTCTCAGCGATTATTTGAGTGTTAGGGTGTGATGGAATCATAGCAACTAAAGAGTGCAATGGTTATATTCTTATAGCATATGTTGGGGACACACACAGCATAGAGACAGACTCAGTTTAACAGATTCAGAACAGAGCAATGGTCACAGTCTTGTCTTACTAAAAACCCTTTACTTCAGAAAATTTCACAGATCACAAATGCATCAGGTCCAGGTCAAAGGTTACAGCAACTGGATTGTGGAGGCTTGAACTAGCATGGCCCTCAAAATATACACCACTAACCGCACACAAATAAAAATATATCTGCTGCACAAATAAAATATGGAATGTGCATCAGGGTTTGTGTTTATGGGTTGGGTTGGAATAATGAGAATTTATAGATGACCAATTTGCATCAATATCTAGAATAAATCTTGACTTGATGGGCATCACCATAAGTACACTTCTAAACTTGTGATTGTAAAATTCCTTTGTAACAGTTTAATACATCAGGGTTTGTGTTTATGGGTTGGGTTGGAATAATGAGTGACCAATTTGAACATTTTTAGATTCATCAATATCTAGAATAAATATTGACTTGGTGGCAAACTTGTGATTGTAAAATCCCTTCATTTACCACTATGCAGTGCCTGGTTCTGTATCTGGTCTGACAGGCTTTGCCAAGTTCTTCACTCTGGAGCTGTCATGGAACCCTCCTCAAGTGTCTGATGGAGTCATCACTAGCTATGATGTCACATATATAGTAAATGGCAGCTCCACTCATAATGAACGCATGGTTGTTACCTCTGATTCCCAGATCTACAACTACACTATATCAAACCTGGAGCCATACACTACCATCTCCAATATCACAGTCACTGTTTACACAGTATTAGGACCTGGACCATCAGTGCAGTTTAGCAATACCTTTGTTACTCTCACTGAGCCCCGTAAGTCCATGCACAATGTTCAATTACAAAGACACATTCTATTTTCATGGATTTATTTGGTAATGAGACATTAGGCATATCGCCCACTGTATATTATTAGTATACATGGGATTTTTATGTCATTTTGTTCAGAAAAATATGATGTTTTTATGTTATTTTTGGGGGTAAAATATGTGCTGAAAATACAAAAAATATGGGAAAATATGTGATTATGAAATTCAGATAAGTAGGGGCTATATATCAGGGGGGGAAATGGTTTTAAACCTTTTATTACGTGATAACTAGCAGTCAGCAGCACGAGAATAGAAACAGTGTGTCACCATAATTTTGACCATAATCTCTTCAGTCAAACGGTGGCACCTGTCAGTCAACACAGTTTTGTAGACCGAAAAGGTTCTCTCCACGTCGACATTGGCGGTAGGGCAGAACTTGAAGTTGCGTCTCCAGGACCAAATCCTTCGGGGAGGGATCCTTCCTCACCTTTCAAGCACCCCACAATTGAGCGTAGCACCAGAACATCAGGGTTTCTCTCCAGCACAGAGTTGATGTAACAGCAACCCCTTTTGGCCAGCAATGCTGATATAAAAGATAAAGCACTTATTTGTAGGCATGTCAGCTGACACAGTCAGTGTCTGGGTGGTGTTAAATAAATGCTGAGTGAAACACAGCTCCTGTTTTTGTCTAGTTCTTTACAGTTGACATTTATTGAATGTCTTACTTCCTGATTACAGAGTTAATTTCTTACAGTCGCGAAAAAAGCCACTTTTATGTGAAAACATATGTTTTATGTGATCACATTAAAAAATCGCACTTTTATGTGAAAACATATGTTTTATTGTGATCACATAAAAATCCCATGTCTAATTATTAGCTAGGATGCTATAACAGCTGGCCAATTGACTACCATATGCCTACAGATGCAAACTTGGATATCATCCACAATTGAACCATACACACATAATTAGTAGACTGTTGTAGTCATAAAAATTTATCGTCATAAAAAATTTCTTCTGGTTTGTCAAGGGTGTTTGTGTATCGGATGAGTTAGTATATAGCTATATACATAATAATCGGCTGATGATCACAACTGACATCACTAACTGTCTCTTACTGACCTTTGCTGCTGTTTCTTGAAGAGCTTCTGAGGATAGCACCTAAGCTTACCTGGAATTGTTCGTTCTTGAGAAATATGGCTATGGATTTTTGCTAAGTTTTGTTATAAACGTAGCACTGTGTAGCTTATATTTCTTGATGGAGATGATCCTTATACCAAACTGCAGCTTACAGTATCTAATTTCTAATAATGTGAACAGTTTGAATCGTTGAAAAATATAATAGCTATGAATATTATGATTAGTAAACTAAAGGCAGTGGACACTATAATAATACCTACATGTTGAGCATCTCCATCACTGTTGTAGCCTCTATGATCACAATTATACCTTGTCTACTCAAAAACCAATTTTATTCCACTATTGGCAAACGGTAAAATCTGTAGGTGTTACGTTTATGTATAACACTTCCCAGGATCTGCTATGCAACTGTTCACCTGTTTGCCATTGCTTCTAACTGCACCTTCTTACCAACTATCTTTTACCGTCATAAATAGTATGTATATATTATTATCAGATGCCTGTATTCAATACACAAGTTGAGTTATTGGCTTTCTGTAGATGAACCATCTCGTGCATTCTCCCACCTTGCTCTGGCTTTTTTTCCCTTCTATTTTGTCATTTATCTGGAGAATCCTTACTCACTGACGGTTAGATGTGCAATAGTGAACATAGCACCAAAGCAGGCATACTCCTTCTCAATTCATTTGCAGCTCATTAGGTTTGTGAATTGATCTAGCTGCAGTATTAGATTTTCTTGTCTACGAGAGCTGAACAATTTTTTCCACCGTTAAGAACGGAAAATAATGTTGGCCTTTGGTTGATCTGTGTTTCCTTTAGAAAATGCATCAACAACAACAACCCCAATATTCATTAGCCAATAGCAGTTAATAGATAATAATACCAGAACCAACAAGAACTACTGACAGAGTTACCAATTGTAACAAGTATACTAATAAGTATGCTGGTTTATCAATAAGTATTTGTACTGCCTGGCAATGTGTAGCACATGTCAAGATTGCAATTTTAAGTCTTAATTTTGTTAACTAATACCAATTTGGGTGACAGTGTTATACTTGTTAGGTATTCATCATCATCATGATCACTTTTGGGGGTGTTCAATATATTTCCACCAGAACATTTATCAATAACAATTCTATCACATAAATATGGTTGGTAGGGATTTTAGTGGGTAATCCTGCTTTAAATTTACTGTAGCCGGTTTAGATTTTTTAATGTATCTTTGCTAACTGACCATGAGAGAGACTAGACTACAAGCTGATTCATTGACATTGTGAGGTCATTTGCCTGTTATATATTAGGGTATGCACTGCCCCTAACAGTATAGCTAAGGCCTTATGCTCTTAGTGTTTTAGCAATTAGTTATAACAACTTTATTCGCTCAATAAAGACACAAACTCAAGCCTGGAAAATCCGTGCAGAGGAAGGCTGCCCTTAAATGCATGCATGTGGTTGATTAAGACTATCTAATGGAATACAAGTATCAGTGCTAGTTCTGTGTGTTTGTTTATGCATGTGTCTATTAGTAAAAGTGTGTTTTACTTCAAGGTCAGCAGTTTGTTCTTCATGAGCATTCTGCAGGTTGCTCTCATGTTGTTAAGGCTGTTCCTAACAACGTTTCTAACAACTGTATGTCTATATTGCAGCGATGGTAAACAATGTGGTAGCTGAAGTTTTGACCAACACTTCTGTCAGAGTTTCATGGGACCTGCTACCACTCAGTGAAATCACTGTCTACGCGATATTCTACAGTCAGTCAGGGAACAAAAATGAGCAAGCTAATAAGTTTGTTACAGCAGTGTCCAGCACTGAGAACTCTGTGGACATCATCGACCTTATCATGGGTGCAGAGTACCAGTTCCAGGTGGTGGCCAAGGCCGTTGTGAACACAATGGTCTTAGTGGGACAGCGGTCTTTGCTGACATGCAAGTCAATATTGCTCGTCATTCTTGCTACCTCCCCTCCGTCAACTAAATGTGAATGCATCCCGTTTGTCTCGCTTGGTGAGGAATAAATATGTTAGTTTAATTAAGTAATCATTAGCTATATGATCAGCATTACTGGCTATACATATATGGTTGGCCAGTTTGAAGTTGAGTTAACATTTTAATGCTCTGACATTAAAACCATTTAACTTCTGACACCTGTTCAGTTTGTTGTTCAGTGGCATCAGAAATGCGAGTTGATAAGCTCACCTTGTTATAACTAGCCACCTAGCAAGATCGTTTGAGCACAGCTCACATTTGTAAGGTTTTGACCTGACCACTTCTTGTGAAATATTATTGTTCAAGTCCTGATTTAAAAGTTCTTGTTTGCTCTCTGTCGGAGGAGCATCCCCTTTCCTATACCCTCCAACTTTTGCTTTCATCTTTGGTCACAAACTAGATGCGCCCCCCAAAACATCACATCTGTGGTCTCATCACCTTAACTATGCTGACTCTAGCCCTTGCATACTGCTCTGTGTTTCTTTTATAATGAGGGCATTTTAATGTTTGTAATATTTAGTGGGGGAAGATATGAGAAAATTATCAATCATACTCTAAAGTCTCAACCAACTATTGGGTGATGAAATAACTTTCTCAAGGATCAACTTAAAACTCGTTTCTCGACATTTCAGCTAGCGTATCTAGCCCAAATGTTCAGAAATAAAGTTTAAGTTGAACTTGACAGGGACCGGCAAGAGCTCGTGCTGTCGCTGTTGGGAGTATTAAGGAAAACATGGTCTTTACAGTGATATTACATGCTGAATCATGAAAGAATCAGCTTTGTGTTCCACTATTCCTCTCTCTCTTGATCATACCTTGGGCAGCATTCCAACATAAATGAATGCTGTTGACTTGAAGTCATTGAGTGGAAAATGCTTCTACCCATGAAATTAAAGTAGCATAACAGCTAGCTATATAGCATAGCCACTTAGTCTCAAGATCTTCTAACCTGTTACACCACCACTTCTGGTGAAGTATTCGGAACCACTGTACCAAATTTCCTCAAATAGACTATACACTGTCTATTCATTTCAGAACCTGTGTGTACTATTGAGGGCACAAACTGATCGAGGTGTACTCTATTTTACTGAGCACCAGAATAGTGAAATAGGCACATCCTCACTCGGATCTAGACTGGTCACCATTTTTTCTGATTGGGATTGGGCAAGAATGGACCTGAACTTTAGGGTGTGCCTTCAGTTACATTTGGCTAGACTATTGGAGTAGTGTAGCTTATTAGCAGTTATTCGATGCAAAAGGATCATGACAAACAAAAATTAGGTATTGTTAATAAGTTTGTTGACCTGTCACTCGTCAATGATCACATTCATGCTCTTCTATGCACTCCTCAAACTGCCTTGCTGTTGCAGGAGGAAGGATCACCATCACTATATGTGTTGTTGAGGCAAACAGAGTGTGGCAATGACTCTCTGTGGCACCAACCTTAGCAGCACTATGGGCTACTACAAAAAAGTAAAAGTTTTGGCACTCCCCCCCTACGCAGATGCACACACGATAATTATTTCATCAATTTTTAAATAATATCGAACATCATTAAAAAGTGTTATCTCTGCTCTATACAACTTTTGATCTCAGCAAAAGCTCAGGAATGCTTCATGACTTTGAAGAGGGTGACCTCTTCAAAGGTTCGCATACACATTATTCATTTAAAAGCACTTAGTTTTAAAACTTCAGTTGGACTTTCATCTTGTAACAGGGTAATTGAGCTACCCACAAATTGAGCTACCCACAAAACGGGCTTAAGCCCTGTTGATGTTTTGCCCTTGGATAGAGCCTTGCAGATGAATGACCTCAACCATTTTTCCTCTCATTATTCTACCCCCTCACCTCTCATTATTCTACCCCCTGGCCTCTCATTATTCTGCCCCCTCACCTCTCATTATTCCACCCCCTCATAATTTTGAAGCCCTTAAAACATTTGCTAACAACCACAGGTTGAATCAAAAAGTTGCATGCCTTAGAAAGCATAGTCTGTAGGATGTTTGACCTTCAGTCTGCCCTGTTAATTGGCTGCATTTTCCATTATTCCATCCAAAAAAGTTCAGTCTAAGGAAGTGGTTACATATTGACAGTATCATGTGCAAGTAGAAGGGGGGAAATGGGGTTTTTTGCAAGTTGTGGGGCGTTCCTTATCCCTGCCTCCCCCTTTCACCCTTCTGGATCCAACAGCCCCTTTGCACAACCCTGCAATAATTAGAGTTATCTCTTTTGCAAGACCTAGCCTACAGCTAAATAACTACTCAGCTTTGACAGCACCTAAATTCTGTAAAGAAGTCATAGCTCTCCTCTACAATGGGATTTATTGGAGGTAAAAAGCTTGAAACTCATGATTCCTTTGGAAAGACAAGCAGATATATATTCACTGTAGAATTTTTCAATATGCATGCATAAGATATTCTCTAATTTACTCCTGTTATTGAATGCTGTATTGCACATGGGGGTAGTCATTAACTACTATTTTCAAGAATTATGGCAACATTTTCCAAGGTAGCAGTAACAGTTGGATGATGAAACTGTTAAAGCAACTTGTTGGCAGCAATAATTACTATCCAGAAAACAGAAATGTACAATATAGATGGTGTCAATTAGGACTGACCAACCTACCGACTGACAAACTGACCTAGCAAACAACTAAGCAACCTACAGACATATCATTATATGGCATAGAAATTAGTATATGGAATATGGCGAGTTATTTCACTTGCACGCTATATTTTTACTCGTCTTTGGCTCGTCAAAATACAGGCACCTGCGACTCACCATATTCCAGTCTGATTCTTGTAATAATATATGTATACATGCACACATATCTATGTATGTATATATGTTATATATAATTATGTCCATATCTATGTATGTATGTATGTATAAATGTCTATACACATATATATCTAAATATATAGGTATACATGCACACATATCTATGTATGTATGTATGTATATATATGTCTATCTATGTAAATATAGCACACATATATATGTGTATATATGTATACATGCACAGATATCTATGTATGTATATGTATATATGTAGACAGGTACACACATCTATGTATGTATATATATATGTCCACACACAAATATATATAATAATTATGTATACATGCACACATATCTATGTATGTGTATATCTACGCATTCACAGATATCTATGTATGTATATATATGTATATACATGCCCACCTATCATATATATGCATGCACGCATACATAACTATGTATGTATGTATGTATATATTGATGGACAACTCAATTACTTTGTTTTGCACATATGAGGTGTGATGTATATAGAGCACTGTATATAAACTGCCAGGTACATAAAATTATATTCCCTCTCTGAATGCATACAGTTTCTAGCATTGGAGTAACTTTCTTCTCGACTATTTTATTGTACTCTTTCATCCTAATGATGGTGTTAATGGCATGCTGTTGTCACCGGAAACGTGGGAACAGGTAAGGACTTGCTAGCATGTATCATATACAAGTATTTATTATCCCGACAATCAGTAGCCATGATGTTTTGGATAACCAGAAGACTACTGAAAATAGTCACCTCAAAAATGTCTATAGAAAGTAAGTTTCTTTGGAAAAAATTAACACTGTAATCGTCATGAGTTACAGTCACTTTCACAGACCAGTAGTGCAGATAGCCGAGTGTGAATCATATGGAGAATTCCCTACATCAACACATGCATACCCGGTCCCCTCCAAACATTGTGATATCAAGAGCAAGTAAGTTTGTTAAGAAAAAAAATTGTTTTATGAAGGTCATGCACCCTTTCACTTTTACAGACCAGTAGTGAAGGTGGCAGAGTGTATGTCCTATGGAGAGCTCCCTTCACCAAAGCATGCATGCCTGGTACACCCTGAAACTGTACAATCGAATGACATCAAAAGCAAGTAAGTTAGAACGAATGCCAGTATATGGCTAGCTACTTTGGGTTGTTATTGCAATTTTGTGCTCTATGGTGGACATGCGTATATTTGGGACAAGTTAGAAGTGATGGTGGAAGAGTACAGAGTTGGGCAGGATTAGAGGACAAGTCTAACTCTAGTTTGTCAAGTGCTAGACAGCTGAAATTAGCACCAGTAGCTAGAGGAAGCCCTACTGCATACAACGAGTTTTTCATTAGGCACTAAAACTTGAGTATGTGGTCAAATGCATGGTTGGAAAATTAATTTTAGAAAATTGATTTTCAACTGAGGTACTTTCGGTTTGGCTCCAGTAACTTGGGTATAGTTAAATGTTTTAGTAGTAAAAGAGAGCACACAGAGAGACCTATCCTTTGAGCTATAAATCAAGTCCATACCATGAAGTGTGCAGAATCTATGGAGATATAAATTGGTAACTACAATTTATTTTAGTGCCTACTAGTACCTTGCTGTATCTACAGTCGAGGGGGGTCCGAAAAGTCAGCCACTACTCGAGTTTTGAAGTACCCGCAATTTAGTTCCAGTAATCTGGGTATAGTTATACTATTTAACAGGAGAAAGAGTAAATTTTAAAAAGTTGATGTTTGCCATTGCCATCAGGAATGGTCTCCTCTTGACTTTTTATAGATGTCCTTCTTTGGAAGAAATCTGCATAGTAAAATTTTTGTAAATCTTCAAGAAGTGACTTCGCACATCAAATAGTTGCATTGGTGCAGCGTAAATTACAGAAGCAAAATCGTTATAAAGCCGCTCCAATAAATTATTTAAACAAATTGACTTGATAGGTACCTATACTGCCTTAAATCACTTTTAATCGCTTCTTTGAGAAAGGAGGTGTTCCTGGATGCGTTTCTTGCCATAAGCATTTTTGTAGAGATAAGGGACATAGTAATGCTATTGTTTGCTTACCTCAATGGACTCAATTTCTATATCAAACTGAAACTGGATTCTAATTGAACAGTAGTTAGCTAGAAATATTACATTTATAAAACACCACAATTCCTGATGAAGGCTAGAGCATCTAGTCGAAACATTGAGAGAATACAATTTCAAGTTGATTTGAGAAGGTTATTGAAATATTATTATGTCAACTGAGTTAATTTAGAACTAATTTTTTACTTGACAAGTGCCCCTCACCCATGGGTCAAGTACATCCCATACTCTTCTCAACTGATTTTGAAGATGAATCATCATCCCCCACCCCCCACCCCCATTGTATATATATATTATATATGTGAATATCCTTATATGGATTTAACACAATTGTAAAATGGCTGACAGTATCAAAAAGTAAAGCTCATATCTCTCATATTAGTAGCTTCTTTGTTTCGGTAACTCGAAGAATTAGCTTTGTAGGTTTTGTTGTAGCACATAGCACATTGACAACATAATTATTAATTCAAAAAAAAATTTCAAGCATGTCTTTGAGTTTTTCATTAAGGTAGTTAACCAGCAGTCCAAAAAACTGTGGGGGGAAAGCACAAAATATTTCTTTAATATCCTTGTTATAAGTATACATGCATCTCCTCTGATATCCTTATGACCAGAAAGGCAAAATAAGTGGGTAGTGAACCTACCAGATGCAGTACTCACACGTGATCAATAAGTGGTTTTGAAGCTGCCTAAACTCTGTCCCTGTACCACATAAGCTCCCACTAATAGCTATACACGTAGCTGTAAGTTGGACCAATAAGACTGAAGCAAGTGATCTACATGGCACTGTGTGTGTGTGTGTGCATTTCTAACAAGACCTATGATGCTGAAGGATAATTTGAGCAAGAAGCAGAGGAGAGCACTCAAAGAATTAAAGATGATGCAAAATGCGGTTATCTTTCCAGCAGAAAAAGGGAATATTACTGCGAGTTTTAAACAAGATGACTGCCATTCCAAACTTGTTTTAGTGTGAGATTGATGAAAAAATGACTCGTCCAAATCATAGAAAAATTACTAAGTTTATACTAGAGAGTTTTTGAAAGGACAGGAAGTTATCAACTGTGGTGTATTATATATTTAAATTTAGGCCAATAGAAATAGGTCATATGTTGTATAAAAATGCACAACAATGGTAACTACTTGAGTCCTATTGTCTCATACTTAGGTTAGTGACTTTCAAAATATAAGCACGGTTGATCTCTTGACTTGGGGACAAAACTGGTATATAAGGATGTAAAAGTCACAGGACATTTTATGGATATGTTTAAAAAAATACATCTTAGTTTAAATAGTATGCTAGTCAGTTTTAATGTATCCTCTCTTTTCACTTGTGTCCCCACGGTGAAGCAGGAGAGGTGATACATAAGATGTTGAGGATGAATGAGACCCTGGAAGAAAGGACTGCATCATTACATGACAGAATTATTGAATTGTTGGCGATTTTCCTGAAAGTCCAGCTACTTTAGGGACTTCTGCCAAACAGAGAAAAGGACTGCTATGGGCTCTCCTGTCTCTTCAGTAGTGGCCAATTTAAACATGGAATTCTTTGATGAGCTGGTCTTGGTGTGAGCACCAACAAAACCTGTCTTTGGAAAATATATTTTATGATACCATAAAGGGCAATACAGAAGAAGAACTTAACCATATGGACACACTGTCTAATGCATAGGAGAGGAGAGGTGGTATGCTGGACTCCACCGTTTGCAGAAAACTGTCACATATGGATAGGTACCCTCACTATAGTTCACACTTCCCAGTTCACTTGTCTAGGGACTCTGGATGGTGCAAGAAAAGTGACAACTATACAAGAGAGCAGGAGGAAAGACTAATCACTTTTACAAAGTTTTTTCTAACAACACACACCCACTGCCCTTGATCCAATCAGCTCACCTAGGAAAGGGAAGAGAGAAGGTTAAAAAAGTGAAGAAAATACAGAAAAGAACTCCTTATCATCACCATTCGCTATCTTGCCTAAGTGAGACAGCAGACAACTTTGTGGAAATTTAATACCCCCAGGTTTGCTTTGAAATTGCCATGACTAAAGATCTCAGCTTATCAGAGTCAAAGATAAACTACAAACTACCATAAACACACAGTTGTGTGTAGAATTCCCTGCAGCTGGGGGAAATTGTATATGGGTGAGACAAAGAGGCAAGAGACCTGGATGAAGGAGCAAAGGGAGGCATACAGAAGAGGAGAACTTGAAAGGAGGCTGTGGCTGGTCCTCTATCAAGGGACTGAGTCTTTTATCAAAACAGCACCAATAACAACAACAAGGTATTGTATGTGTTGACTGGTGTGATGTACAACAACTGGTTAGGAAGTCAGAAATACTTATCAACATCGCCACAACTTACTATATACTATATGTGTATAGAAAAATAAAACAGTTGGAAATACAATGAAAACATATTGAAGTGACTTGAAAGGAAGTAAGACTACACTCACACGTAGACTACCAGATTGATGACCCTTTACCACTTTAATATCGCATATACCACGTTTACGATAAAAGACATTGGTGTACATGATCATACGATTTCTAAAACAGATACATGATTTTAAATGGTAAAGGGTCATAGTTTACATGGGTAGAGTCTTACTTCCTTATTTCTATCTGACCGTCAATCCAATAGCTATTAAACTATCTGTTATTGTAAACACATAATAAAACTTCATGAGTTGTTTTTGCTCTCACAGACCTACAGTTGCGATGGATTGTCTGGCATATGAAAAAGGCCCTGGATCAGAGGACACCTACCAGAAACTTTCCCTTGCAACCGTTCAACAAGAATCGATCTACGACACTACTTTTTAAGTATTACTCACATGTTGGTGAATGCAATAATATTATATCCTACTAGTAAACAAAGCTGTTGTTGTTATTATTATTACTATTCTACTATTACTATATGTATTGTTCTTAGTTTGTTAGCTAAATTCTTTAGTTGTCGTTTGTTGTATGATTATTCTTATTAAGCATTTTCACCCTGTGTTCTCCATCATGTGACAACCCTAGCTGATGTAGAGCTTCCTGTTGCTTATAGAGGTGTTGGAAGTGCATTTGGGAGGAACAAGAATGTCATTTTCTGCATAATACCTAAACTTACAAACATTAAGGAATTGGATGTCTTGGAACTCAGCAAGAAATGCAGGGCAATGTTTTAACAGGACAAGAATAGCAGCATCCGATAAAATCTGTTTGCTGCACTTTGTTAACTGAGGATGTGACCTACACTTGACAATCTTGATTTGCTACCTAGCTTGTATTTTAGCACTCCTTTATCATAATTATGGATAAGTCCAAGACTATAGTGTTAGTGATTGCTAATGGCTACCCAACAGATTCTCTATGAGACTGAGTTACAGATCAACATGAGTCATTTTAGTCTGTCCCAACTGAGCATGCTGCATAATGCATTGATAATAGTTATTGTTATGTGGTACAATAAGAATACCATTCAGAGAAAGTATTGTCTCACTACAAAGATGATGAAATAGATGGGCAAGGAAAAAGCAAGCATTGGAGTACAAGCTCTGTGACCTAGTCCAGCTGATGCTTCTTATCTATTGAACAAATAAGTATCAAAAAAATACACCTCGACAATACCAATCATAACTTCCACCCACTATCAACATCATTTATGTAGCTTAAAAAATAAGCTGTATTTATATGTATTTTTTATGCCAAGTTGTCAGCCCGGCAATCCAACTTTTGCCCTGTCCTTGAATTAAAAAGTCATTAATAATGCTAAGTGGCTGTTAGGTGGTTTATGGTAAGAGTACATGTACCTAAACTATTTGAATCAGTCTCCACAGGAGAGGGTGGGGGAAATCCCATACTAACCACATGCTGGTCTATACCCAACACATTCTCATAACAGTGCAAATAGATTAGCTTAGCACACAATAAGATATATGAGTTTGAGGGAGAAATTAGGGGAGAAATTTGTCTAATCTAACGCGACGCGATTCTTCTTCATTCCTTGCTGGGTTTCTGATGAAAATAGTAAGTGCAAAAGCTGTCGTAACTGCATCATAGAATCTTCAAATGTTCTGCAACTTGGAATATGATGAGATTTAAAATAGTTTGAAAAATTTGTTTAAAAAAGTGAAAAATTAGCATTTTGACATTATTCCCTCCTTAGATCTTATGTGATACTAAATTCAACAGAATGAGTTACCTCTTGTTTTATCAATATATGTATATATATATATATATATATATATATGCCATAGGCAATAATGTTGAAATAGGATTCAGGAGACTCTAATGAAGTAGCCTATCACAGGAATGAGTGTTTTGAATGTGTCATGGAAACATATTACTTTACGTCTACAGTGAGTATACAACAATTTGATATTTTGATCCGAATTATAACATTCCAGAAGTGTGAATACATATATATATGCATGCTAGCACAATACATGACCATCACAATGAAACACACGAACATGAACACAATAATTATAACAGAAAGAGAAAATACTATGCAGGAAAACACAAGGAAACTACTGGGTGAAGTCTACCATGGTTTGATGTTTGCAAAAAAAGTCCTTCTTTGTGACATACAGTGGGTACTGATATAAAAAATGCTCAAATTAACATTTTTTCGTGGACTACCCACGAACAAGGAAGCCAAAACAGTCTTTGCAGCTCATGCTGCTATGTACTCTCTCATTGCACAGCTAACTTTAGCTAAACTCAGTCAATGCCTTCTTCATTGCTAAGCACTTGCGAATGAGTTAAAGGAGTTCTTTACCTTACCTTGAACTGATTTCCATTTATTGTATAAGTTTTTTTCCTCAGAAGCTTACTGTTTTGACGATACTTAAAGCACAGACGCTCAACAAGACCACTTATAATGTGTGTCTATGTGTATTATGTAACACATAAGCATGTGTCTACTTTAGTAATGAACTAGTGTGTAATAATATCTTAGATTGGTTAGTAGCTACTGTTACACAAACAGGCTGACCCTGTATGGATGTACAGGTGGCACGCATCCAGTTGTAAATGGACTCCAAACACTATTGGCTGTTTTGCTATTGTGTTCGTCTCTTTGCTCAATGAAGACAATCCTGCAGCAGTGGTCCATATCATGTTTTGGCAGTTTATATGGTTTCTTATATAGTGAGGAAAAGGCTCATACGACTTCTACTTTAACTCGGGTTTGATCGACATTATTTTATTTTATCGCAATAATTTTAAATCCAGGAATATTGTAATAACAATAACCCATATTATAATGATGTAGTTGAAGCATATGTGCTCCATGCTGGATGGTTATAATAATTAGAGTGGTCACAAGCCTTGAAGAGATGGGCTACCCAAGTCAAGGAGAGAGGAGGATGTCTCAGAACCAATATCCCAGTTGACTCAATACTGAGTGGCAAAGTGGTGTGTACTTGCAATGCTATTCATTACCAAACCATTATCCACCAGAGAATTGACTGGTGTCCCTCCCACTCTTTCCGAGTGTGCTGGGGGCTGTGTGGTTGCAGAATAACTAATAGCAGTATATAGTTTCACCAACCAGATGTATATATATTTAAGTGTTTGAAGGGGGGAAGGAGGACCACACTCATTTCGCACACATAGACAAGACAACAGGCTCTAAGTGTTAACCTTTGAATGATGTCATTGATGGCACATGCTTTGACTAACGACTTTAAGGGGTGTACTGATCCACTTGAATCCAAATGACAGCAAATGCAACAATGATGGAAAGGAATGCAAATCACAAGGCATATAATTATATATATTATACAACTGCTGTCACATATCATCCCTATGGGAGTCTAATCAAGACAAGAGGACTTGAACCCATAAATGAGTGGTCTGGAATTCAAACTCGTTATACAAGGATATTTGCGCACTCACATGAAAGCATTCCCTCAATTGTGTAGGCATGTACATCAAATGTGACTTTTAGCATACAGTAATGTTGGTAAGGTTAAAATAGAGTGTGTCATTATCTAAGAAGTCTGTCAGTTTCAAGTGTAATCCATACAGGATACGTCCAAACCTGCATTCATACTCGTAAGGCATTTTAGGTTTATCCCACTTCACATTAGTATGAGTGCATTCTATATTCTCGCCTCCATGTTGATTGAGTAGCTCTATAGTGAAACTTGCCTCAGCCGGCCACTTCAACTGATGGTCATACTCTCCCTGCATGGCCCATAGGTTCACTCCCATAACCATCCCACACAAAATATCTCCATTAACATCTATGCCTATGCAGAACTTATATCCACACACATGCGTATACATGGCTGGACTCTTCCAATCATCAGGCTTGTTCTTCTCCTTCTCTTCGCTGAAGTTATCCATTTCAAATGTTCGCCTTAAGCTAGCCAAGTCTGTTACTTCCTTAATTGCTACTATATTCTGTTCTGACTTCTCTCGCATCTCCACAAATTTCTTATCTCGTTCTTCTAATAGCTTGTTAAACTTATGCTCCTGTTCCTGCAACTTCTTCTCAAATTTCTTCTCTTGGTCCTCTAGCTTCTGCTCCAACTTGTCTTGCTTCTCCACCTGTTCTTGTAGCTCAACTTGGAGTTGCTGGTTCATTTTCACTGCTGCAGAGGCAGTCATGGAGAGATGTTTATAGCTGTTCTGGCTGGCATGTTCTTCCTGGTACTCTCGTCTAAATCTCCCATCACACCCCACGACACCAAATTCACATGTCACCTCCTCCAGACGGCATATCGTCATGTGATTTTCCATGACATCACGTTCGCAAGTTACCCCACAGAAATTGGGACACTTTAGGGGCAAGTATATGCATTGTGGCCAGTGTGTGTCCACCACCACCTCATAGGTGGCTCTGAAGCCACAGTATTGACACACATGGTCTCTTTTGACACATTCCCCATCTACATGCTGATCCACCTTGTTCCTGGGAATAATCTTCTGGCAGTGAAGAGGACACTTGATATCCACATACTGGCAATGGTTCTGCTCTGGGTCCAAGTGTGTGTCCAACTGACCCAGCAGTCCTGACCAGCCACACCCCCTTGTGCTCATGCTGCAGTACACTTTCAGAGAGTCCATTTGTCGCTGATGTTTGAGAGGCTTCATGATGGTGAAGTTTTGCTGTCCACATTCTGGGCAAGGTTTGTCTTGCTGCTGGATGTCAGCTATGCAGGCATGGCAGTAACTCTCCCCGCAGCAACTGGTGTAGGTCAGTCCCCTAGCCACCAGGGAACACTGCTTGCAATAGAAGTGATCAAGCACTAAGTCTATAAACTCACACTGATAGCCCTCCATTTTTACTCCGAGCACTTCCTTATATGGAAGTCCCTTTTGTCAGGTCGTGCAGACGGAAGTATGACCACGCAACGCCGTATTGTGACCTGAAGCCTCCAGTAGCCGAAATCTTAGCGCCATGAACTTTTCCAATGAAACAGCGTCACTGTATTTGTATAGTAGCCAGGAATGATCAGCAGTTTACCACAATTGTGTGTTGTTATTATTATTATGATGATGATGATGATGATGATGATGATGATGATGATGATGATGATGATGATGATGATGATGATGATGATGATGATGATGATGATGATGATGATGATGATGATGATTGATGCTGCTGAGCCCACCACTACAGCACAGTATGAAACTATTAGACAGGGCCCAGCCAAGAAAAAACTGCATTTTTTCCTGTCAAGGTTTTCTCAGTGGTTCCATCTTCTTGAACCACCCTTATCCTTTGATATTAGCTTGAGGGCCACCCAGAATTTTGCCTCAAATCCAAGATGGCCGCTAAAATCCAAAATGACTGCCAAAATTACTGAAATTAGCCTCTTAGCTTTTCCTGTGAAAGTTTTTTCAGTGTTTTTGTCATTCTGAACCTATACCCTTTGAAATTAGTTGGGGGCCTCCTAGGATTTGTCCTCAAAATCCAAGATGGCTGCTCAAAATCCAAAATGCTGCCAAAATTATTTTAATTTTTATCTTACTTAATTTTTTCCCTTCCTGTCAGTGTTTTCTCCATTATCCGGAACCTACATCCTTTAAAATTAGCCTCGGGACTTTGATCCAGACATCCCATATAGAAAGTGTGAAGAATTCATTGACTTAATTAAACTATAAATTATGGGTATGTGCATAATGTGTGTGTGATAGAACATGGTGAGTGATAGTTAGTATTTATAGTATCTACAAATTAAACAAAATACAGTTCCAACATTCAGGAATGACAACTACACTGATAATTAACAATTCAAGACACACACATCACCCAGGTACAGTGTATAAACTACTTCCAAGTCATGCCACAAAACCTCTATTACCTATGCACTACATTTGTCACTCCACCTCTTCCATTAAAGTGTGTGCTAACTTGATTTACCTGTGGTTTAATTAATGGTAGATAGTTTTATGGGTGTGTCAGGTGTGTTGTACCAGATGTTCTTTGTGCAGTTAACCAGTTATGAGAGTCCAGCTTATGACAGAAAGTATCAAAGGACAACCTTTAAATAATTAATTGACAGGTATGTATAATTGTCTTGTGAGTTAGGTTATTTGCCAGATGACATGCATTGCACAACTTGTCCAAAAACTTGACCAAAAATTTAATGACTTGAATTTATTCAGGATCAGCACTATGGCAGCTATACCATTTTTTAGTACAGTAGCTAATGACAGAAGACCATGCCTGCTGTGTAATGAAACTTTCAAAAACAAGGATGACATCTTAAATATAACAATAAGTGACTGGAAACTCTCCAAATACAGATGGTTGAGTGTTGATAAGAATGTATGTTCTCATCCTCTTTACACTAAATTCCGATTAGCTGCACCAAGACTGTCCAGTCACCACAAGGATATGTTTATTCACAAAGGGTGCCAAATCACATTTCGAAATCGAGTGGAATGAAAGGAAACTCAAGCCAGTCAACTTAGGCAATCTGGTTCAGAATCTGTTCCTGGGCCCAGTGGAATAGACAGCAAATCATATACAACACAGAAGAAGCGTGTCTGCTTTATCTCTAATTTGGAGATAAGTGCTGACAGTAAACAGTATAACAATAGTGGCCTTGGGAGATGCTCAGAAGGTAATGCTTTCAGAAAGATTAAAAGTCAAATGGACTTAAAAATCAATGATCAGGAGAACAAGTACTACGCTGCTGCCAAGCGTTTGGATGTATTATTCAGTGGAGCATCCTATGATGGTTTTGCAATTGATCTTTACTACCACAAGACATGTTATATGAACTTCACCTATGCTTATGATCATAAAAAATCCTCTGCACATGATATCAGGAAAGATGAGTTAGGGTCAGAAGTTATTGACCAGTTTTTCCGGTTATTTAACCTTTTGACAGAGTTTGGAAGATGTGAAAGAGTTGAGCCAAGATCATGACCTTGATGATCCACCAATCAAGAAAACATTTACCTTAAAGCAAAAGCTGATGGAGAAATTTGGTGATTCAATTGATTTTCATGTGGTTGGTAAGTGCCTCATAGTGCACCCTAGTAGAGTAAATCCCATCATGTATTCAGCAGCTACACTTCAAGGCCATTGACTCCGAGAAGATGACTTGACCAAAGTGTTCTCGAGATTGATTCGTCGTAAGATTTCACAGAGGGAATCTGCAAAATGCCCCCTTGAAGCACAAGAGTTGATTGATCTGCTTGATAATGGCAAACCACTGTGCTGCATCTACAATGCTATTTGCTGTCGATAGATCCCAAGAGATCAAAACATATCCTTGGCTATGTCATAGTTCCGAGCAATTCTCAAGCAGAGAAAATATCAGCTTTGAGTCAGAGTTGGGAAAAGATGGTCCACCAATAGTAACTGCCCTGAGTCTGACAATACATAGACTCACAGGTAGTAAAGAAGCAACCACTTTACTAAATCGATGTGGAGTAGGAATACCCTATACCGATGTCCACCATTTGAACAACAAATGGGCGAAGTCTTTATCAATGGAGTGCAAGAAGATGCTCCCTCCAGGTTTCATAAAAGGCCGCAGTGTGCATATAACGTTTGATAACTTGATAACTCTGATGGGAAACAACAGACACTAACTGGGGCACATACCACTCACCACACAACTGGAACTATATTCCAGGCTAGGTATCTAATTAGTGATACCACAACCAGCTCAACATCCAAACCAGTGCAGTCCGATATCATTGACCAAGAGATATCCGATTATGGTTCTTTAGAAATAAGACACTCCCTCCATCATTCCCCAATTTCAATGATGACTACAAAAACTCCCCGTTGCTAGATGACGCAATGACATTGAACATTGCCTGGGTTTTGGTTGGTACCATTGGTGATAACTGCCTAAAAGAATGTTTTCCGGATGTTGAAAAAGATGTACTGGGCCCGGTTGGTTCTTGGATAACATTCATAAAAGGTGTGACTGACTGCTCAACTACTAAATGCAAGCTAGAATATCTTCCTGTAGTTCCATTGCCACCAGATGACAAAGTCATTAAGTGGTACATGGATATGAAGTGCAGATTGCAAATGACCTTGAGCTGGGTCATATATTTGCCCATGCTGATGAAGCTAAACATAACAGGATTATTACAGAATGAAATTGATCATGCTTCAGCGTCATCGCAAAGAGATAGCAATCTAACTGATATAAAATTTTACCACCACGAGTAATACAATCATGTCGAAATTTAGTGTACCCAACTGGTATAAAAAATATCCAAGTTTAGTTAAGCAAATTATGTCATAATCAGCTGCAAAAATAAAGCAAAAATAAAAGCTTGAATTAATTATTGATGGCACAACCTACGTATATATATACATCAAACATACCAGAAGCGAGCATAGACATGCTTCAGAGGAGTTTTGGTTTCTAGGTACAGGGGGTCGTGAGGGGGAAGGAAAAGGGACTTTAGATACCAGTGTGCAAGCATAGCAAGAGCTAGATGTTACACTAAGTGATATTTGTTATAGATGTTATACCAAGTCATGTTACACTACGTGATAGATGTTACACTAAGTGGCAAATCATCCTCAGTCTGATTAACTCGCTCCAACTTAGAGACATGATCATGAAGCTTCTTATTGACCAACAACTTTGATCAAAAAAATTTGATGTGTTTTTTTTGCCAACTCCAGAGTCAATAACTTCCCATCTTTCCTTTAGCAAAATAGACTTCACTTTTGTTTCAGCAGAACCTTTTCTTAACATTGACCTTACTTATCTTTGTCTTGTGGCTTGCTTGAATGTCCCAAAAGGAGCATACCCTCTAGAGCCTGTTTAGCCAAATCAGACCGTGAGATCTGGGTTTTCCAAACCTCAACTATCCTTACTTGTGGGGAGACCAGGTTGTCTCCCCCACCAGGCAGGTGGACCAGATAACAGGCAGAAACCCTTAACTAGTGAGTGGAGGTTCTTTACATTACGAGCATGAATATGTTTGATTTTTAGATCACTAGCAGATCGAAATGTTCAGATGGGTTGTTTTTTAGAGATTTTACAACAAATAAGATATCATTTAGTTATTAGTCTTAAGGGAAGACTAATAAGGCGATCATTGTAGTCTGATGAATAATCTAAGGATGAACTTCATTGCTCTTCTTTGGATCTTTTCCAATGGAACAAAGTCGTTCTTGAGATGAGGGTGCCAGATTGGAGAGGCATACATGAGTAGAGACTTGACTAGAGTGAAGTAAAGTTGATTCTTTGCACTCGCTGTGTTGCAATGTTGGAAAATACACCGAAGAAGCCCCAGGGACTTGAAAGATTTACCAATTATGTATACGGTGGCCGTTAAAAATTTATTACCTGCACGGGTGGAAAATTGAAGGCGTTGACAATCAACGCCTTCAATTTTGCACCCACGTGTCTGACCAGGTAATAAATTTTTAACGCCTATTTCAAACGGTCATTGTACGCTCTAGAGCAGCCACTCGTACCATTTTCAATTTTTTTGGCACTTCGCAACTCGGATTGGTTTTGGACGGCGATTTTGGGGTGCAGCTTTTTGAGGTCCCTCCGCTTTAGGGTCTAGTAACTTGCCTATAGTTATACCTATGATACATATTTTAGTATCAAAAGAGAGCACACAGAGAGACCTATCTTTTGAGCTATATATCAAGTCCATACCATGAAGTTTGCATAATCTACTGAGCTCTAAAGTTGTAACCACAGGTTTAAAAAATTAAAATTAAAATTTGCAACTGTCCCTCCAATTGGAGAACTCAAAATTCAGGGCCACTGGACGTACGTAACCGCGCACATAACGGTTCAGAGGTCGAAGGTGCAGACCTGCGAGACAATCAGCTGACTGCAGGCGGAAGCTTGGGCCCAGCTTTGTAGGAGAGCCTAGCTCACGGCCATAGATGTCTGCTAGGCATCCATGAGCTGAGCTCCCCACCAAGCGGGGCCTAGGCACCCAGCAACAGTCAAAACAACGTAACTGCGAAGATTTTCTGGCGGTTATCCCCCAGGCAAAATATAAATATAAGCAACCTTGACCTCTTCAAGGCCTAGGAATGTAAAACTCCTTATGAAGCACATCAATACTAACCTCGTTGAACTTTGACTTCTTGAGACCAATGGCGGTCTTGTTGAAGTATTTGTCCATTATTCCTGCTGCCCTGAGGATAGGGCTAGCAGGAGGAGTTACCTATGGCACTGTTAAGGCTGATGTGTGGTCAGACTCTTCAAAAAGTAGAGAAAAACTTGAGCATATGAAGCAGGCAGTACAAAAAGAGATCCAATACACGAGAGAGTCGGAGAAAGAAACTGTAAGTGCAAAGCGGATGTGTGTGTTTTTTCCTATCCAATATACAATACATATGCTAACACTTATCCTGGCCTTGCTATACTCAAAGTGCTCTATCAACAATGCATCGCAAGCAGTTGTTTGTCTTCTAAAACCAGGCCCTTCTGCAGCACCAGGTGTCTGGTGCTGGAGAAGGGCCGGGGATACTTGACATGTTCCTGTGTACTCTACTCTAGTCACATGCTCGAGGAATTTTAATGAAGCTCTGGGAATTTAATCTTGTGCCAGATGCACTGCTCTGAGCCCGTCTCTGCCTTGCTGGAGTTTAGAGATGCTTGTAAACAGAAGAGACCACATGGATTATCCTCCTGTGTGTCCTGATTACAACACCAGTCTACCCCAGCTTCAGTGCAGATACACTACAAGCATCATTCTGGCATGGATACTGGTGAAATGACAATTTCAATTGCAGCTCATTGGCTCCACCGATATTTCAGCAAGGGAAAAAAAACATGTCGCTTGCAGGGTTTCATTTAGGGGGGGCAGGGGGGGATGGCTGCCTGCCCTTGGAACCTTTTTGCCCCTCCCCCTTGGTACCTTTTTGGCCCCCCCTGGAAATTTTATTATTAAAATTCTTATTGATGTTGATAAGTGCTTGACATCATGCTCCCCCTTAAAATATCCAGATTCCTCCAGTTGTCCCCCCCTTGGACAATTTTCTAAATGAAACCCTGACTTGTCTCCAGAGGATTTCCCAGTGCAATGATTTGGTAGAGGGTCTCTGCTACATGCTATATGTTATTTTGGTAAAGGGTCTCTGGTCACGCGACTACATTTGCTATTGATGATTGCTACTGTGTATATATGTTATGCACAAGATAAGGAATGTGCTCAATCGTAGAATTCTTGTTTGGGCTTGATCAATCCTGGATCCTCGTGCCAATTCCAAGGACATTAGTTAACCCTTTAACGGTCACGGGCGCTTTAAAGCGCCCTAAGAAGTCTCGCAGTTAAAAAATTCATAAAAAATAGATCGTTCGAACTTACCCCCATAAAAATATTATTAAACGACGCCTAAAACGTTGCTCTATCACGTGGTATTCACAAAACAATGACAGCATAACGGTTGCTAAGGACTTTGAACCCGGAAAAATCATGGCTAAGCGCTTGAACGTTAGCGATGTGCTGCTTTTACTGGAAGACGACGATTTCGGCCTTTCTGGAGCGGATGACAGTGATTTTGAAGGCGGAGGTGTTGAGAGCTACCTTCCCAGAGCAAACCCTGAGCTTAGTCACTCAGAAGTAACGGAGGAAGATGAAGATCCAATAGATATAGTTTCTGATGACAGCTCCAGCTCTAGTGATAAGAGTCTTACTCAGCCTTTAGGTAAGTATTACTGTTCAAAATGGTATAGAATATAAAAATATCTGTTTCTATGTCCACAGTTTTTGGATCTACACAAAGTCACAGCAGTCCCACCTCTCACAGAGCTCAAATACCCATCAGTCACGGTGTCTCATCGTGACTGATGGGTATTTGAGCTCTGTGATGTAAGCTTTCTTCTGTTTTTCATAATTCCATGCTGCAGTCTGGTCATTATGGTTGAAATTTGTGTACCTGCAAATGTATAAAACATGTTATCATAAAATATACTTGAAAATAGAACAATAATTGACTTGAAATTCAAAAATTAATTACTAAAACCACAATTACAACCACATACTTTGTTGCTAGGCAACATAAACCACACCTACATATGAAGTAACTATGTGTGATTCCAAAAATATATGGTTGCTATGGACTTTAATAAATATTTGAGACAATACAGTTAATTTTAATAATGGTAGCAATATTTATTTTTTTAAACCGACCATGAAAGGGTTAAGCTTGCTTCAATCAAGGAATTACTTGTGCTCAGTCCGTGAGAATTTGAAGATGCTCAATCATAGAACTGTCGTTCATATCATTAGCTATGTAACTTTGTAATAAAAAAAAATGCTAGGTAGTTCAAACAATGCTGGCTCTAATGGTCGAAGACTGGACTAGTTGTAAAACACAACAGTAATGCAATACATGGCAAAGCTGTTAAGGGGGAAAGAAGGCTGCGTATCGCATAGTCTCATATAAAGTACCATATCTTTGCTCGCATTCACTCTAGTTTCCCAATTTATATATCAAATTATAGCTTGCAGTCTATGCTTTCTAATGGTAAGTCTCTTTTGTCATTTAGTTTCGCCATAATTTTTTCCTGGCTCATTATAGGCTCTTCCAGTGCGGACCGTAAGCCGTTAAGTAAACCACGTTGCAGTAACGACCTTTGCGAGGCTCTTATTCGGTCTATTAGTCAATCATAATGAGCACTACAAACTGCGCGTCTTGAAATTTCGAAAAAAAGTTTTTTTGTTGCATTTTCTGAACATAGCTTTATGACATCACGTTACATTTCCATCTATAGGTATTTTTTAGTAATCCTATCAAACAAAAACTCTCGCGCAAGTTGTAGAATATAAAATTTGCTTTCAAATGAAATAAAAAAATTTATGAAAGAATAAAAAATATTCAAGTTATCATTTGAACGGTTTTTCAAAAATCACTTCAGAGATATTGAGCCTTGAAGTCCAAGCAGTTTGTAATCACATCCCAGCTGCCCCTGCTTCACTAGAATACATCCCCTCATTACTAGAATTGTGTGTGTACAAACAAAATGTTGAAAGCAACCAATTGACTTTCACAGTCCTTTATTTTTTCAACAACAGCAGTATCCTACATCCTAACTACAACTTCAAAACCAACAATAATTATATATATATACATACACATATATTAAAGACGCATCAGACTTGTTACGTTGCTTTGCTAATATTGAATTAGCAAACATAAACACGTCATCATTTGCAGGGCTCCCATGCCCAGGTCCATCCATCGTCGCCCTCCACACATGTCTTCCGACACCCTCCAGTAATCCCTGAAAAACAATAGAACACAAACAAAAGTCATCCTCCAGTAATTTCTAAGCTTGACAAAAATACACATAAACAAAAGTATCTTCCAGTAATCTTTGTTTGGAATCTCTGTTTGACAATAGAAAGCAAGACACAAAAAAAAAATGTTACAGGTCCCCCTTGCCAGGACCATACAATGCTCCGCCCTCCATTGAAACTCTGCTGCCTCTCGATGGCAAGCCCGACACTTGTTGCACTCCCGTTTATGTGCATTTGTATACCCATCACTAATTAATGTGTGTGTACCTAAGCTTCAGTCTCTCCACTGAACGCTAAAAAAGTTTTTGTGTTCCTACAACTTCCATAGAAACCGAAGAGCCTTCAAAATTGGCTTCACAATTTACCTTGTGACCCTCAATTTACAGGGTTGTATACAGAAATTTTGCCAAGGGGGGGCGAACTTGAGATATGGAAAAATAAGGGGGGGCGAGAATGATACAATGATGGTGTATGTAATGTATAAGGGTGGTGTCTAATTTCAAGGGGGGGGGGCGAGAATGATACAAGGGGGGGCGAATGCCCCCCCCCGCCCCCCCCTAAATCAAACCATTCTGTGTAACTTGCTTCTGTTTCATCTTCAGGTCTTCGCACACAAGCTTGACAGAAATTATACATAAGATAATAATCTAAAACCTCTCCAGTGTCCCAACCAAGCCATAATTTGATTTGTGGCCCTGTCTAAGCCATGTGCCGTCAACAGTAATACTAACATCAATGATGTCTTCATTCCTAACCCTATAAAAATCATGTAACCTATGAGCGGCATCCAACATACCTCTGTTACTGCATTTGCGTCACTCCCTATTGACCTAGTATATTTTTAAAAAACAAGTGGAACTAAGAGGGGGGAACATATCCATGACTGCAGCGATGTCTTCCAGACCAGAATGACTAATTCCAGCAATGCGAGCACCCATGACTGGATGTTCAAAGAATGCTTCTACAGATACAGGGTTTGAGATGTCTCGAGTGTTACTACAATTTGAACAAAAAGTAAACCATGCCTGCCCTACGGGCTTCAGTTGCAAGGGAGCTCAGTTACCAACTTATTACACCTTTCTATGACCTCTCTAAGCTTATCTAAGTTTATTATATGATTACCCTTACCTAGTTCTCCAACACCACCCGAGTCCAAAGAGGTAGAGCCAGTAGATCCAGTAGCAACAGCCACAGAAGCAGCTGAACGATCCATGAGAGCCAACTTCTTCCTGGTCATAGTCACTTGTCATAGTCACCAATGGAACTGGCCTCTCTTCAGACATTTGCAATTGATTGCAAGGTAAGTGAAGGTTCACAGAAGGCGCTACCCCACCCACAGGATCCAAGAGACTCACTAACAAAGGAAAGGAAACAGCTAGTAACTTTTTAGTATGGAGATAAACATTAAAACTTGCCTTGCGCGGCTACTGTGACAGGCTCAACAACAGCCGCCTGTAGGGCTTTCTTCTTCTTGTCTTCACTCTTCTTGAATCCTTGGCCTTTCTGTTTAAAATGCTTCTCTGTTCTCTTCCCCATAACTCAACAGTGTAAAAGTTTCAAGTGAACCTTGACCTAAAAAAACGTGCTCATCTTAGCGGTTGCGCACTACCCTCCCACCTGGCCAATTCATTGCGCAAACGACTGGTAAGGGTCTCCATGAAATTGGCAACATTTTGATATATAAAAACTGTATTTTGGGTAGGCGATCATCGCCGCCCGCCCGATTGTAGCCAGGTAAGACTAGGAGAGAACCTCTTCCAATGTGAAGTGAAATGAAATGAAATGGAATAATAATGCACTGTATAAAAATGGCTATATCTTCTGATGCAAGTATTCACTTGCTCTGAAACTTGAAACTCAAACTCCAGACATATTATGAACCCTTTTGGGCCCATAAAAAAAAATTTGAAAAAATATGTGTTTTCAGCCCTCTTCCCCCCTTAAGACACTGAAGGGTTGTCTTTACATCTGCTTTTTGGTGTGTGTGTGTGGGGGGGGGGGGGGGGGGGGGGATTGTTGCCAGTTAAAGAAAAATAAAGAACTCCCCCAAAAACAAATGATGTCAGCTGAAAAACACATTGCAAATGATGCTATTTCTACTCAACTGATGTGATATTAGGTATTACATTATTGTACATGTATGTTGGGATGAGGGCTTGTGTGATGCCCCGGACTTTTACATCAGTTCCAATCAATAAAATATGAAATATTGTAGCATTACGCATTACGACGAACTCAATAATCATCTCTCCTGACATTTCAACTAGATGCTCCAGCCTTCCTTCAGGAATGGTGACTTTAACGGTCGAAGACTATGATGGAAGGCTAGAGCATCTAGTCGAAGTGTCGAGAGAGTAAAATTCAAGTTGATTATTGAGAAGGCCATTGTAATTTTATTATGTCAACTGAGAGTTTGAGTATAGCAGTTAAACAAGGAGCATCATGATTTGAGTCCTGTACGCCGCTCGCCAAAATTGACCAATGGGGAGGGATCATTCTCATCCTGGAATTAAAACGAAAAGGGGTGGGGTCGGGGAGATATACTGTAATAATAATAGTTGGTAAAGGGTCTTCTTCACCCAACAGAAAGCATTCATATCGAAACAGAAAAAACCACAATATTCCCATACCAAATGATGTGTAAAGTACATACAAAATTATTGCATAACATATTCTCACATGCAGTTTGCATCGTTACACTTCCATGGTCTACAGCTACTGAATACATAGCTGCCAACCTTGGTGAAGAACCATAGTTCTCCCCAGGACGTTTAAGAATAGCGGTGCGTACCATAGTTCTCCCCAGGACGTTTAAGAATAGTGGTGCGTACCATACATGTAGTTCTCCCCAGGACGTTTAAGAATAGCGGTGCGTACCATAGTTCTCCCCAGGGCGTTTAAGAATAAATGGTGTGCTACCTCTTCAAGCATTGCGAGCACTACACTTGCTGTTGTATTATTACTAGTAATGAATGCCAGGCATTGGTTGGGTGGTGAACGAAGAAGAACGCTTTCATGTTGATGAGCAGAGTATAGGTATCCATGTCCATCATCCTTGCCCTGGCATGCAGCCCAGAGTAACCAGGTATCCAGGTCCATCATCCTTGCCCTGGCATGCAGCCCAGAGTAACCAGGTATCCAGGTCCATCATCCGTGCCCTGGCATGCAGCCCAGAGTTACTAGGTATCCATGTCCATCATCCTTGCCCTGTCATGCAGCCCAGAGTATAGGTATCCACGTCCATCATCCTTGCCCTGTCATGCAGCCCAGAGTATAGGTATCCATGTCCATCATCCTTGCCCTGGCATGCAGCCCAGAGTAGGTATCCATGTCCATCATCCTTGCCCTGGCATGCAGCCCAGAGTAACTAGGTATCCATGTCGGCATGTCCATCATCCTTGCCCTGGCATGCAGCCCATTCTCACCCTGCCAGTGCAGCAAATTTATTTTATTGGTAGGGCCTATGAGGTGGGGTGGAGGGGTTGCAGTTAGGGGGGGGGGTTGGAGGACTTGCAGGGGTTTCGGTGGTTTTGGAGGGCTTGCAGGTGGGTTGGGGTGGAGGTTGGAGGCTTGTGGGGGATGGGGGGGTTTGAAGGGCTTGCAGGGGGAGTGCTCTTGGTGTGCTATTTCTGGCTTTCTCATTCTGCTACTGTATCTGGTAAAGGATCATAACCGCTATTAAACCGTATAGCCTGTTCTCACTTGCGTAGTGTAGCCAGGCCAATCTAACTTAAAATCCCTGGGCGTTCACTCCATCGATCTCCTCACTATGACAACCATTTATGTAAGATGAACATATGGTGCATAGATAGATAGATACACACACCATGCATGGCAATTGATGGCAGGGACTTCAGTGACCAGATGGCAGCTTGTCAGGACTGACGGCAGAGACTTCAGTGACTAGAGGCAGCTTGTCAGGACTAATGGCAGAGACTTCAGTGACTAGAGGCAGCTTGTCAGGACTGATGGCAGAGACTTCAGTGACTAGAGGCAGCTTGTCAGGACTAATGGCAGAGACTTCAGTGACTAGTGTCAGCTTGTCAAGACTGACAGCAGAGACTTCAGTGACTAGAGGCAGCTTGTCAGGACTGATGGCAGAGACTTCAGTGACTAGAGACAGCTTGTCAGGACTGACGGCAGAGACTTCAGTGACTAGAGGCAGCTTGTCAGGACTGACAGCAGAGACTTCAGTGACCAGAGGCCAGCTTGTCAGGACTGACGGCAGGGACTTCAGTGACTAGAGGCAGCTTGTCAGGACTCTTGACTTATCCAGCTACATACTTGCTGTTACCAGACCCAATTCTCAAAGTAGTTCTAAAACTTTAATGAACTTGACAAAATGGAATAGAATTCGAACTCGACTCTCTACCACTGAGCTGTCCTGAGGGCTAAGGTAAAGGTCAACACGGTAGTGGATTTTTTAAGCCCCACCTCCCATGAGGTTCCTGTTTAGGTGATGAGGAATGTGCTCCCTATAGTCAATCAGTGTAACATTAAATACTGTTCATTGTCTTTCACCACTGTTCCAGGGCTGCTGTCCAGAGCTTGTGACTGTCTAGGAGGCCGGGTTGTCGTCCCACGACCCTCCCTGGCACCGATACAAAACAGCGTGTTTGGGTATTCTTTAACTCTCAATGAACTCTCAGTTGACATAACATTATAATCACCTTCTCAATAATCAACTTCAAATTGTATTCACTCCTTGAAGTTGATTATTGAGAAGGTGTTTATAGTTGATGCTGAATGACATTATAAAGTCTCATAGTCTTATTACTATGTTAAGAGACACCATGGATTATGAAGTGTTCCCTTGGTAACATCGGTGGAAGCCGTGCCTACTATGCCGACACGTGCGATCCTCAACTGACACGTAATGAAATGGCACATGTTAATTGGCTCACTACTGCGTATTTAAATCCTACCCTTTATTTTTGCTGGATGCAAAGTACGTCCATGAAGGAGCTATTGCATGTCACTAAGGGATGTGCCATAGTAAGGGACATAAGGTAATGACACCATTGCAGTAACCTTCTCAATAATCAATTATATTCTCTCAATGTTTCGACTAGATGCTCTAGCCTTCATCAGGAATAATGAGATGCTAAGACTCGTGTGAGCGTGTCATCGACTCTAGATCCAGTGAAAACGATTAATAGTGCGCCGCATGATTTATACATTGCCTGTTTCTTTCGAGAAGGGTCCCTGTGAGCATGCTGGTTGGAGTGGTGTGCAGCTTTCTGTTGGTGCAGAGATGGAGGCGTGTGGTGATCAAACAGCAGCTTCAGGTGACTTGTTTATCTGCAGGCCAAGGAGGAGCCAAGCATGGATCATTGCCATCACCGATGTGGAGTCGTGCAAGTGGGTAGGTCAATAGGAGTCTCAGCTAGTCTACGGACAGTGTGCGATTACTCCATTAAGCCCAAGAGCAGGGTACCGTGTCATCCATTAGGAACCGCCCCTCCAATTGTAACCCGTAGCTCGATCTCAATTGGTTATAGTAACTGCCCTTCCACTTGTAAACACGGAGACAAATAGTAATAAGACACGTCCAATAATTGCTCATTAGATTTATAAACTGAGAGCTGAAGACGGGGGGGAGGAGGATCAGGGAAATATTCTGTGCACCAGAAGCATTTGAACCCTTGATTTCTGCTTTTCGTTGACCCATTGGCACAGACAATTACATTCCTCCCAACAGGCACTTGAACTCCTTCACAACTGCAACCACCCTTCTAATACTTATAGTAATCTCCTTCCCAATAGTAATCGCAGGTGGTTGATTGGACGGAAGTAAATAGTAACCCTGAAAGTTTAAAACCTCTTTTGCTGACCCAGAAGTTGAATTCATGATCACTGCCTCACTCTCTCTTATCAGACGACTGACAATAGCTACTCCTTTTGCTCTCCTGCTTCTCTTCCATAATTCTAATCCCCCATCCCCCCCCCCCCCCCCCCCCCCCGAGCGAAAATGCTTGAGTCGAATTAGCTTTGAAGGTATTCTGACCCTCTTTCATTTTCCTCCCTTTCTTCCTTGCCATTCTACGTGAGGTGTGAAGCAGGAAATCCCAGTTGGCGAGTGTCGTTGCTTGCATTGGCTCAGTCTTAGGACTGTGCATGCAAACTTAGAATCGTGCGTGGGAATGAGCAGCATGATTCTGTATAGGATTGTGCAAATTCCAGGTTTGGAGCCAACATGAATTGTTGCATGTAAGCTTACTTAGCTACCCTGTGCAAGGTTTCATGATACAGGGGTACAGGCTCCCTGGGATTCCCCTCTCTCCCCCCCCCTGCCCCTCCAAAAATTTCAACAGTTACATTATAGTAAGGCTTACAAAAATGATTAGAAGGTTATTTTATGATTTTTGTGGTTGAAGTTCACAAAGTTTACTGTTGTGGGAGGTCCTTCGATAGCAATACTCATTAGTCTGCCTAGATAAATGTCACTAGGTTGAAGACAATTTTTGATAAGCTTCATTTGACTGAAGGAACGCTCGTGGTAGCCGTTCCAACTGGTAGAGCATTCCATTTTACTGCACACAAAATTCCCCCAAGCCCCCCCAAAATCCTTGCATGAAACCCTGATGTGTATTCGTTACCCCCTCACAACAATCTCTGGTGTGGTAAGGAGACCCCATATTGGTTTTAGAGAGAAGAATAGTGTCATGTGTGCAACTCTTGCTGAGTAACCAACTGTAGCTAGACAAATCTTTGCGTTAACCTCAATGCCAATAGGCTCTAATTGCAAGCACACATTTAAAAATAAAAAAACACAATAATCTCTCAATGAACTCTCAGTTGACATAATAACATTAAAATCACCTTCTCAATAATCAACTTAGCAAATTTTATTCCCTCGACGTTTCGACTAGATGCTCTAGTCTTCATCAGGAATAATGAGACGCTAAGGCTCGCGTGAGCCTGTTATTATCCACCACATGTCGGTGCACGCGCCTAGCACATGCTGCACCGGATTTAAAAAATTGTGAAGAAGGGAAGTGAGATGTTGGACCATCTGAACAACAGCAGGCTATTCATAAAGTTTACCATGGAGCTTGAAGTGGCTGGATCGTTACCCTTTCTGGACTGCCACATACACAGGAAGGAAGATGGAAGTCCAACTACAACCGTCTACAGAAAACCAACGCATACCAACTGGTACCTTGATTACAGATCATCCTATCCATGTCAGAAGAGGAGTGGCGAAGAGACTGTATGATAGAGTAGTGACTGAGAAGGATAATCTTTGGAAGGAAGAACATCATTTGAATAAGGTCCTCATCGAGAATGGTTATTCGCAAGCCTTCATCAACCTTTCGTCTGCAGGAACATCTAAACGCAGAAAGAAAGATGAATACACCAATACAGGCAATGAGGGGTCTAAAAAGAAGGCTCCTATGATAGTGATTCCTTATGCAGCAGGGATGAGTGAAGAATCAGGAGGGTCTGCAGGAAATTCAACATCAAAGTCGTCTTCAGATCGGAAGAACTCTGAGGACACAACTGAGCAGAGTGAAGGATGTTTTACCAGCTAATATGCACTCATGTGTTGTGTACCGCATCCCTTGTAGCTGTAGGAAATGTAGGAAATGCTACATAGGGGAGACCATCAGAAGACTGGAGACCAGAGTGGAAGAACATCAAGATGCCTGTAGAAAGTGTGCTAAAGAGAAGTTTGCAATTGCTGAACATGCATGGGATAATGGACATCCTATTTTGTGGGAGGAAGCCACCATCTTGGACCAGGCCAGAAGACAGAAGGAACTGCTAGTGAAGGAGCCATTGCACATCGCCCTAGCACCAAAGTGGGAGTGGTTCAATCGAGACTGACTATATGGACTTGCCTGGATACTGGGGGAGCTACTCTGAAGAGACTGAACTTGAAGCCACGACCACCATAATTACATATATTATTTTTATTTGTTTTATTGTTTATTTATTATCTGTTTATTATTTAAATTTTATTATTAAATTTTATTATTATTATTATTATTATTTTATTTTTTATTTTTTTATTATTATTTTTGTGTGTTTTTTTTGGTTTTGTTATTATTTCATTATATATGATATATGTTCATTATATATGTATTTCATTATATATGTGATTATATGTGATTGTGATTATATGTGATTGTTGTTTTATTTATTTTCTTAATATTTATGTACATTTTTATTTATTGTTCGTTTAATTTTTTTATTATATTTTTTACTTTATTAAACATCCGCTCATGTGAGCCTTAGCGTCTCATTAATTCCGACTAGATGCTGCATCTAGTCGAAACGTCGAGTGAATACAATTTTATCGAGAAGGTGATTTTAATAAACTATCAGTTGACATAATAACATGACATAATAACATGACAATAACCTTCTCGATAATCAACTTTAAATTTCTCAACGTTTCGACTAGATGCTCTAGTCTTCATTCCTGATGAAGGCTAGGGCATCTTCAGTAGTCGAGACATCGAGGGAATACAATTTCTTGAGAAGGTATTGTCATGGATTATAAGAAGTCGAAGACTAATTCTTTTCGATGATGCTGAAGCATCAAGTGTGTGTGTGTGTATGTGTGAGTGTGTTTTAAGAGGATGTGGGACAGTAGATTGATGGGAGAACTGAAGAAGGCCACATTAAATGAGCTGTCGCACCTGTTTCTAGTGTACTACAGGTAACCCCAATTAAACAATTGTAGATGGGTAGCCATGGAGTATGCTGGTGAAAGTGCAACTCTCTGTTGATGTGGAGATAGAAACTTACAGATCAAGCAACTGGTTTTGCATATATAGCTACCCTTTACCGATTGCTATTTTGTGAAAGGTAATTGACTCTTGATGTTTAGTACACATAATAGACACCCATTTCGTTGTCATTACAAACAGTCTTTATTAGGCGTCCTTCTGGTGTCTCGGTGAATCACTGATATCGATGTTGTTGAAAAAAGTACCAATTATGCGCATGTGTATCAGCTGCACCACCTAGGCAACGTATTTCAACAAGACATCGAGGCAAGACTTTTACTAGTAATGAGCATGTGAGCATGTCTATTATTAGCTTCAATATAATAGCTTCAATTGTCTATAGTTGTTCGTAATGTCCCAACGAGCTTCTTGCCTTATTTTCAGGGGACTATTACCCTTTTCCCAGTTTTCCAGAGCCTAGGCACTCCACCACGGTCTATGAAGTTCCAAAACACTTTCCAATGTGCCCAACGATTGTCTGGCTTGTGAAGGATGCCAATAGCGAGCCCGCCCGCCGCAGGAATTGTTCTCATCATTGGAGCTTTTCTCCATGTAGGATGTCTAAATAGTTATGTAGTGAACCTGTTTTCTAGGGGAAAGGTCGAACACTTGAATGACCATTACCAGTTCAGGGGTGTATTTAGGGGGGGGCGGGGGGGGGCATTCGCCCCCCCTTGTATCATTCTCGCCCCCCCCCTTGAAATTAGAGATTTAAAAAAAAATAATGTCAAGAAAGGTGTAATACAAGAAAGGTGTAATAAGCTTATGATATCAGGTTCAAATGATAGGAATGTCAAACTGAGGTTCTTCTTGGTTTTCTCTGCCATACGTCCACAATCTCTTCAAGGTCGCTCTCAGAGAGTACTTCTGGTGCCTCTATAGCAATCCTCATAAGGTGAGAAAGGCTGCAGTCACTTAGAGAATTACGCAAACGAGTCTTGATCATCTTCATCTGTGAGAAGCTTCTCTCCACAGAAGCAGTAGAAACTGGAATCGATAAGCAGATGGAGGCAATCTTGTGCAAATTGGGAAACATGGCCTTGAGCATGTCGTTTGAAACAAGTTCTTTCAGCTGTGATGCAGTAGTATCCCGTGGTTGCTTGACTAACAGCTGGCGGAATGTTTTCCACTCTGTAAGTATTTCAGTGGAAATCATGGCTGTCTTCACTGTTTCTTCTCCATCCAATGTTTCTGCATCTCTATCTTCTCCGTAGTGAGCAATCAGTTTCTCAACAGACGTGTCTCCATAAGTTGGAAAAGATACTGAATCTGGTTTTGGAACTTTCCGTGGATCGAATATAGACAATGCTGATACAACAGCGTTGGATGAAGAAAATCGGCTTGTTATGTTGGCCTTTAAATCAGCAACAAAAGGCTTACCAACAACATTCTGGAACGAAAGTATTTTATCAGCGTCAATAGACACCTTTGTAGATGACTTCAAGTCTTCAACGTTTTCAAGAAGCTCCAACACCCAGTTCGCTCCAGGCAAAACTGCATCATCCAAGGATTTAACAGTAGCATCAACAAGGAATGATATCAACGAGAGGTCAAGCTGCTCTGCCTGAAGTGCTTTGCTGAGCTTGGCTACTTGTGGTAGAGTGAAATCAAGCAAATATATAGCTGCAATCGTAGACAATTTGCAGAGGGCACCATGGATTCCAAGAGCTTCTGGCTCGTGGGACGTCTCGTAGATGTTCCCAATGGTGATTACAATTGCAGAATAACTTGCTTTGACAGCTTTGACACACCTTTCATGTGCCAGCCAGCGTGTGTCAGATGGCTTGATCACTTTCATTTCTGGAAGTTCAAGAACGTGCTGTACCTCCTTCAGACACTCTGCTCGCTTGGGGGAATTGCGAAAATGCTTCCAAAGAGTAGTCAATGTTCTGTAAACATGAGCAATTCCAGGAGTTTTATTGGCAGCTTGCACACAAGCCAACTGCAGTAAGTGACAGTGGCAGTGTATAAACAGAGCGTGAGGAGTATGTTTCTTGATACGTGCCTGAACCCCGGTCTTTCGTCCAGAAAAAGTTGCAGCTCCATCAAATCCCAATCCAACTATTCTTCCGACTTGTAGACCTTTCTTCTTTAAACAATCGATGAGATTAGAATAGATGGTCTCTGCATCAGCCTTCTTCAATGGAATAAGCTCCAGAAAGCACTCTACTGGTACACCATCTTCCTCCCAGCGGCAAAACACAGACAATTCTTCTACGTTGGTGACATCTGTGCACTCATCTGCCATGAGGCTGTACATAGGTGCCTTTTGAAGTCGCTTCAGAATCGACTCCTCCACCCATGTCCCCAATGATTCGATGAATTCAACCACAGCCAATCTTGATGTGTACACAGCATTTCTTGGTGCAGTTTCTAAGAATTGCTTCAAATGTTGGCTGCCACATCGAACCACCACGTCAACCAGCTTCTCAAATTTTGTCGAATGTGCAACTTGTTCTTTCGTAAGAAAATGAGTGAGTAGGATCAGGCACTTCACTGCAGCTCTGTTCTGAGCTCTTTTGCGAGCTAAAACATTCTGGAGTTGCTGTACAACTGTTCCACCTTTGGCTGCTCCTTTAGCTGCAAAAAGAGCTTGAGTTGCATGGATATGGAAGTCACTTCTCGCATGAGCTTTCATTTTTTCAACAGCTTTCTTCCAATTTCTGCAAGGTTGTGTGACCCACACTCCTCCAGTACGCTGCAGACCAGATTGCTTGCAAACCTTGCAAAAGGCACCATCGCTATCCTCGTCATAATAGAGCCAACTGAAATCTTTCTCCCAGCTCTTAGAGTATTTTCTCTTCGTGGATACAGAAGAGCGGTGTTTGTTTTGCTTGCTTTTCTTTGAAGGTGGAGGACTAAGGCTAGGACTAGATGCCTCGACATGCTCAGAGCTATCTGTTCTGCTATCTTCGCTATCGCTGCTATTAGCATGAGAAGAGGCTTGAGAAGTACTTGCAAAGTATGAGCGAATATCCATATTAATATGAAGAGAAATCAGCTAGTAAGGTTTCTTTTATAGAGACTTTAAGACCATGACATAATGGACTGAGTTAAAAATACTGAGAGAGAGTGGGAAAGAAGGAGGGAACTGAAGAAGTGACAAACCTACAAAGGAGAACACGTGGTGGTGTGTGATGACTTTAAGACCATGACATAATGGACTGAGTTAAAAATACTGAGAGAGAGTGGGAAAGAAGGAGGGAACTGAAGAAGTGACAAACCTACAAAGGAGAACACGTGGTGGCGTGTGATGACATCATGTCTAAGATTAGACTTTAAGACCATGACATAATGGACTGAGTTAAAAATACTGAGAGAGAGTGGGAAAGAAGGAGGGAACTGAAGAAGTGACAAACCTACAAAGGAGAACACGTGGTGGTGTGTGATGACTTTAAGACCATGACATAATGGACTGAGTTAAAAATACTGAGAGAGAGTGGGAAAGAAGGAGGGAACTGAAGAAGTGACAAACCTACAAAGGAGAACACGTGGTGGCGTGTGATGACATCATGTCTAAGATTAGACTTGAAGACCATGACATAATGGACTGAGTTAAAAATACTGAGAGAGAGGGAGTGGGAAAGAAGGAGAAACAAAAGAAGTGACAAACCTACAAAGGAGAGCACGTGGTGGTGTGTGATGTCATCGTGTCATGACACATGCTCTCCTTTTTCCAAGCAGCTACAATATCATGAGAAATATATACAGTCTATATAGCCATAGTTCGGTATAGCATAATGCCATTGGTAGTCAGTCAAAATAGCTATCCTCAGACATTGTAAAAGCAAAAAAAAATATGGGGGGATCTTCCCCCAGACCCCCCTTTTACGACTTATGAACATGTTAAGAAAATATTAACAAAAATTAGGGCACCAAGTGACCAACCATTTCCACCCCCCCCCCCCCCCCCTAGAGAACTAGAGAAAAATTGTGTATGAAACCTGTTGTCCATGATTTTGTAAGAAAATGCATGGAATGCAACATAATTCGATTTCACAAAAGCCCACCTCCATTATACGAGTGACAAGTGACTATATCTAATCTATATATGCTGATTGCCGTAGCATGCAACTTCAGCAAATATTTAAGATGGAATGTTGTACTAAAGATTTTAGAAAAAGTGCATGCCATCATAAGTAGCAGCTATATATACAGTTAGTACTGCAAAAATACCTGTGGGTAAAACACTTTCGTACTCCACGCGGAAGCCCAGGGTGCACGTCCCCTTTCCGCACCATCCAGGCTCTCCGCCCCCCCTTATTTTTCCATATCTCAAGTTCGCCCCCCCTTGGCAAAATTTCTGTATACAACCCTGCAGTTTCCCTCCTTTGGTCTTTCTTAGTCTCGTTTGACTCCCTCTTTGACTAGCTCGCAATTCTCCATCTTTAAAAAAATGGAAGTAATTCTTTGTGAGCATGCATTATTTAGAAATAGTGTTTAGTAAGCGCCTATTCTCAGTTAAGCACCCGTTATCTTGCAGGTGCTAAGCAACCAGAGTTTACGGTAGATTAGACGCCCAACCTAATGTGCATGTTGTAGTCTGTGAATATCATTAAACCCTGTACCAGCATGTTGTAGTCTGTGAATCTCATTAAACCCCGTACCAACCTGATGCCCACAGGTCACAGGTTCCAGGGAGTTTGTCAGACAAATAGAGAAGAAGACGGTGAGAGGAAATAAATGTATGCAGAGATTTGAGGAGACACAATTTAGACAACACATTGGCATGCTGGAATTAATGAGATTCACGAACCATAATCCAATCAACACCCAAGGGTGTACTTCGCAAAACGCTGGCCAGTGACTTTCCCACTGTAGAAATTGGTAAAGGGTTGGCTATGCAAGACCGCAAGCAGCAGCTGCAAGTAACCAATTTTGCTTCGACTTCAGTGCCTCCTTTTAATATTTGACTGAGGAAACGGACTGTGTTTGTGAGAGCACCTTTAATGGCTGCAGATGCTCGTATATTTGAAGTGATGGGTGATGGCAGTACGAAGTAAGGATATCCACACTCCTTTGCAGAAGTGCTTTCAAGCAAGTGTGTGGCATCCAGCAGCCTCTAAGCACACACCCACACACCCATACATATACAGACGGGCAAAGTTAGCGATTATGGACCGACTTTTTCATATATATTTTTCCATTTTTTCCCCCCCCCCCCCCCCCTTTTTTTTTTCTTTCTTTTTTCCAGAGCTGTCCTGCAGAATTTCCTGAGGGAAGGGAAGGGGGGAGGGGGTAAGGAAAGGAAAAAAGAGGAGAGGAGGAGTATTAAATAATTCCACTGGATCAAACGGAAGTGCCAAGAAAACGGGGGAGAAAGGGAAGAGAGAGGGGGGGGGCAAGTCAATGAACAGTTCCAACCAAGATTGGACTAGGGACCTTGAGCACTATAAAGTATAGACAAAGCTACAGAATTTCCCCTTTTTATATAACAGAATGTACTTCTTTAATTATTGTTTGTCTCGTGTGTTGTGTAGGGCACAGATACTGCAGTGGCACCTCTAGTGTTGGCATCAGGTGAGCCCAGGAACACACCATTGCAATATGCTGTGCGAAAATGGAACTCTGGTGTGATGGCAACTTGCAACGCCATAGCAACTGCTGATGGAAGTGGAGTCAAGAATTTAACTATGAGAACATATCAAAAAATGTCAGAATTGTCGAAGAAGTATATATAGATTCATCTCTGTTCTCCAGTTGTCAAGATCAGTTATCCAGCTCTATTATCATGTTACCTGAAAATGCTTTAGCAATAATTATCCGACTACTCCAACATTTTTTTTTATAATCTCTTTCACAGCAATCAAGTATGGCTGTAGCAACAAACGCCGTCCTAATCTCGCCATGCTCTCTTGGGTAGAGATGCGTGTTTGAGGGCTTCTGGTCGGTAAAGGGTCTACTGCAAGTCAAATGCACTTCATTTAAAATTATCTAGACTTGAGGGATTCGTCTTCTCCTCAGATGTCGTCGGTGAGTAACTGCTTGCTATGTATTGTTCGAGCTTACCTTATCTCATTATTGGGAAAAAGCTTTCCACTTGTATCTTTGGCTGTACATTATTGCAGCGAAAGGGTAAATAATATTAGTGCAGCGGATGAGTACGGTGGTAGCCGAAATGCTACACTGTTGGTTCTAGCACTTACTTCACTGTTGGTTCTAGCCTCTATTTGTTAAGCACCTACTTCACTGTTGGTAAGCCTCTATTTGCTAAGCACCTACTTCACTGTTGGTTCTAGCCTCTATTTGTTAAGCACCTACTTCACTGTTGGTTCTAGCCTCTATTTGTTAAGCACCTACTTCACTGTTGGTAAGCCTCTATTTGTTAAGCACCTACTTCACTGTTGGTTCTAGCCTCTATTTGTTAAGCACCTACTTCACTGTTGGGTCTAGCCTCTATTTGTTAAGCACCTACTTCACTGTTGGCTCTAGCCTCAATTTGTTAAGCACCTACTTCACTGTTGGTTCTAGCCTCTGTTTGTTAAGCACCTACTTCACTGTTGGTTCTAGCCTCTATTTGTTAAGCACCTACTTCACTGTTGGTTCTGGCCTCTATTTGTTAAGCACCTACTTCACTGTTGGTTCTAGCCTCTATTTGTTAAGCACCTACTTCACTGTTGGTTCTAGCCTCTATTTGTTAAGCACCTACTTCACTGTTGGTTCTAGCCTCTATTTGTTAAGCACCTACTTCACTGTTGGTTCTAGCCTCTATTTGTTAAGCACCTACTTCACTGTTGGTTCTAGCCTCTATTTGTTAAGCACCTATTTCACTGTTGGTTCTAGCCTCTATTTGTTAAGCACCTACTTCACTGTTGGTTCTAGCCTCTATTTGTTAAGCACCTACTTCACTGTTGGTTCTAGTCTCTATTTGTTAAACACCTACTTCACTGTTGGTTCTAGCCTCTATTTGTTGAGCACCTACTTCACTGTTGGTTCTAGCCTCTATTTGTTAAGCACCTACTTCACTATTGGTTCTAGCCTAAGCACTGATAGTGACTATATCTCCTCCTGGTTAATATAGCCAATTCCTGGCCTCCGGACAAGTTTCTATGTGGATGGGATGGTCACGTCTGACACTCTCAATGCTCTGCTCAGCAACAGTTCAAACATTCCCTCCCCTTCTAGCTATGTAGCCGGTACACACACCGGACGATCTCTACCCATGGGCAATTGAATATGTCCGCATGTGGGCATTGCCATTATGCTTGTGCTCGTAGTTAAGCGGCCATTTTCTTGTCGACTGATGCTCTAAACGCCCAGCCAGCTTTTATGGAGACTAGGCTAAAACTCACTTGATCAGCTTCATACTTCATAGCAACCTAAACTGGTTTGGGCTAAAAAAAACCTAAAAAACAAAATACTTCCAGCGTGACTCTTCTTCGCTGAGATAGTGAGTGGCAGAGCAATTTTTTTTTTTTTTATGAACAGTTAAATTCCTTTTCATGATTCTTGCATGTATCTACTTCTTTTCTCCCACCATCGTAGCTTGAGTATCGTACCAGTCCTCCCACAGCTCGTGCTATACCAGAAGACTCCAAATCTTCCAATGACTTACATGCAATGATCAATCAGTCATTTCGCAGTCGTCAAAAAAAAAAAAGCATCGTCAAATCAATATACTTACTTGGTGCGTTCCATGCTGTATTGAGCTTAGCTGGGCTGATCAGCAGCTGCTGCATGTTTGCACTGCAAAGAAGTAAACGATCAGTTGGTACGCACTCTTGCCACCATAGTTAACAGCACAGACCTTCACAAACAGACCTTCACAAAACCTTTGTGTGTGTGTGTGTGTTGAGGAATGAGGCAAGGAATGCCTGCTATGTATGGATGATTGGTTAGTTACTGAGCAACGAAGGAGCTGTTCAGTTTATCGTTGGTCGTGTCAAAGCAGAGAGCATGGCTAGACAGACCTATTCACAAGAAAGGAATAGTCATCCTTGATATGAACAGCAATGTAAACTGTCTCTCTTCGTAGCAACAGTTGTCTTGCAATGGTTGTCATAGCAACAGTTGTCTTAGAAACAGTTGTCGTAGCAACCACACCTGATCCGGTCGTGCCTGGATCACATGGTCATTCACTTCTATGAATAATAGCTGATGCTCCGAACCCTTTGGGTACATAGTTTCTGAAAATATTGTCAGAATTACTGAGACCCCATTCTATCTGCTCTTGGTTCATTAAACGCTGCATGTAGTCGCACTCAGTATTGCATGTGCACATGTAGGCTCAATATTGCATGTGCACATGTAGGCTCAGTATTACATGTGCACATGTAGGCTCAGTATTGCATGTGCACATGTAGGCTCAGTATTACATGTGCACATGTAGGCTCAGTATTGCATGTGCACATGTAGGCTCAGTATTACATGTGCACATGTAGGCTCAGTATTACATGTGCACATGTAGGCTCAGTATTGCATGAGCACATGTAGGCTCAGTATTGCATGTGCACATGTAGGCTCAGTATTACATGTGCACATGTAGGCTCAGTATTACATGTGCACATGTAGGCTCAGTATTACATGTGCACATGTAGGCTCAGTATTACATGTGCACATGTAGGCTCAGTATTGCATGTGCACATGTAGGCTCAGTATTACATGTGCACATGTAGCTCAGTATTACATGTGCACATGTAGGCTCAGTATTACATGTGCACATGTAGGCTCAGTATTACATGTGCACATGTAGGCTCAGTATTGCATGTGCACATGTAGGCTCAGTATTGCATGTGCACATGTAGGCTCAGTATTACATGTGCACATGTAGGCTCAGTATTACATGTGCACATGTAGGCTCAGTATTGCATGTGCACATGTAGGCTCAATATTGCATGTGCACATGTAGGCTCAGTATTACATGTGCAGTAGGCTCAGTATACATGTGCACATGTAGGCCTCAGTATTACATGTGCACATGTAGGCTCAGTATTACATGTGCACATGTAGGCTCAGTATTACATGTGCACATGTAGGCTCAGTATTGCATGTGCACATGTAGGCTCAGTATTACATGTGCACATGTAGGCTCAGTATTACATGTGCACATGTAGGCTCAGTATTACATGTGCACATGTAGGCTCAGTATTACATGTGCACATGTAGGCTCAGTATTACATGTGCACATGTAGGCTCAGTATTGCATGTGCACATGTAGGCCTCAGTATTGCATGTGCACATGTAGGCTCAGTATTACATGTGCACATGTAGGCTCAGTATTACATGTGCACATGTAGGCTCAGTATTGCATGTGCACATGTAGGCTCAGTATTACATGTGCACATGTAGGCTCAGTATTACATGTGCACATGTAGGCTCAGTATTACATGTGCACATGTAGGCTCAGTATTGCATGTGCACATGTAGGCTCAGTATTACATGTGCACATGTAGGCTCAGTAATTACATGTGCACATGTAGGCTCAGTATTACATGTGCACATGTAGGCTCAGTATTACATGTGCACATGTAGGCTCAGTATTACATGTGCACATGTAGGCTCAGTATTGCATGTGCACATGTAGGCTCAGTATTACATGTGCACATGTAGGCTCAGTATTACATGTGCACATGTAGGCTCAGTATTACATGTGCACATGTAGGCTCAGTATTACATGTGCACAATGTAGGCTCAGTATTACATGTGCACATGTAGGCTCAGTATTACATGTGCACATGTAGGCTCAGTATTACATGTGCACATGTAGGCTCAGTATTGCATGTGCACATGTAGGCTCAGTATTACATGTGCACATGTAGGCTCAGTATTACATGTGCTCATGTAGGCTCAGTATTGCATGAGCACATGTAGGCTCAGTATTACATGTGCAACATGTAGGCTCAGTATTATATGTGCACATGTAGGCTCAGTATTACATGTGCACATGTAGGCTCAGTATTACATGTGCACATGTAGGCTCAGTATTACATGTGCACATGTAGGCTCAGTATTGCATGAGCACATGTAGGCTCAGTATTACATGTGCACATGTAGGCTCAGTATTACATGTGCACATGTAGGCTCAGTATTACATGTGCACATGTAGGCTCAGTATTGCATGTGCACATGTAGGCTCAGTATTACATGTGCACATGTAGGCTCAGTATTACATGTGCACATGTAGGCTCAGTATTGCATGTGCACATGTAGGCTCAGTATTACATGTGCACATGTAGGCTCAGTATTACATGTGCACATGTAGGCTCAGTATTGCATGTGCACATGTAGGCTCAGTATTACATGTGCACATGTAGGCTCAGTATTGCATGTGCACATGTAGGCTCAGTATTACATGTGCACATGTAGTCTCAGTATTACATGTGCACATGTAGGCTCAGTATTGCATGTGCACATGTAGGCTCAGTATTACATGTGCACATGTAGGCTCAGTATTACATGTGCACATGTAGGCTCAGTATTACATGTGCACATGTAGGCTCAGTATTACATGTGCACATGTAGGCTCAGTATTGCATGTGCACATGTAGGCTCAGTATTACATGTGCACATGTAGGCTCAGTATTACATGTGCACATGTAGGCTCAGTATTACATTGCACATGTAGGCTCAGTATTACATGTGCACATGTAGGCTCAGTATTACATGTGCACATGTAGGCTCAGTATTACATGTGCACATGTAGGCTCAGTATTACATGTGCACATGTAGGCTCAGTATTACATGTGCACATGTAGGCTCAGTATTACATGTGCACATGTAGGCTCAGTATTACATGTGCATGTAGGCTCAGTATTGCATGTGCACATGTAGGCTCAGTATTACATGTGCACATGTAGGCTCAGTATTACATTGTGCACATGTAGGCTCAGTATTGCATGTGCACATGTAGCTCAGTATTACATGTGCACATGTAGGCTCAGTATTACATGTGCACATGTAGGCTCAGTATTGACATGTGCACATGTAGGCTCAGTATTACATGTGCACATGTAGGCTCAGTATTACATGTGCACATGTAGGCTCAGTATTACATGTGCACATGTAGGCTCAGTATTACATGTGCACATGTAGGCTCAGTATTGCATGTGCACATGTAGGCTCAGTATTACATGTGCACATGTAGGCTCAGTATTACATGTGCACATGTAGGCTCAGTATTACATGTGCACATGTAGGCTCAGTATTACATGTGCACATGTAGGCTCAGTATTGCATGTGCACATGTAGGCTCAGTATTACATGTGCACATGTAGGCTCAGGTATTACATGTGCACATGTAGGCTCAGTATTACATGTGCACATGTAGGCTCAGTATTACATGTGCACATGTAGGCTCAGTATTACATGTGCACATGTAGGCTCAATATTGCATGTGCACATGTAGGCTCAGTATTGCATGTGCACATGTAGGCTCAGTATTACATGTGCACATGTAGGCTCAGTATTACATGTGCACATGTAGGCTCAGTATTACATGTGCACATGTAGGCTCAGTATTACATGTGCACATGTAGGCTCAGTATTGCATGTGCACATGTAGGCTCAGTATTACATGTGCACATGTAGGCTCAGTATTACATGAGCACATGTAGGCTCAGTATTACATGTGCACATGTAGGCTCAGTATTACATGTGCACATGTAGGCTCATATTTCATGTGCACATGTAGGCTCAGTATTGCATGTGCACATGTAGGCTCAGTATTACATGTGCACATGTAGGCTCAGTATTACATGTGCACATGTAGGCTCAGTAATTGCATGTGCACATGTAGGCTCAGTATTACATGAGCACATGTAGGCTCAGTATTACATGTGCACATGTAGGCTCAGTATTACATGTGCACATGTAGGCTCAGTATTACATGTGCAACATGTAGGCTCAATATTGCATGTGCACATGTAGGCTCAGTATTGCATGTGCACATGTAGGCTCAGTATTACATGTGCACATGTAGGCTCAGTATTACATGTGCACATGTAGGCTCAGTATTACATGTGCACATGTAGGCTCAATATTGCATGTGCACATGTAGGCTCAGTATTACATGTGCACATGTAGGCTCAGTATTGCATGAGCACATGTAGGCTCAGTAGTTACATGTGCACAATGTAGGCTCAGTATTACATGTGCACATGTAGGCTCAGTATTGCATGTGCACATGTAGGCTCAGTATTACATGTGCACATGTAGGCTCAGTATTACATGTGCACATGTAGGCTCAATATTGCATGTGCACATGTAGGCTCAGTATTGCATGTGCACATGTAGGCTCAGTATTACATGTGCACATGTAGGCTCAGTATTACATGTGCACATGTAGGCTCAGTATTACATGTGCACATGTAGGCTCAGTATTACATGTGCACATGTAGGCTCAGTATTACATGGTGCACATGTAGGCTCAGTATTACATGAGCACATGTAGGCTCAGTATTGCTTGTGCACATGTAGGCTCAGTATTACATGTGCACATGTAGGCTCAGTATTACATGTGCACATGTAGGCTCAGTATTACATGTGCACATGTAGGCTCAGTATTACATGTGCCACATGTAGGCTCAGTATTACATGTGCACATGTAGGCTCAGTATTGCATGTGCACATGTAGGCTCAGTATTACATGTGCACATGTAGGCTCAGTATTGCATGTGCAAATGTAGGCTCAGTATTAACATGTGCACATGTAGGCTCAGTATTGTATGTGCACATGTAGGCTCAGTATTACATGTGCACATGTAGGCTCAGTATTGCATGTGCACATGTAGGCTCAGTATTACATGTGCACATGTAGGCTCAGTATTACATGTGCACATGTAGGCTCAGTATTACATGTGCACATGTAGGCTCAGTATTGCATGTGCACATGTAGCTCAGTATTGCATGGTCACATGTAGGCTCAGTATTACATGTGCACATGTAGGCTCAGTATTACATGTGCACATGTAGGCTCAGTATTACATGTGCACATGTAGGCTCAGTTTGTACATGGCCATGAGGCTCAGTATTACATGTGCACATGTAGGCTCAGTATTACATGTGCACATGTAGGCTCAGTATTACATGTGCACATGTAGGCTCAGTATTACATGTGCACATGTAGGCTCAGTATTACATGTGCACATGTAGGCTCAGTATTACATGTGCACATGTAGGCTCAGTAATTGCATGTGCACATGTAGGCTCAGTATTGCATGTGCACATGTAGGCTCAGTATTACATGTGCACATGTAGGCTCAGTATGACATGTGCACATGTAGGCTCAGTATTACATGTGCACATGTAGGCTCAGTAGTATTGCATGTGCACATGTAGGCTCAAGTATTGCATGTGCACATGTAGGCTCAGTATTGCATGTGCACATGTAGGCTCAGTATTACATGTGCACATGTAGGCTCAGTATTACATGTGCACATGTAGGCTCAGTATTACATGTGCACATGTAGGCTCAGTATTACATGAGCACATGTAGGCTCAGTATTACATGTGCACATGTAGGCTCAGTATTACAGTGTGCACATGTAGGCTCAGTATTACATGTGCACATGTAGCTCAGTATTACATGTGCACATGTAGGCTCAGTATGAACATGTGCACTTGTAGGCTCAGTATTACATGTGCACATGTAGGCTCAGTATTGCATGTGCACATGTAGGCTCAGTATTGCATGGTCACATGTAGGCCATTCAGTCATTAGCTCAGTATTCATGTGCACATGTAGCTCAGTATTACATGTGCACATGTAGGCTCAGTATTACATGTGCACATGTAGGCTCAGTATTACATGTGCACATGTAGAGCTCA